>JABSTQ010010020.1:0-7500 GCA_013358835.2 Ixodes persulcatus | reverse complement strand
CAAAAGAGTGGACAGTTAAAAAATACGCTTATGCCATATCTTAGTGTACTATAGGCTAACGCGTGCATAATGTTCTTTCTAATTGACAAAGGTAGAAATGATTTGATATTGTAAAGTAGACAAGAGACAGTTCTCAATCGTTGGCATATATATGACATGTGAGAGTTCCATGAGAGATCACTGTCAAAGTGAAGGCCTAAATACTTTACGGAGCTAACATATTCAACAGGTGTACAGTTAGAGCATGAACAATTGGAGTTGTGGAGAAATAGCTGAGATGTCAAGCTTACATTTTTTAAAGGGCTATGAAAGCAGACCAGCTTCGTTTTTGAAGCATTTACCCGAAGCTTGTTGGCGAAAAACCAGTCCATTATTTTAACAACATCGATCTGAAGCATTTCAATTGCGCGCTCGTACACTAGATGTCGAGAAAATATAAGGGTGTCATCGGCATATTGAAAAATTTTGGAAGTTGTGATAGAAGTTGAAATATCATTTACGTAGATGTTAAAAAATAATGGAGACAAAATAGAGCCTTGTGGAACTCCGGAAGTTAAGAACGCGAGGGAGCTGCGTACGTTACCTACTGAAACAACTTGAGTACGATTTATTAGAAAACTTTTTAACAATGCATGAAATGGGCCACGAAAGCCCACTCTGTAGAGCTTGTCTAAGAGGATGTTATGGTTTACGGAATCGAACGCTTTAGCAACGTCGATAAAAAGTGCGCACACAAACATGTTATTGTCAAAGGAAGAGTGTAGAATGTCCGAAAATTCTTCAAGAAGATTAATGGTACCACGACCAGTGACGAAACCGTATTGATGTGTCGAAATTATACTGTATTTCTCAAGAAACCCAGACATAGCAACAAATATATGTTTTTCCAAGATTTGTGAAATGCAGGACAATATTGAGATAGGCCTGTAGGATGAAACATGGTTTGGTACTCCACCCTTAAAGAGTGGAATAACCATGGCCTGCTTTAAGTCGTTTGGTACTTCTCCAGTTTCGAGAATGTTATTTATCATTACAAGGAGAACATTCTTCAAAGAGCCATAATTTCGGCATAAGTCACGCACTGTTATTCCATCGACACCGGCCGACCTAAAGCGCTTGAAGGAAAATAGGTAGGACCGCAGCTCTGGCTCTGAGAGAGGTGGAAGAAAAGCGGAATCAGAGATAGATAAAGTGCCGTCTGCCGGATCCTCATCACTGTCTATCGAGAGTGCGACTGAATTCGTGAAGAACACATTAAAGGCATTGACAGTAGAGGTCAAGTCCGCCCCGAAATGTTTTTTCAATGTCTCAGTCGAGTCCTTTTTTTTATGTCCACGAAGCTCATTGACAATTGACCAAGTTTTTCTGGAATCAGCACGTGCGTTTGCAATCTTTTTGGCATAATATTTTCTTTTTGCTGATCGAATAAGGGCATTCACCCTGTTTCTTTGTATTTTACATTCTATTTTGAGATTGGCATTGTTGGGAGAGCGCCGAAGCTTTTTCCACAATAGTTCTTTCTGCGTTATACTGTTAAGAATATCTGAAGTAAGCCAAGGCAGTGAGGGTTTACGTTTCTTAACATATATAACGGTCATCGATAACTCCCGGAAATTTCTAATGATGTCTACAAATATTGAGTACAAGTTCGTGCGGTCGACTGAGGATAGGAATCTATTCCAATCATATTCTTGAATTAGTCGATCAAAAGTTGTGAAGTCAACCCGCTCTAAACGACACGCACTTTCGAAATTATAACCTTTTGTGGAGGGAAAAACAGATTTACATGCGACAAAATAATGATCTGCAAGCTTTTGTAAAATGACTGCGGAGTGTATGGAAGCATCTGGAGCTCGGACGTTTATATGATCTAGGCAGGATGATACAAGATTTTCATTTAATACTTCTTCGCGGGTCGCACTCTGAACGGTAGGTATAATTCCATGCTCGGCAAGTAGTGATAAATAATCACAAACATAATTTTTGGAAGTTTTGAGGGTGTCAATGTTGATATCTCCCACCAAATATAAATGTGCTTCATTAGACAATTCTCCCAAATTTTCCCTCAGCTCCTCTAAGAAGCCAGAGCAGTTGGACGAAGGAGGTCTGTAAAGTGCAAGCAAGCAAATCGTATAGTTAGAATTAGAAACCTTTAGCATCAAGCTCTCCGAATGTTGAAATGTGACATCAGTTTGAGTTGTTGACCATGAGTTCCTTATAAATACGCCGATTCCTCCTCCTCGAGTAATTGGCCGTGTATAAAAGAAATTTTGAAATCCTAAAATGCTAAACTGTGACAGATGATGGGCACTGACATTGATTTCTGTTAGCACAATTGCATCAATTTGGTCCCTCATTTGATCAATAACTGTCTTAAATTCATCCCAGTATTTTCGAATACTGCGAATGTTTATGTGTAAGACCGTGAAAGAGTCGGTTGAAGAAGAGGAAAACGAACTATTAAACGAGAGAAAATCGGCGTACTGTAAAAAACTAGCCATGTCGGTTATGTGATTATGTCCAGGTCACTTCTCTGTTGAATCCGTACCGGAGAAGCGCCCTCATCTTTTCTGGCATAAATTCGAGCATTTTTGGACCCACACAAATTTGTAACCGCGTTCTTTTCCAAGAGCACGTGCCTGCCAGAAAAGTTCTCTGTTGGTCTGAGTTAAGCTGTCGTTGAAATACAGTCTTTCGGGTGGATTGTCACGAGACAATTGCCTAAGCTTGCTACGAGCTTGCATCCATTTGTCTTTAGTGGCTACAGATGTAAACTTTACCAAAATAGGTGGTTTTATAGATCGTTTGCCTGGTAGTCTGAAAACCGAGACGACATCGGCTGGTTGATGTCCCGGAATTCCTAGCTTGTCTGCCAGCCCCGCTAAGATGGAAGGGAGAGCCTCGTCGGGTTTGACGGTCATTCCATGAATTTCCATAATATGTTGACGACCGCGTTGGTCAGCGTCGTTCAGCTCGGTTTGGAGGCTTTGGATAGTATGGGCCTGTTCGCAAACCGTGTCCTTCAGAGAAGCCACTTCCGTACGCAGCTCGTTCATGTCGGTCGCATGAGCAGACACCGTGGCGAGGAGGCTATCGTATTTCTCTCCTAGGAAGGAAATGGAAGTTTGAACCTCCTCCACAGTCACTTTCATGAGATCTATGGTAGGCTTGAGGAGCAAAAGCTCATTCACCTTTGCGGGAAGCTCGAGTAGTAAATTTACGCTAGCCTTCAGAGAAAGTAATGAATCTAGCTTTTCGTTGATGGTCAGGATTCGCGCCGTGAGAGTCGTGGATTCGCAGGACGAAATCGAGTCAGAGCTAGCGTCGATCCCGTCTAGATCAGCACGATTGTTCTTAGAACGGCAAACTTTGCATCTCCATTTTTCTTTTTTGTCGGGGCTCATGGCAGTAAACGTGGACTCGGCAATGCCCGAGCACGTTTTCCCCAGATGATAGTTATGCTCGCAAACTGAGCATGTCATGAGTCGACCATCAGGCAAAATGCCTTTTTGGCAAGCGTCGCACACAAGGGACATAATCGTCGAATTAAATGATATTAAAATAGGTAGAAAAAATTTAAGTACTGTAAGCACACCTAGGCAGGCTACACCAGCGAAACAGTATATCAAGAGCAGCTTGGCACGGTCACCGAGAAAATGGAACTTCTCAAAGCACTGATGGTCGGTTACCGGCAAGGCGCGTCCGTGGATGTTCGCTGATTGGCCCCGGGTTGATGTCGAGTTGCAGAAGGACGCCGAACGTCACGGATAGGCATGGGCAACGACTGCTGACTGAATGATCGATGTACAGTAATGGCGGTGATGAATGGGGCCGCAGTCACGATCTTCGAAGCAGTAAATCAGAAGCCACGACTGGATGTCGATCCTTGAGCCGGTAAGGTGAGGCGTCTAACTCCCCGTTGCACCATTCAGCAGGTGAGATAAAGGTCATCGAATAAAGATTTTAAATTACAATTCTCAGAGCGATTAGAACGAATGCCTGGACATATTCACTTCCTCTTCTTACATAATAATATAATAATAATACTATAATTATTATTATTATTATTATTATTATTATTATTATTCTTTATTTCTGTGCCCACAAACAACTTTTCAGTCTCCACCGTGGTGCACTAAATTACTAAAATACAAATACCACAAAAACTAAAATACTAAATACAAATATCACAAAAACCAAAATCAATATCACACAAAAAAGAGCTGTGGCACCGGCCACACGCTCTTTTTTTAGAAAGGTCTATACCACCCTGTTATCCAGAAGGCGTTAGGTGTGTACATGTGCAGTATATATAAAAAGTACACAAGAAGCAATACCTTTTTCCGTTAAAAAAGTAATTGTTAAAAAAAAATGCCCACTTGCACTCTTAAAGGGGCACTCAAGTGGTTTTTGAGTTCGTGTTTTGATGATGACAACTGAATCTAGACGCCGTAAGTATCCCTAAAAACCAAAAAAAATATAGTCATACGGTGATTATTTCTTTAATAAAAATGTAATTGAAGGCCGCCAAACCTCGGATCCATCCGAAAACGAAACCACTCTCATTGGTCCTCGCACGCTTATCAAAAGGATCTCGGGCCAGTGGCGTTGGATGACGTTCCGTCGCGCAGTGATCCCGAGGGAGCCGCACCGGCCGAACTCTTTGTCATTCGAGCTTCGATCATGGCGGCGTTCTCTACGCTCGAGGACCTTACGCCGTTAGAGGTTGAAATTGTTCGGCGGACAGCCGACCTGGGGATGATTTCCTATGACGCCGCTCCGACGTGCGATGTGGACGATAGCAGCGCTTCGGAGTCGTGTTCGGGTTCCGAGGACGACGAAACGCAGGTCTTTTCGGGCGTTCTTCGATTTGCGGTTGGGGCAAGTCTTAACCAAACCAACGTTTGGCATCATAGCGTAACCTCTGGTACGTGATGTCAAACGATGTCGCCATGTTGACTTTCGCCTCTGGAGGAGGCTGGTTCAGACATGTGCAACGAGCGCGTTACCTACGACTGCGTCCGTTGCAACCGGAACGACCGCTCTGCGCCTCGCGTACACACACCAGCAACCACAGCAACAAGCGCAGCGGGTCGTCAGCACGGCGACCGCTTCTACGCCGCCGTCAGCTGTTTCAGCGGCGCCTCTAAAAAGGGGACGCACTGCCACTCAATGCCGTAAAAGAATATAGACATACAGTTTTCTAAAGCCTAAAGCTTTATTTCTTTTTTTTTTTATGATAGGCTTGCAGGGTACCGTGGATGAAAGAAAAAGATTCAGTAAGCCGTCTTGGACGATCACGACTCTAATACACGACTTTGCCAATAGTACAAATATCGCCACACGCTTTTTCTACGATTATAAAAGACGATGTCATCTTAGTAGCGATATAGCAACGTAGAAATATAATTTCGTGATCAGATAGACGTTGCGAGCGTTCAGGATTGCTAACACTAATCACTTTTCTCCGGTGATGAAAACGCAGGAAAATTCGCATCCTTTATACGGTACGCGCCAGTAATACCTTGAACTTGAGCACACGCATGAAATGCGCCAAATGAGAAATCCGGGCGATGTTCGAGGACACAAATGCATAGAAAGCACCACTATAGTCGAAGTAAACAAACGCGACGGCACGGGCGTTTCTGCTGTCTTGAGAGTGCCGCCACGACATCGCCGCACGAGTAGGTGGATCTTCCCTTCTAGGACGTGCTGGGTTATCATAGCGACACACGACGAAAATTCACAGTCAAGGATAGCGCTTTTACGCGGAACGATGAGCTTCCACCACGCCGACCACGCCAACGATCACCACCGACGCCATGCCCACGACCGGCATGCAACGCGCGCAACCAGTTCTCCTCGACCTGTGATTGGTCTGTCGCTGCGGTTGTTTCCAACGCAGCGGGGAAAGAAAGGCCGCCAAAATTTTCAAACATACGATAATTTCATTGGTCGGCGCAGGAACAAAAAAGAGTCCGCACGTATTTTTTCCTGCGTGATTAATAGGCGGTTCTGCCTTCTAAAACTGAAGATACTCATTCACTGACACTTCCTTAACGCCATCGCACCAAAAAGTAGCTTCCCAAAAACCGCTTGAGTGCCCCTTTAACCAAAAGGAGCCATAAAATGAATTTTGGGCGGGGAAAATGATTTTATATTGGGGTGTTTCTAATCTCTAATCGCTTAGTAGGCCAAAAAAAAAAAAAAAGAGGGCAGAAAGGCAAAAGCGTGCTCTTGTGTACGAAAATTTTAAAAATATACCTGTCTATTTCGCACCTCCTTTCACTTCGAAAGTTTTCCGTCTTTGTGCTGTGATACATCCGCGGTACCCAAAGCGCGTCAGCCGAACTTGGCTGACGCATTGGGCACGAACACTGTGTCCCTCGGACGTATATACGCTCGTCAACAATCCATCCGTCGACGAATATTTGGATTCGCGTTCGGGGCGAATGAGTGCCTTGACGGCACTCATCATCACTCGCGAACGACAAGTTCCACGGTGTGCTTAAAAACACGGCAGTGGATTCTTGGAGATCATCGCATTTTGGCGAAATACTACGTTACGACCACTCGAGTTCTCATTTCGCTTTTGAGTTGCGGAGTAAAGCTAATGAGAAAGAAGTTGACAAATCATTTCATGGACCCTTTAACTGGACAAGGAGAGGGTTAATTCTAGCTCGGGAAATATTGATGCTGAAATCACCATACGCACACTGTCGTTGAAATTGCAACAGCATTTCGCACTGTCTTGTACAGCCGTAAACGTTTCTTCGTTAAACTGCTTAGAAGCTGGAGTAAAAAATTTACGGGAGTATTCTTTTTCGACGTCAATTAAGTTTTTTAGTCACCGATAACGTAAGTGCCATGCGAGAGCATGGCAATTTTATGACGTCATCAGGCAGAACGTGACGGATCACCCTTCATGACGTGGTAAATGTACCGGCCGCAAACGCGCTTCAGGCATCAGAACTATAGTTAAGGACAGACTTTTCGTCAGAAGTTGATTCCGCCTAGAGCTCCCCTTCACATCCTCGGGTATGTTTTTTTTTTTTCTTTTCTTTTTTTACGCAGGAACACCAAAGTGCAAACGGAGCTCAACGACTTCTATTCCAAGGTTGCCTCGGGCCAAATCACGAGCAAGAGGGAGGCGTACAAAATTCTAAACAGTATTTACAAAGGGCAGGTGGTTCCTCTGAACAACCTAGCTAACAAGGCGAAGATTCTCACAAGGAAGATTACCAATTTCATCAAGAAAGTAGTTCAGGGAATAGGAGGAATTGTGAGTAACATTTTTGGTGCAATTGGAAGTGGTACAGACAACCCTTGAGCCAGCTGTCTCCAGTAGCTGCTGCGGAACCACTTTTTTCCCCTCTTCTAAAGTATCGCATTGTCGAGGACAGTAGTTTGCACTATTACGGAATGAAAAACGCTTGTGTTGACTTGTTTTTTGGCTTCTAATAAACGTCATGTTTATGAGGTCCGGACATAATGGGTGTT
>JABSTQ010010019.1:1667500-1972607 GCA_013358835.2 Ixodes persulcatus | reverse complement strand
ATTTCAATAATTTCTACTCTACTCAAATTACTTTTGAGGCTAATACTCAGTAACTTAACTTAATTATTTTTTTTTAGTAGCTTGTAAGTATACATGTCTGCTGCCAGCCCGCCACCACATATGAAAGAACAAAACAGATAAATAAACGTACAGCATACACACACTACAGAGAGTACGCAAAAAGGAAAGAAAAGAAGGGAGAAAACATGTATCACATTATGACGAGGATGCCAGCTGCACCCCATACATTCTGGCAAGCTCTCATGACTCTGCCCCGTTTGACGGCAGTGGGCTGCGCACACTGAGCGTAATTGTGCAGTTGTCAGTCAATGTTTCAACTACCTCGTTGCATCAATGGAAAGGTCAAATAAAAATCACGTTATCCAGAATGCACCGCATCATTTGTCCCTTGCGCAGTGAACTGCGTAAATAACTGGTCGATCTTCTGTTCTTGAGGCAGAAAATATTGAAGAGAACCACATTCGCAAAAGCTCACAAATGCACAGTTACCGTGTCGCCTACTCCACACCTCGCCGTAACCGCTGGTTGTACTAAACTGTGCGATGGTAACCGCGCGACTGCGCGGCGTCCATTTGCGATCCATGGCCCCGTCGCGTTCGTGCGCGTGCGCAGACATTTGGCAAATTTTTGCCAAATCTTTGCCGAACTTTCTTTCAAAATTTCGGCATGTGCGGAACTTTTCCGAATCTGAAGTTCGACAGATTCGGTCCATCACTAACTTTTACGGCGTGTGTGTGTAGGCGTTGTAAAGGGGGGGGGGGGGGGGGGGGGAGAGGAGAGGGCCAGTTGTGTATGCGCACCGGGCGCTTTGGTCACTGGCTCCTTTTACGGCACAGGCGATAGACCCCCTGTAGTGTAAATTTGTGTTTTTGCCTTCTTCGGGGGTTCGAGCATCTTTACGTAACGGCGCGTGCCCCCTCCCGGGGCCGATGGGTCCCAGGTGGTGGCGCGGACGTGAACGTTGTAACCTTACCCCTGTTTATATAGAGCTCCGCATATAACTCATTTGCCTACGAAGGTGCTTTGTATTATTTTAGCTGCTCTTGACAGCTTCGTTCGGAATATGTACTGTTTTATGTACGCGCATTATGCCGTTTATGGCACGTCCCATTCCGTGTTGTCGACCTTTCGGGGTTGTACCGGGCATCGGCTATTGTGAACACGAGTGGTATGTTAAGGACTTGTACGTGCTTTTTTTAGGAGTCGACGATTGGAATGTTTAGGGAGTTGGTGGCGGAGGGCCGTTTTATTTTAGATAGCGCCAACTGAACTCATTTTTTACTTTGCTTGTTGGGGTATGTGTAGCCGTACCACGGAGACGAGAATGCGTGTTAGAGGGAGAGAGTGAAAGAGAGAGAGAGATGAGGGTAGCTATGGTAGGAGCGGGAGAGTTGAGAAGGGGGAGTCAACTAAGAGATTTCAGAGGAGACGCATCGAGAGCGATGCAGGAGGAGTTGAGAAAAAGTCCCATCGAGAGCGATGCGGAAACATTGAGTGGATAAAGTGCAGAGGTGTCACTTAGAGAGTTAAACGGCAGAGGCCATCGAGTTTTGAGAACTAGCGAACTTTAACTATGTTGCAATTTTGTGTATAATACCTGTATATTAAACCAAGTTATTCAACCCTAAAAGTCTACGGTCCCGACACCACTAAAACCCAAGAGAAGAGACGCTTGACTGGCAATCGGTGACAACAACGTCAGCACAGACCCGAAGACAACGAGCGACTTCACGTCGCGAGACGAGACAAGACGAAAAACAAACTTTACATGGTGGCAGCGGTGGGATTCGTGAAGTCCCTGCACGAGGAGAACGGCTTCGGGAGAGTGCGGCGTGACCAACCGACAACGCGGGACCTAAGCATCGGAGTCCGGCCAGACGAGTGACAACCTTCGTGAACAAACAAAAATGCGAAAGGTGTGAACGAACTACACCGGTGGACTTCATCGACGCAAGGCATTTGGGTGAGCGACAACCATGGACGAAATTTCGCATGCCGCGTTGTCCACCCTCAGCAAAGCGCAGCTGAGAGAAAAGTGTGCCGAGCTCAATATTGTACATGTAGCATCACTTCAAAAAGATGAACTTATTCAGCGCATTTTGGAGAGTCAGATGAGTCAAGATTCAAATGTCGCGAAAGATGAAGTGCGAGATGAGTCGCGGGAGGCTATTGACGTGCATGGGGGAGGTGACAGCAGGGAGGGGCGCTCCAACGATGGTCATCTCCAGCTAAGGATCCGATGCCATGAACTAGAGCTGCAGATCCTTAAGATGAGGGCAGACCAGAGACATTACGAGAGCGGACCCGAGGGGCACCTGGGGCTTGGCGGAAGACAAAGCGGGCGCGGTGATGTGCGTCACTATGTCAAACTACTACCTCCGTTCCGAGACGACGCCGACATAGAGACGTACCTTACAGCCTTCGAGAAACTCTGCCATGTCCACAAGGTGCCCACCGAGCTGCAAGCTAGCCTATTGGCGTCTGTTTTGACGGGGATCGCTCTCGAGGCATACTCCGAGTTGTCCGTGGCGGAGGCGGAAAACTACGCGTCCGTGAAAACCGCACTTTTCTCCCGCTACCACCTAAACGCCGACACCTACCGAGTCAAGTTCAGAAACACCAAGCGAACAGGCACAGACCTGTGCACGGAGTGGACAGCGAAGATCTGTAGATTCTTCGATCGTTGGATGAAGGCGGAACACGTTGATGACATGACGAGAATGAAGAGCTTGCTTGTCATGGAGCAAATGGAGCGAGCTCTGCCGCGGGAGGTGGTGACCTGGGTCCGAGACCGGCGACCAGAAACTCACGAGGAGTTTGCGAAGCTCGTCGACCGCTACGAGGAGAACCGGAAGTCGGGGAGCAATCCGAATGTTTTGCCTAAAACGAGTCACACCTCCCCGGACAAGCGAGCCGAGACTACCTCGCGGTCGTCAGCTGTCAGCTGTTTCAATTGCGGCGAAGTCGGCCACCTGAAGACGGAGTGTAGATACGCGCCGACGTGTTTCAACTGTGGGCGACAGGGACACGTAAAGAAAGACTGCAAGGCTGCTCCATTACCTAGAGATGCGACGGGCAACGCACGACCGTCGGGAGGGAATCACCCAAATAAGGCAAACCTGCCGTCTCGGACGATGCAAATGCATCAGGCCGGCAATGACACCGTCGGAACAGATGCGTTCACGCAGTTTTGTTGGCCAGTTGTGGTGAACGGAACGGTAGTGATGGGCTTTCGCGACACAGGGAGCACGATTACGCTCGTTGATGAGCGCTCGTAGGCGCCGGGCAGAGACTGGAGTCGCGAACGAGCATCCACATGCTCGAGGGTACAGCGGAGTGTCCACTTGCAAAGGTGCATATATCTGGCCAAGCCTTGGGAAGGGGACCCGACGAGGCGCCCGAAGAGTGTGTAGTGGCACTGTGCAAGGGTGGATTGCCCAACGGAGCAGGCGTTCTGCTGGGAAACGACCTGTTCACAAAGGGAAGGGGTTTTATCGACCCGATCATGACTGTTGGCGGATCGAGGCAGGAGAGCACATCAGATCACGGTCAAGCGGTGGCTAACGGCCATGGCACCTCGACGTCAGAGGACTCAGTCGTTAAATGTATTGAAAACAGAAATCCGGAGACAACATTGGTGACAACCCGCGAGCAAAAAAGAAAGCAAGAACAAGCATCGCGTGTCGAAAACGAAGAACGAGAGACAGGAGGAACGCTTACCGCGCTGGAACACAGCGTCAGCGACAGTGACGACGTGATTGAAGGAAACGGGGGTGGTCAGGTTCGGGACAGCGGTCAGAACGACCTGATCGCTGGTCTGGAGTTGAGCGAATCGTTTCGGATGGAGCAAGTCGATTTATTTATTTATTTATTTTTATTTATTTAGGAATACTGCAGGCCAATTGCGGCCCAAGCAGGATTGGGAGTTACAAAAGTGGAGCCAAAAAAGCGCAACACCAGGTAATCCGTAAAATGGCGCTGAACTGCGAGAGTGGTGGGAGCGAGCAAAGAAGTCGAGTGGCGGATTCTTTGTATCGCAGGGGCTCCTCTACAAGCGGTTTGTGAAAAACCATGACACTGATGTTGAACGAGAGGTTGAGGTGCTGGCACTTCCGTAAGCCTGCCGGCCAATTGCATTGAAGTTTGCCCATGATGCGACGACAGCGGGAAACCTTGGAGTGAAGAAAACGATGGCGAGGCTAGAGGAGAGTTTCGCGTGGCCAAATTTGGCGCGTGACGTGCGTGAATACGTACGGTCATGCGATGTTTGTCAGCGCCACGCGAGGGTTCTGACATCTGATCGAGCCGAGCTTCACCCCGTGCACGTTCTGGGCGTACCTTTCGAAGAGATCTCGATGGACCTCATAGGTCCCATCGAACCAAGATCCAACAAGGGCAATAAGGTTGTCCTTGTTTTAACGGACAATGCGACAAGATTCCCAGAGGCTATCCCTTTGAAAAACGCAGATGCGGCCACCATTGCACGAGCGCTTTTCGAGTTTTTCGCTCGGGTGGGCATCCTGAAAATCGTACGGAGCGACCAAGGTACCAACTTTACGTCAGCATTGCTCCGTGAACTGTGGGAAAGGTTGGGAGTAAAAACTCAGTTTAGAAGCGTCTACCACCCGGAAGGAAATGGACAAGTGGAAAGATTTAACGGGACCCTAAAGGGCATGCTGGCGAAGTACATCCAGAAGCAACCCAATGACTAGGATGATCTTCTCCCATTTTTGCTATTTGCGTACCGGGAGACACCCAACGAGACCACTGGATTCAGTCCATTTGAGTTATTGTACGGGCGGCATCTAAGGGGGCCACTAGACGTACTGAGAGAAAGCTGGGAGGGAGCAGAAGTGACGAGGGCGCAGTCGACATCGATTGTAGAGTACCTGACGAAGTTCCGTCAAAGAATGGACGACGCTTTCGCGCTGGTGAAAGAAACCTCATCAAAGGTCCAGCAGAAGCAGAAGAAGTGGTATGACGAGAAGTCAAGAAACCGAGAGTTTCAACGCGGGGACAAGGTGCTGGTCCTGCTTCCATCGTCAGAGAAGAAGCTCTACGCGGAATGGAGGGGACCGTTTGTAGTTCTCGCGAAGCTGTCCCCTGTGGATTATTTAATTGATGTCGGAGGCAAGCGCAAGAAGGAGGAGAGGTACCACGTGAATGTGCTGAAGAAGTATGTTGAACGTACCAAAAACGTTACCCGAGAGATGTCGTTTGCAATGGAAGCACCCGACGAAATCAGTGACGAAATGGCGTGTTTTGATGTTCGGACCCGAGGGAACGGGTCAAGTGGAGGGCTGAACGTGGACGCGGAAGTTCAGGCTCACGAGGTTCAAGAACTGAACGAGTTGATCCGCTCCTACGGTGACGTCTTCGACGATAGGCCAGGTAGAACCACGAGAGTACTGCACGAGATCCCAACGAGCGCCGACCCGATTGCGTCGAAAGCGTACAGAGTTCCGGACAGTATCAAGGCGGGGGTACAGGAACAACTGAAGGAAATGCTGGAAATGGGCATTATACGAACATCGACAAGTCCGTGGGCATCCCCGATAGTTAAGTATATAGAAGTCATGCTTATATTTAAGGTGTTTTCTTTTGTTAGAGCTTCTCAGAGTTGCGTCGGCATTGTTTTTTTAGCTTTCTAGGCTGGTATCGGCATTTTGGAGGGAGCGTTTCTGGGGGCAGAGCGGCCGAGCGGACGAAGCGGGTCCCCCGCGGTCGTTAGGAAACGTCTCAGGTTTCGGGAGTCTGCTCGGACGGACCCGGGACGGCCCGTTCTTGGGGATGCTTGTGGATGTTAACCGAGTGTGCCTGTGTGTAGAAGGTTTTGCCGCTTAGTGTGAATTTGTCGCTCTTTGCCCGAAGCAATAATTTAGCGGTTGGCGCCAGCCAGACTGGAAAATTTGCAGAGAAGAACTCTACAAGGAATTCGGGTTTGGCGGTTGCGGCGCCAAGTTGACAGCTTGCCGACCATTGGAGAACAGTGTACCACGTGGGAGTGGTAGAATTTGAAAAGATTGGTCGGTTCCTGAGGGGAAAGGAGGCCCATACGGGCCTACAAAAGGAGTGCGGAGAGGATTTTGGGGGATTCGGACTTGGGATTTGATGGAGAGAAATTGGGGACGGGGTCGAGACTTTAGACGAGGCAGGATTGTCTCCCAAGTTGGGACATGTAACTAGAGTGTAAATAAATGCACATAGTTCTATTCAAGCAGTGAGTCGACCCGTCACTCAGCGACGTTCGTGCCACCACGCTCCAGCCCATCGGAGCGGAACCTGCCTCCCACACCACCGGGAGGAACAACAACAAACTTTAACTGGCGCAGTCGACAGGATGGTGGCGCGATTTCCGGTGAGACGACGTGGCGGCGACCTGCGGGCAAGTACGTGAGCTTCGGCTCAACGGCGGACGAGGCAACATCCACGTGAGAAGCCTCGTGGGCTCCGGCCCGAAGTGACCAAGACGACATCCCCGTGAGAGGTCTTGGGGGGATTTCGACCCGAAGTAGACGAGGCGACATCCCTGTGAGAGGCCTCGTGGGCTCCGGCCCGAAGTGACCAAGACGACATCCCCGTGAGAGGTCTTGGGGGGGGGGGGGGGGGGGGGTTCGACCCAAAGTGGACGAGGCGACATCTCTGTGAGAGGCCTCGTGGGCTCCGGCCCGAAGTGACCAAGACGACGTCCCCGTGAGAGGTCTTGGGGGGTTTCGACCCGAAGTGGACGAGGCGACATCCTCGGGAGAGGCCTCGTGGGTTTCGACCCGAAGAGAACAAGGCGACATCCTCGTGAGAGGCCGGGTTACGACCCGAAGAGAACGAGCGGACGGAGCAACATCTACGTGAGAAGCTTCGTGGGCTGCGGTCCAAAGTGCATCGACGACGCAGCATCGTCTGCGTGAAAAGTGGCGTGGGTCCGACTCCGACGGGGAACATCGAGCGACACCGGAGACTCATCGCCTCAGGAGCAGCGCACTGACACAGGTGGGACTCATTTCTGTTTCCTCCGGGTTTCGCATGTCAGTGGTGTCGCGGTCGATGACTAAAGGAGCTCGAGGTACGATTAGCGAGAGCGGCGATAAGGGCCTGGTGATGTTGGACGACGTATCAAAAGGGGGAGGAAGTGAAAGGGAGAACGCGCTCAAGTTTAAAATTGCATCTTTAAGACTCAAACTCGAGATAGCCAAATTTTACGCTAATCAGGACGAGGAGGATTGGCGCCGCGGTGGGGAAGATGAGGGCCAGGTTGGAGCGAGCGGAAAATCTGAGGCGTTCGTCAAGATGGTGGAACAACACCTGGAGGAGTGGAGGAGTCACCCGCTGCCGTCGACGACATGCCCGGAACAGGTGAACATCGAGGTCCGCTGCGAAAGCGTGAGCGATGGTGACGGCGGCGAAGGGAGTGAGAGCAATAATGAGTTTGAGCTAAAAATTGCAGCTCTAAAAGCCAAACTCCAGATCGCCCAATTTAATCTTAAGCAGGCAGAAGAGAAGTCGCGCCGCATTAGGAAAGACGAAGGCCGGGTCGAAGCGGGCGGCGCATCCGATGCGGTCCTCGAAGCGGGCAGGGGACCCTCCAAGCCTACCGGGAAGACAGACGCGGACGGCGATGATTGCGGCGACATCGAGGTCGAGCCGGCGGTCCAGACGGGCGAGAGGCACCCCAAGCCCACGAGGAAAACGGACGACGACGACGGGTGGCCTGAAATTTTGAATGAGCGGCAGAAGCTTGAAAATCCGGAAGAAGACCGCGAGGAGAACGCATACGGCGATGACCGCGGCGGCCGCGTGGTGAAGCACGTTCAGAGGAGAGCTGGCGCCGACGAGGCAGATGCACCCGCCGGTGATCCGGTGACGCAAGGAGGCGAGAGCGAGAGCGTAAGCGATGGTGACGGCGGCGACGAGGGGACGAACCTGGTTGGCGACATCGAGCGGAGGGATAAAGGGAACCCCGGCGCACCGGTCACCGCAGCACTGGGGAGGCAAGGGCCGTCCCAGGCCGGAAAGAAGCGGCTACGCAAGGGGCGCAGCGACAGGTCGGAGTCGGCAGTCGAGAGGTGCTCCGGGTCCAACCCTGCATCGGCTCCGGGCTGCGACGCGGATGACCACGGCGAGAACGTGGACGACTGCGAGAGGACGGCGAAAAGGGTCGTGACCCCTCCGATCCAGGCGTCGAGACGGGAGCTCCGACTGCGGAGAGGCGCCGACTTCGGGACCGGAACCGTGTCGCCGCCGAAGGTCAGGCCGGCGGAGCATCGCAGGGTGACGCCACTCCAGCCAGTGTCCAGAGCTCGCACGCGAGGACGGCAGACCTCCAGTTTCAGCTCGGGATCAGCGAGTCTCGTGGAGGCGACTGACTGCGCGCCGCTCCAGGCAGTCCTCAGAAGCTGGACGACAAGACGGCCACGATTAGGGGGGTAGCTAGCCAGGCTACTGGGTTTTTATTTCGCCTTTAGTCGACATGTATTTCACGGCCCTCCTGATGCATTTTTTTTGTTGGCCCTTTGGTTTGCCTCTAGGTATTTTATATTCTACAAAAAACATATTTTTTGTGTTCAGTCTTTATTCTCCGCGGGAGAAATTTGAGTCTCCGCACGTATTTGAAACGTGCTTTGTAGCCGAGCGTTGGTAAGCATGTCAAGACTAGACAAGCATGATTAGGGCATGATGATTATGCCGTATTTTTTTAGAGCTCCCACCACTGATTTTGCGGGACCCTGGAATGTACAGGAGTGAGTCCAACCTGTGTGTGATCGTTGGTGGCAGTTTAAGTTTGAACATGACAGCTATGATTACAATTGTTTTTTTGTTGTTTTTTTTTCATTTTGTATACCCATTCCGGTCTGTGTTCAGACGTTTTGCCTGCGGCAGCAGTGTTTTCGCCGTTTTAGTATTTCTGGTTGTAGAATGGTAATCATTTTTTTTTTTTTGTGCCGTTTGATTTGGTAGACATTTACGGATGAGCGCTTGGTGAACCTTCAGAGCGTAATGTTGACGTTGTTGCTTTTGGTTAACTGTGGGCCAAGTGGTCGGTTTGAATATTTGCCAGCGCTCTATTCGGGGAAGAAATTTATGTTGCGCTTACATCAAGTGTCAACGCAACAGTCTTGGTGGGGAGGAGGTAAGTATATAGAAGTCATGCTTATATTTAAGGTGTTTTCGTTTGTTAGAGCTTCTCAGAGTTGCGTCGGCATTGTTTTTTAAGCTTTCTAGGCTGGTATCGGCATTTTGGAGGGAGCGTTTCCGGGGGCAGAGCGGCCGAGCGGACGAAGCGGGTCCCCCGCGGTCGTTAGGAAACGTCTCAGGTTTCGGGAGTCTGCTCGGACGGACCCGGGACGGCCCGTTCTTGGGGATGCTTGTGGATGTTAACCGAGAGTGCCTGTGTGTAGAAGGTTTTGCTGCTTAGTGTGAATTTGTCGCTCTTTGCCCGAAGCAATAATTTAGCGGTTGGCGCCAGCCGGACTGGAAAATTTGCAGAGAAGAACACTACAAGGAATTCGGGTTTGGCGGTTGCGGCGCCAATTTGACAGCTCGCCGACCATTGGAGAACAGTGTACCACGTGGGAGTGGTAGAATTTGAATAGATTGGTCGGTTCCTGAGGGGAAAGGAGGCCCATACGGGCCTACAAAAGGAGTGCGGAGAGGATTTTGGGGGATTCGGACTTGGGATTTGATGGAGAGAAATTGGGGACGGGGGTCGAGACTTTAGACGAGGCAGGATGGTCTCCCAAGTTGGGACATGTAACTAGAGTGTAAATAAATGCACATAGTTCTATTCAAGCAGTGAGTCGACCCGTCACTCAGCGACGTTCGTGCCACCACGCTCCAGCCCATCGGAGCGGAACCTGCCTCCCACACCACCGGGAGGAACAACAACAAACTTTAACTCCGATGGCATGCGTGAAGAAGAAAGACAACAGCATGAGGATCTGTGTCGACTTCAGGAAGCTGAACGGGACAACACGGGATGATGCCTACCCCATGCCTTCACTCCCTGGGATGATTGAGACTGTGGGAAGAGCCAAAGTAATCAGCACCCTGGAGATGTCCCAGGGCTGCTGGCAAATCGGTCTATTAGAGGAGGCTATTCCTAAGACAGCATTCTGTACGGACACCGGCTTGTACGAATTTACGGTGATGCCGTTCGGACTGAAGGGAGCACTGGCGACATTCCAGAGGCTGGTGGACGACCTCCTGAGAGAGCACCGAGATTTCGCTCGGTCATACTTAGATGACATAGCGGTATTCAGCAACACGTGGGAGGAGCACCTGCTTCATTTGCGCACCATCCTGGAGAAGTTGCGTCAGGAAGGCCTGACTCTAAAAATGAACAAATGCCAGTTTGGGAAGCGGGAAGTGCACTACCTGGGGCACGTGATTGGGAACGGGCAAGCACAACCTGACCCTGAAAAGATCGAGACCATCCAGGCGATCGAGAGGCCCTACACGAAGACAGAAGTCCGTTCCTTCTTGGGACTAGTTAACTTCTACCGGAATTTCATTGAAAACTTCGCGGAGCTGGCCGCGCCGCTTTCAGACCTCACACGCAAGGCTGAACCTAAACAAGTAGTGTGGACGCCGCCATGCGAGAGCGCATTCCGCGCACTGAAGGAGAGAATATGCAGCAGTCCAGTGCTGCGGAGCCCAGACCCGAGTCGACCTTACATACTTCAAGTAGACGCTAGCAACAGGGCGATCGGTGCCATCTTAGCTCAAACTAGCGAGGGCGTCGAGCACCCCGTTGCGTACGCCGGCCGTACGCTACTTCCTCGTGAGACGAAGTACGCAACAATTGAGAAGGAGTGTCTGGCAATTGTGTGGGCCATGAAACATTTCCATGTGTATGTTTATGGACAAAATGTCACAGTCCAGTCGGACCACAACGCGCTCCGATGGCTAAACAACAGTAGGCAGAACAATGACCGTCTACAAAGGTGGAGCCTGTTGCTGCAGGCCTACCAGATTAAGATAGAGTACAAACAGGGTCGCTTGCATTCGAATGCGGACGCCTTGTCGCGTATCTAAGGGCACTATGATCACAATGTAGTAGCCCGCCAAGGCTCGCGATCTGCTTCCCCACTGAACATGTAGTCGCAGAGTTTTTATTTTTTTTTATTTTTATGAACTTGAACGTTGAGGATGTGAAAAAAAAGTGTATTGTATTCGGAGTATTTCACTTGTACGTGTCTGTTTTGGATGCTTAGTTTTATAGAGCTGTATTACAGGAGGAGTTGCACTGTGTAATGAAAACAATAGGAGTTTCGTGAGCAGAGGCTCGCAAATCGTGTTTTTATATGTTTTCATTTTGGTTGGAGGGGGCGTGTAGTGTAAATTTGTGTTTTTGCCTTCTTCGGGGGTTCGAGCATCTTTACGTAACGGCGCGTGCCCCCTCCCGGGGCCGATGGGTCCCAGGTGGTGGCGCGGACGTGAACGTTGTAACCTTACCCCTGTTTATATAGAGCTCCGCATATAACTCATTTGCCTACGAAGGTGCTTTGTATTATTTTAGCTGCTCTTGACAGCTTCGTTCGGAATATGTACTGTTTTATGTACGCGCATTATGCCGTTTATGGCACGTCCCATTCCGTGTTGTCGACCTTTCGGGGTTGTACCGGGCATCGGCTATTGTGAACACGAGTGGTATGTTAAGGACTTGTACGTGCTTTTTTAGGAGTCGATGATTGGAATGTTTACGGAGTTGGTGGCGGAGGGCCGTTTTATTTTAGATAGCGCCAACTGAACTCATTTTTTACTTTGCTTGTTGGGATATGTGTAGCCGTACCACGGAGACGAGAATGCGTGTTAGAGGGAGAGAGTGAAAAGAGAGAGAGAGAGATGAGGGTAGCTATGGTAGGAGCGGGAGAGTTGAGAAGGGGGAGTCAACTAAGAGATTTCAGAGGAGACGCATCGAGAGCGATGCAGGAGGAGTTGAGAAAAAGTCCCATCGAGAGCGATGCGGAAAAATTGAGTGGATAAAGTGCAGAGGTGTCACTTAGAGAGTTAAACGGCAGAGGCCATCGAGTTTTGAGAACTAGCGAACTTTAACTATGTTGCAATTTTGTGTATAATACCTGTATATTAAACCAAGTTATTCAACCCTAAAAGTCTACGATCCCGACACCACTAAAACCCAAGAGAAGAGACCCTTGACTGGCAATCGGTGACAACAACGTCAGCACAGACCCGAAGACAACGAGCGACTTCACGTCACGAGACGAGACAAGACGAAAAACAAACTTTACACCCCCCAGCAACGACGCTCACGCCGGATTGGCTGCTCGGCAACGCGCGGGAACTTAAATTTCGGATTCGGACGGCGCGTGTACCACTCGAAGCGCGCTAACCCACGCCCGCGCGTTCGTTCACGCCGCTTCGGGGCGCAGTGTGCGGCTGTTAATTACAAAACTATTAACCCACTTAGCACCCCCCCCCCCCCCGTACACTCCGCTTTGCGGCGTCCAGTCGGCAACACAAGTCCCGCTGTCCCCCATGCACTGCCGTAAATAGAGTCCCATACGATTTAGTTCAGCGATGTTTCGTCAACAGCATTTGTTTTTTGTTTTTTCACTATTAATCGTAAAAAAAGAAATGTCGTAAATATCGCCAAATGCCTCGACAAAACAGAATGTTCGAGGGAAAAATAAAAGAAGTAAGCCCACACCATGGATAGAACCCGGGTCTGATACGTATGAGGCAGACATCTTACCCCTAAGTTACGCTACCGCTTCGGAAACTCGTATTGTATTCGCTGCCTATGTTGACGGCGGCAGCGCCTATTTCCACGAACCAGCCAATCCGGCGTGAGCGCCGTTGCTAGGGTATGTATCGCCTGCGCGTTAAAAATATGCCCGCGCGGGTCGGGGGGCGGTGCTCTTGGTATGCCTTGGGCGCCGCCGGCCAGTGTTTGCCCTGCCCAGTGGCGGCCGTTTCAGGGGGGGCAAAAACCATGCCTTGCCCCCCCACTCTGAGAACTGGGGGGGCAAGCGCCCCCCTTGCCCCGCCGGTTGGTACGCCCTTGCACGGTGGCAGGCCCCGCGATCTTCATCGAAGCCCTTTTTTTTCTTTTGTTTCCCCGTATTCATTTGGTGTGTTGCGTCCTTCACCGCCGTCCGTGTATCATCCTAGCAATATCCAGAAAAATTAACCGAGGAAACGAATTGCGAGAAAACGAAACTCTAAATGGATAATGTATCTGCGTAAAGTCTCCAACAACAGGAAATAAAATAAAGTACTGATTCGCCAGGGCAATTTACAGACTGGCCCCAGACACTTCATTCTTAAAACAAAAAATAGAACGAACGTTCACGTACTCTTTTAACTGCCTTGTCGAATGGGTCTTTCATATTGTAGACTGACAGGCCTTTTTCCTTTTTTTCTAAATGAAGTAGCGACTAACAGAATGAAAGACTAATGTCGACGTACATGTTTCTGGACCCACCAAAACAACCGAAGGCCTCCGGTAAACGCGCGAACAGCGCTCGTTCGCCCACTGTTAATGCTCACATATTGCAACATTCAGACCGAGTCCTTCCCGTCACAGCACGTTTGCCATAGTTTTGGGCTAAATACTTGAGCTGCCACAAAATTACTTTCCCCGTGTACAGACAGCGCATCGTCGCGCTACCCGTCCCCAAACGTGTTGTGGCCATACTGCTGCTGGCGATGGCGCGCGTCCTACATTATGCAAAGCTCACGTGTGCTCACTTCAACTAACGTCCCTTCGCTTTCTCGCGGCTATGTGCGCACGCATTCCGCATGAACACACATGTACGACCGAAAAGGCCCACTAACAAAATTTGCAGGGTCGGTTTTACCCCCCTCCCATCTCCTCCCCGGTTTCTTCGTCCGCGCTTAAGCTTGCGTTCGCCCATACAGAATGCCCATGAAAATTGTGATGCGCGCTCCATGTGTATGTGTGTGTGTTTTTTTCTTTCTTCACATCGTTTTCTTTTCGCCAAGTTACGCACTTCCCAGTCGTCGACATTTGTAGCTTATGCAAAAGTGTCACGTTTCCACTGCGTCGCGAGTCTTTGTCGAAGGGGGAGAGAGGAAAATATGGGAAAGAGGAAAGGGGATATAAGTGAAGAGAAAAAGAGAGAGGGTGGCGATGTGCGCGCGTGCCAATTTTGCCGGCTTCCCGTTGAGCTGCATCTCAAGTAGCCGAGACGGGAAAAATATTCGTAGCTCGGATATTAGCTGTTTTTTTTTTTTTCCACTTCACGCTTTCGTTCCGGCTCTTTCTGAATACTTCAGGACATGAATAAAAAATAAATAAAACTAAAGTGGACCATATTTTGTTTGTTTGTTTTTTTGCTGCTCGCATCATTGGATGCTTTGTAGGCTCGAACATATGAGAGCGTTATTTTTTTACATTTCACTTGGCACCGCGGGAGGAACGCATAACTAGATGTGGCATGCCCCGAGGCCGACCCGACTGCGACAAATCCCGATACTACTCGATGCAAAAGGCATGATCGATCGCAGTTCTATGTGCATTGCATGACTTTCTACACGCTGCACTTCGGCGCTTAGGGGAGCTCCATGCGAAAGTAGGCTTGTCAATTCTTTTGTCCTTTTTATTCTCGCCAAATTATACTTTGTCAAATCAAAGAAAGAAGCACACATGAGCTTTGCGCGCTGCTGACGAATTGAACTCCTTCAGGATCTACGGGCATACAAAGGAAGAGCGTCCGAGGGGCCACTGAAAAGAAAGTGTGCGATTTGCATTCCGGCGTGAATTTTAAAACGCGGTTACCCAAGTTACTAACAAGCTGGAGGCAGGCATATGTCAAGCAGTTATCAGTTGTTGGTTTGTGCCTTCTACTGCGAGATTTTGTCAAAGCGATGACCTTATATGGGAACCATTCACGGACCATTCTTGGTTATGTAGTTTTGGTCTCACCGCAACATGGCCATTGGAGGGAAACGGGCCACATTGAATATCAATCCGAAAGCAAATGCAGCTCGCAAAGAAAACCATTTTTTTTAGACAGCAGTTCTTTTCTTGAAGGGTGTATAGGAAGGTAAAAACCCTGACTCACGTTTCCTAAGCGTAAGATGACTAAAACAAAATGATGGGAAATACGCATATCAAAGGTACTTCTTAAAATTGTTATGTAGTGTATTTGATGGCGACCAACAATCCGCACTTGGGTGCGATGCGAAACCTGGACACAACAGTGCCAGCACGCAGTGCGTGTTGTTCTGACCTCGAACTGAAGAGAAAAACTGGCCTAAAGTTACTGAAGATAATGGATGAATTTTTAGAAAACGGTACTATATAGAGAAGGTAAGAACTATGTTTTCTAGTTCTTTTAAGGATGAAAAGAAAACAAAAAACGTTAAGAGTTAGTTGTTTCTTTTTGCCGCGGACGTTAATGAATGTCTATGTATTGGACAACCTTACGTTGTCAAAAACTTTTATTCTAGATTGAATTTATCTGGAATATGTATGAAACTTATTCAGGTCACTGGTTCGAAATGCTTTGTGAGATATACGTCGATTTGAAGAGGGACTAAACTGATTATCTTCCCAGTCGGCGGAAACCTAACATCGATTTAACGAGCACAGCACACGCATTAACGCCACGCAACATTTTAGAAGTATTTGCGATATACCTTAGTTACGTTTAGGGACTAAACTTAACTGAATTAATTAGCATATGTGTATTATTAAGCTAATTACAATAAAGCTCGCGTGGCTATACATAATGGAAACAATTCAATGTTCTATTTTTCGATCTCGGTTAGCCATGTCCCACTTAAAAAAAGTAAGTAAAGTAGTATTTTTGGCAGTGTTGGGTAACTTTTCGAGAGCAAGAAGTTTTAAAAGAAAAATGGTTAGCTAAAAGTACACCCTAATAAAAATGTGCTGACGACAAACAAAACAATTCCAGCGGTGGCACAGACATAATTCTTGTTCCTCGCAGCAAATCCTCTTTTACGCCATTACTATACGGAAGTGTTAAGAAACGGAAACCGTAAAGAAAGGACAACGTAGGATGAAACCCATAACTTTGTTGCATTCTCCGCCAAGAGGAGATTCACGAGCGTATTTCAAATTGACCGGAAGTACCTCTCTCTCACCTCTGTCCCTCTCTTTCTTGAAGGGAGTTCCTCATTTCCGGAAGTACGCGTCCGCCTCTCGTCGTTTCGGTGCGATTTGTTTTCCCTATCGCATTATCGTTCTTCGTCCCTTTAAAACAAACAAAAGGTCGCTAAAGACTCTAGGGAGAGAAAGATATAGAAAGGAAAAGCAAGAAGATACGGGTCCTTTCTATATATCCATGGAATGCCGAGATGCACTTTTCGTCCAAGTCCATTCGTCTTTTGTTTCCGTTGCTGGCTTTTGTTCCCGAGCCCGTTGGGTCCTTTCAGCGGGCTCGCGTGGGAGCGCCCGGCAAAAGGTGCGATCGATTTGGAGGACGTGGCTGTCTTTGGTTGTCCGCGGCCGGGTTGTCCTTTGTGTCCGCGGTTCCTGCCATCCTCACTTAGGATGATCTCTATTACCTCCTCCGGGTCGCGCTCTCCCCGGAACCCGCTGAAGCGATGAAACTGCCAAGCCGCCATATTGCCAGTCTCGAAGTGACACCTATTGCGCACACACACAACGCCACCTATACTCTATCTATCTGGTTAAGAAACCGGGGCAAGCTCCTGCGGTAAAGCCTTTCACTCTTTCCACCCTAGCAGAGACAACGCTAGAGAGGAGGCGCAGAGGGACTCGCCTCCTCTCCAGCCTTCTCTCTGCTAAAGTGGAAAGGGTTGAGGACTTCGCCGGATGAGTGTGTCCTTTGGTTTCTTAATGGCCGATTCACACGACGGACCGAATTGCGATTTTCGTCCGCGGACCGTGTACCACGTGACCCTCACGTCACTGATTCCTGCGATCCGCGCCTCCTCCGCGGAGTTGCGGGCTGAAGTAGTCGGGCGCCTTTTCACTCGCGGGTTGTTGACGCGGAATCTGGAATGCCTGGACTCAAAAAGTGCTGGAGTCCGGCAACGGTGTAGCTTTTTTTATGTTTCGAGCAGAAAACATGGCCAACGGCGTGCCGTCAGTGAGCTTTGCTGGGGCCTTGCTGGCTGGAATTCCGGCAGTTCCGAGTCCTTCGTATAGCTCTAAACTGAGCGACGGGGCTGCTATGTTTTTCATTTTTCTTGTGGAACATTTTCCAGCTCTGTGGGACCTGAACTTCAGTGATTACGCGAACAATCGGACAATGCTTTGAAAGGTGCGTTGTAGTGGCAAATTACGGACGAGATGGACAATAGTTTTCGAGGGTGTGGCCTGTACGTCCCCCGTACGTATTATGACTAAATATACTTAGCGTTCTTCATTTTGGGTTTCATATTTTTCAAAAGTCGGGGGTAAAAACGGGCGCTATTTTTCAAGCTAACAATCGAGGAGAAATCGGGTATTTCTGAGGACTTTAAGAAATCGGGTTTTGTCGGGTCTTATTTATGAAGGGCAAGTCCCTGAAATGTGGTATTTACACGAACAAAAGTCAACAAAGTATATGATATAGCAATGGTGCTCGATCTTACAGTATATTTTTGCCTTCTGACACATTCTGAAGCGAATAAATGCAGAGGTAACGCAAACCGAAGACGTATGTTACCATCAAACGAGTGACCGAGGAAGCAGTTCTGGAACAGATCCTGTATTGTTCTTATTTTTCATAAATTCAGCTGATTTCAAGACCGGTATTCGGAAATAAATCGGGTTTGACCCGATTTTCATAAAAATTGTTCGGGGTGCAAAAATTGGGTAATATCGGGCTTTACCCGAAAACGAAGAACCCTAAATGTACTCTATCTCTTATTCTACCAGAGCATGCACGAAAGTGTTTAGGAGGAGGAGGAGGAGGAAACTTTATTAGTCTTCCGGGATCAGGTATTGGGGGTGGTGGAAGCCCAGAGGGCCGCCACGACCGCCAGGGCCCGGGAGGTGGTCAGGACTTGGGTTGACTCCTCCGGGTCGCGCAACATCTGCTCCCAGAGGTGAGGGGAGGGAAGAGGGGGGTACGGGTCTGCGGGGCATTCGCAAAGGGAATGGTAGTGAGTGTCGAGTGCCCCGCAGGCAGGACAGGCGGGGGTGGTAAAGAGGTGTGGGTGAGTGTGTATTAGTTGTGTTCGGTGGGGGAAAGTGTGTGTTTGTAGGAGGCGCAGCATGTGTGCTGCCTCTTGGGAGAGGTGTGGGTGCGGGGGTGGGTATTGGTGGCGGAGGAGGCGGTAGTGCAGGGTAATATCCCTGTATTGCAGGAGGGAGGTAGGCTTGCCTGCAGGGGCATCGCGTGTAGGCGTAGTTGAAATGGCGGCTCGGTCAATAAGTTCGCGAGCACTATCGTGCACCATCTCATTAGCGCCTACGCCTGTGTGGGCTGGTGTCCACAGCAGGGTCACGGTGTCGGATGGAGGGTTGTTGGTGAGAATTTGGAAGGCCATGGGGGAGATATTGCCGCGAATAAAGTTGCGGATGGCCTGCTGAGAGTCAGATAGGACGAATTGGGGGGTGGGGCTCTGGGCGAGCGCAAGGGCAATGGCCGCTTTCTCCGCCGTGGTTGTGTTCGTAGTGAGGATAGTGGCCGCTGGGACGTTTGGTGGTGGATGTTGGCGCAGAACAGTTACACAGTGTGCAGGGTTGTGAGGGTAGGGTGTGGCATCAGCGTATAGTGTGCATGGTGATGGTGGGTATAGTTGGGCGTGGATGTTGGCTCGTGCTAGCCGCCGGGCTTTATGGAAAGTTGGGTGCATGTGGCGAGGGATTGGGTGGACTCGGATGCGGTTACGTATGTGCGGTGGAATGGGGAGGGGGGGGATTGGGACGGTGGGGGGGGGGGGGGAGTATGTTTATAGTGTCAAGAATGTAGTGCCCTGTGGGCGAGGATGCGAGGCGGGTGAGTTGGGACATGTGGTGGGCGTCTAGGTGTTCGCGTATTGTGTTGTGTATGCCGAGGTCGAGCAGGCGGTGCGTTGGGGCGTGAGGGGGGAGTAGGAGTGCATGTCTATATGTCTTCCTGAGGAGCGCATCAAGGGAGTCGAGTTGGGTGGGTGTAAGGTTAAGGTAGGGTAGGTGGTATAGGATACGGTTGAGTAGAAAACTGTGGACGAGTCGGAGGCGGTCCTGTTCCTTGATGCCGTGGTGTTTAGTGGCGATCCTTCTAATGAGGTGCGTGGTTTGGGTAGCATATTTCTTTACGTATTTGAGGGTGGGTGCGGGTGATCTGTTGTGTGTGAGGGTGAGGCCTAAAAGTCGAATTTGTTGTGTGTGTGGTATTAGGTCAGAGTGTATAAAAAGTTGGATGGGGGGGGGGGTTTGTGGCGAGGGGGCGTAAAGGTGAGGAGAGCGGATTTGTGTGGGGAGCATTGGAGCTCCAAAGGTTCAATGTGATGTAAGACTTGGTTTAGGCCGTGTTGAAGTGTTGCTTCAATGTGTTGGTCGGAGCCAGAGTCGACCCAGAGGGCAATGTCATCTGCGTACAGTGTGCTGCGTAGCGTGGGGATAGTGAGGAGAGTGCGGGCAAGTGGGATTAGGATGAGGTTAAAGAGCATGGGCGAGAGGACCGCTCCTTGTGGCGTTCCGCGGTCTGGCATGTGGAAAGGATCAGACTGGACATGGCCCAAACGGATGGTAGCGGTACGTTGTGCGAGAAAGTTATAGATATAGTGGTAGAAGTGTAGGCCAAGGTTTTGAGATGAGATTGCCTGAAGGATGCTATGGTGTGAGATATTGTCAAAGGCTTTTTGGAGGTCCAGTGAGAGTATAGAGGTGTGATCTCGTTGCGGGGGGTGTTGGTGGAAATCATGGTGATACTGTATAAGGGCGTCTTGCGTGGATAAGTTGGGTCGAAAGCCGATCATGTTGGGTGGGTAGGTTTGTGTGTGTTCAAGGTGTGCATTGACGCGATTCTGCAGGACATGTTCGAGAAGTTTGCCGAGACAGGAGGTAAGGGAGATTGGGCGAAGGTTGTGTATGGAGGGTTTCTTTCCAGGTTTGGGGATGAGGGTGATGTTGGAGTGTTTCCAGGTGGAGGGAAGGGTGTGGTTAAGCCAATGTTGGTTGAAGAGTTGTACAAGGTGTTCTAGGACCTCCTCATTGAGGTGACGTAAGAAGGTGTTTGTGATGTTGTCATGTCCTGGTGTGGTGTTGCGTTTGAGGGCTTGCACCGCCGCTTCTAGTTCTGCAAAGGTGATGGGGGCGTCGAGCTGTGGGTTGGGGTTGCCAGTGTATTGTGGGGGACCAACAGGGTGTGATGAGGGAGGTGGGATGTATATGGAGCGGAGGGTGTCACATAGGGCGGTGGGTGAGAGTTGAGTGTCCGCTATAATTTGTGTGGTTTGGTGGCGAGCGTTTAGGAAGCACTCACGCAATTCAGTAATCTTTCTTTATATTTTTTGCCCTCTGAGAATTTCCCGGTGCCGTTGTTCTTTGTCTTTTGTGTCGGCCTTTTTCTTCGTTGGCGCAGTTGCTTAAAACAGCGTCTCAAAAAAGAAAATAAAAGAAAATAAAGTCTGGAAGGAAGCGCAGTTTTGACCGAGCTTTATGCCAGACTGCAACAAAGAAGTTATTCCTAACAGGCTGGCTGGCAAGGTCTTTGCTCAGATGGCGCCGTGTTACTGAGCTTTTGATCCCTGGCGGTCCGAATTAATCCTCGCTCGTCCGATCGGGTGCGCGTTTGTCGGTTCCAGATTTTAAGTTGTGCTTCAGGAATCTGTACTTGTGCGCAATTCGGGGTGCTGATCGGTATTAGCAACTCCAATGCTCTATAGGTGGCGGGGCGGTAGTTCCAAGATGGTGGAAAAGACGGGGATAGATTCTCCAGGATTTCCCGTGCGCCTGCTCGCAGAGGCTGGGTCAGCGCACTAAAAATGATTTATCTGTCTACAAATGCGAAGCGGTTAGGGAGGGATCATATTACAGGTGACGGAGATGCTGACGCACGTTAGGAAAACGAGCATGCTGTTATTTAAAAGTTGCCGAAACCTCAGATTGCGAAGCTTTGGGGTGAGCGAGCGCGTTTTAGGCACAGGCCGCGTTACTGTTTGTGGCAGAATGTTTTTGAGGGCGATGAAGATATGTTCGCGCATTGCCTGGCCATTAGTGCTATAAAAAGAGAGCCATGAACGGTGACCGTCAAGCTTCGGAAGAGCAGCGTTCACAGTATTGGTGTCTTCGCGTCACAGCCTCACAACTCGCTGCTCACCGTCTCGGTTTTAGTGTATTGCAACACGTAATTAAACGGCTTTATGGTTATTGATAGAAAGTTTGTTACCGCATGCTACCGCGCGGTGTAGCATTACAACCGCAAGCTCGCGCTGCGCCTTTGAAGCACAATTTTCAGTGCGCGCCAGGAGCGTTGCCGTGTTCATCACTCTAAAAAAAAAAAAAATGTTGTAGTCCTTACATCTCTTGTCACATATACGACACTCCAAAACTTCAGTTCGCCATGCAGCCCACTGACGTCAAACTGTAGCCCCAACTTTTACGAGAGGCTTGATGACGGCGCAATATAAGATGTTAAACGGCTAAAGTACGCACCAAAGAGTACCGAAAAACAGAACAAAAAACACCGAGGTTTTGCAGTAGGGCCAAGAACACCCCGATTACTTTCCTTTTTTTACAGTTATTAACACTTACTTAAGCTATTTTAATAAGTTGCACAACTCGGCTATCAAGCCGCTCGTAAAAGTTGGTAGCGCCGGTTGAACGTCAGTGCGCTGTACGTCCACCTGAAGTTCAGGGGTGTCGTATCTTATGCAAAAACTGCCTATTAACATAATCGGCGTGTTTAGAGGTTTTATTTATTGCACTATGAAAAATAAATATTTTAATATACCGTACATTTTTTCTACCGTGTTTTTTGCAACATTGCGGTCCCTCTGGCGAAAACTGCGCGTTGTAAGCTCTCGTCATGAACGGCTGGCTAACACAGACGCGCTTAAAATGCTTCGAGCATTTCTTTATGCGGAGGGCAAGTTCGTCTGCTTCTCGCGCAGGGGGTACCGGTGACGTCAGAACGCCGTGCCCTGATTGGCTGATCGCGGCCCCCCTATCTGAGCGTCGTCTGCTCCTTTGCAACGTCGTCTGCGTCTGTCTTACCTTTCCTGCGACTTTCGGAAGTGCAGAGGCCAGATTAACAAAACCATATTACGCCGAAAGAGTGCGTAAGACAAAACGTGAGAACAAATTCGTATTCACGAAACGAAATTATCGTAAGTTTTGCTCAGACGACGGAATCCTACGACGATCAACTCAGCATGGCCGACAGCGTCGCTCAGTTACTTGGTCGCGACGACCAACGGACGTTTATTTTTGTACGTGCTCTTCTCACGCGTCACGACTACAAGCAGCAAGAAAAAAGTAAAATGTACTTGAAATAAACCACGACGAACAAGAACGCTGGATCCACAAACACCTGGGAAATGCTCCAACGGCCACGATTCCACTGACCCCGTCCAAGCGAGCTCGGCAGATAGGCCTAGCAGCGGCGCAGCGGTGCTCCGACGGTCCTTGGCCAAGACCGTCTGCCCTCGACCGGCTGGCGTGCTGAATGGAATATGCCCGCGCGACCCATGTGAACCCTTCAATCTCTTCCTCTTGTCATCGCATCGTTTTCCGAGGCAGCGGCGACTCTCGCCGGTGAAAAAGCGGTGAATCTCCGACAGACGCAGGAAAGGTAAAGCAGCCATCGCTTTGACTAGCAGACGTAAAGCAGACGACGTTAACTGCACCAACCCGCCGACGCCGTTTAACCCCCCATTCACACTGGAAGCGGATCCGCGTTCGCGAAGCGGTTGCGAACGCGGTTGAATAACGATCTAGTACAATTGCACGCGCATTTGATGTCATCAAATGCGCGTGCAAATGTACTGAATCCTTATACAACCGCGTTCGCAACCGCTTTGCGAACGCGGATCCGCTTCCAGTGTGAATGAGCCCTGAGAGTGAGGAGTCTCGCCGCACACGCAAGGAGGGAAAAAGTATTTGGGAGGGAACTTGCGGACACTCTCGCTTCTTAGCAGACAAACCTCGGCGCCTCGGGACACCTCGCCAGCGAGTCCCTTGACTTCCCTCCTTGATGCGCGTCTGCTAGTTGTTCGACAAAAACAACGTACCGCTCGAGTTATTTCGTCTCCCCTCTCTGAAAGGCGAAGTCGAGCTCGCTCGTAAAGACCTGCACTTCCGAAAGTCGCAGGAAAGGTAAGACAGACGCAGACGACGTTGCGAGCAGACGACGTTGCAAAGGAGCAGACGACGCTCAGATAGGGGGGTCGCGATCAGCCAATCAGGGCTCGGCGCTCTGACGTCACCGCTACCTCCTTTCTCATACGCAGAAGACGAAAATGAGCCCACTTGCGAGGCGTATTTGCTTTGTAATTACCTGAAAGCAAGTACGCGTATCTTATCTTTTAAAAGTGCTTGGAATAAATGGTCATGTTCCTTGTAGCGGCCTTAAAACGCGAACTCATCCCCGATTTGTACTGCTCGACATACCGTTGCGCGACGAGTTTTCTCCTACTTATGGCAAAGAATAGACTTTCCGTAGATCGTACTATAGAGTTCTTCATTATTAGCGGAAGCGTTTTCCGTCACGTTGACCACAGATTGAGCTGGCGGCCATGCAGAAGACCAGAAATCCGCAGCGTATGCGATACACGAAAAGTCCCTATTGAAATTAGACATCCCGGTCCCTCGTGGATGTCGTCCCAATCCGGCTGAAGCCTCAATTCGGCTGAAGCCTCAATTCCGCTATTGCCTCAGTTCAGCTAGAAGTTTCAAATAGGCTGAACGTTCCAGTTCGGCTACATCCTCAATTCGGCTAGAAGTTTCATTCGGCTAGAAGTTTCAGTATGGCTGGACGCTTCAGTTCGGCTAGAAGGTTCAGTTCGGATGAACGCTTCAGTTTGACTAAATCTTCAGTTCGGCTACAAGTTTCAATTCGGCTGCATGCTTTAGTTCGGCAAGATATTTGTTTCAATTCTGCTAGACGTTCCAAGTCGATCAAGTTGGACATCCAAGCATAAGGTGCCCCCAATGTTGTAGAGAGACGTTAACTATATCTGCATCTTGCCTTAACATTGCAACTTGCGAGCTCAAATCAATAAGTTCAAGTCGCTACGAAGGCCTTAGGCACAAAAACATTTGCGTTTGTGTTGTTTGTTCTGTGGAGCTGCTGTGCAAACACCAGGTCTCTGCTTGGAAATAATTTATTCACTTGCCCAAAGAATGGATAACAGCAGTCTAAAGATTGCTTCTTCTTCCAGTGTTGGCCACTGTTCACGTGAAAGGGACAGGACGCCTTGGCAGCTCCTACGTCGAACTCAGTTGAAGAAACAAAGAAGGTACCTGCCTCAGTTTTGAGACAAAACAATGCGGTAGGGGTTCAATCCAATGATTTATATTTTCAGGAAGCTAAAAGGAATGTAGCAGTACACCTGTAATTTTTTCAAGGTCACGAATTTGCCTCAAAGTTGGCTAAACACAACAGTAGATATGACTTACCTCTTAACCGAAATCTCACGAAATCTCTCACTTGGAACGTCCAGTAGAATTGAAACAAAGATGTAGCCGAACTAAAGCATGCAGCCGAATACAAACTTGTAGCCGAACTGAAGATTTAGCCAAACTGAAGCGTCCAGCTGAACTGAAACTTCTAGCCAAACTGAAGCGTCCAGCCAAATTGAAACTTCTAGCCGAATTGAGGATGTAGCCGAACTGGAACATTCAGTCGAATTGAAACTTCTAGCCGAACTGAGGCAATAGCCGAATTGAGGCTTCAACCGGATTGGGACGTAACCCCTTCGTGCAATGCTTTTGCAAGGCGGAGCACAAGAATTCCTTTTCTAACGCGCTCACTTTTTTCGTTAAAACGGCTTCACGCATCAAGGCCGACAGTCCCTGCCACCATCTCCGCGCCGCCGCCGCCGCCGCTGCCGTCCCCGCTCCTCTGGTTCTCCGTTCGTCCGCGGGAGGGCGAGCGGCGCGCTGCAGTTGCGAATATAATTCTGCAACGCCTGTTTACGTCAAAAACCGGTAAAACTTAAACTGAAAAAAAAAACCACTTACACACTGTTTGTGACCTGCATTACTCGGCATTTTGTTTTTAAATAAGCACTGATGTGAAAAAAAACAAGATTTTTTAAATAAAAGTATTTTCTTTTGTAAACAAAAAAAATATTTTTTTTTTGCAATATTTACGCTATTAGACGCAATTTAGGGGGGGGGGGGGGTAATCCTGCTCTAGGCCTGGCCCGGTGCTTACAAAACTAAGCACATTTTTTTCCGCTCTCATTGGTTGGAGAGATGATTGACGTGTGAAATGTTGGTTGATTGGTTAGGTTGATCGGCAATATATTTATGTTTGAGTAACAAATTATCTAGGTAGAGTCATTATAGTTTTCAAAAATATCCCGAGATTGCCTTTCCGCGAGCCCGACGAGAGCGGCTCGTCGAGCTCGTCTATTTTAATGAGCGCGAGTCGTTCTGCCTTCACCGAGGTGTTTAGACGAATATCGCCTCAACCAATCTAGTTTGCAGCAAACAACTTTCGCAAGTACACGCCTTCGAAAGCGCTGTTGGCGTGTGCAGGTGCTTTGGTTCGTAGTGGGCGGTAGTGGGACGGCCTAAGCCTCGTCCCACTTTTACTGTGTTGGTTGATCTGGCTTGATTTGTTCCTTTGCAAAGTGTTGATGCCGAATAAAGATATTGGTTCCCGTAAAACCGGCCCCACTGCTCTGTGGAATGTGCGACCACCGTGATTGCCAGCATGGTTTCAATACCAAGAAGATACCTACACAGGTAAGAATTTGCGAGCGATTTGGCTGGAGGCAATCGAGAGTTCGGCTCCCATCAAATGTGTTCAGGATTGCTCCCGTTATTTAGTTTCGAAAAGGAAGTAGCTCTCAAGTTTTGGAGTGCAGCTGACCTGTCAATGCGAATATTTTTAGGTCGCGTTTTAGTTGTGCGTCATGACGCTCGCGCACCTTGATCGCGGATGTCGTGCGAAAAAATAACAAAGAGACAAGAAGAGAAAAGCTGTAACGACTACAATATTAATTTGTTGATTATCTTTAGTCCTCTCCGCCGCTTTTACCGCACTTCGACAGACGCTGACAGACGCTTGTTTTGGACCGTAGCTCGTGCTTGATGGAACGCTAGAACGCCGCTTTCATGGTCGCGTCTTGCATGCGTTGCAGACGTGTTCAGATGGGCCTTATGCGCTGGAGGTTTGAACAAACTGTGGCGCTCTCATTTCGGGTAGTAAAAACTCACCTGACTGGGCCTCCTTCTACTCGTGGCACCTTCGCTGTGCTTTTAACTTTCCGTGTAGGGCTTAAGAACGGAAAAACCTTTCGACGTCCGAAATCGGCTAGATTGCACGCCGCAAGACAAGAAAAAGGGCTAGATTCATGCCACCACCGCTAGGGTAAGGGTCTCTTATCTCTGCTTGTTGACGTCAAAACATGTTGCGTCCCGACGCTTTTTATTTTCCTTTTTCTTTGGACCGCGTGGAACGGCATTTTTTGGATCACGCTGAAAAGAAAATAAATGTTTTTTTTTTTTTTTTAACAGTCTGGTTGAGACACGCGCGTCAACAAATAAATTGTACGCGAAAAAATATTTTTGAAGCAATATTGACGGCGCGAGATTTATTTGAAATTTTGTGCGCGAAGTCCATGTCGTCACGGTTCATTCCGGAATGACTATCTTGGTCGTGAAGGCGAAGCCGACCCACGTCTCCTCCAGGTGCCCGAAATGCCGAGAGAATTAACAAGTGGAAAGGAAGGGACTGCCGACTAAATCGCGTCTAGCGCCGTCAATATTGCTGTAATTCTTTTTTTTTTTTTTTGCATACAATTTTTTTCTTGACACTCCGGCCCTAACAGACTGTTAAAAAGAAACTTTTTTTTTTCTTTTCAGTACCTGTGTGCGCTGCGCTACGCCGCGTTTGCTACGCTCGACGTCGGAGTATATCAAAGCCTGTAGCTTTGACCTGTGCTTTGACGGCGTTCGATTTTGTGTTGTTTCTTTGTATCTTCTTCGTGATCTAGCGTTCTGCACCAGAGCAGGCACGCTTCTACATGTGTGGCATTTTGAGACGCTAAAGTTTGTACTACCCAAAGCAAGTCCGAAGGAGTCATTTTTGCAGCTCCTCCTGGGCAATGAAGGAGGCCAACAGGGGTGGAATAGCAGACAAACCAAGGGCAAAAAGGGACGCCGACGCGCAGCTTTTACATCTGCGTCTGCGCATGGCCGACGACGATAGACGGTGGTGTGGAATGGCAGATGATGCTGGAGGCTGCCCCGCGTCTGCTCGCACGACTAGCTGGTAGTGTCAGACTTCCAGACTATATTCCAGACATGGAGGTAGGAAGAATAGGAGGCGACATACCGGCTCAAGCCAGCAAAACGAGCGAATCCCAAGTGAAGCCGGAAGTAGCTGTCACGGTCGTTGAGAATGCCCCGAAGTGTGACCAAAAAACCTTTTGTCGCCAAATCAGCTCTCCTTTCCGTCCGATAGCGTTCCTTGGTTCTGTTCGTTTTTGGTCATCGCTGGGGGCATGTCTCTCCAAACCGGAAGTTTCCCCCGGCTTCACAACTGGTGGCGTCATGCCGCCTCAAGAAGCTTCCTACCTCCATGATTTCAGACTAGACGCACCATCGGGAAAATGGAGACAGTAGGCTTCCAATCTTGTTTGTTCAAACAGGCAAGCCAATCCAGTAGTAATGGGCGGTGCCACTGATCTGTGGGCGGGGCTTAAAATGCGTCGGGACCTCCAACTAAATTGCGTCTAACGACATAAATATTGCACCAAAAGATATTTTTCATGCCAAATTTATAAAAAAAAAAACAGGACGCAGTTATTCCATATTTTTTTTTTATTTTAGTGTCTCTTTAAAGAAACACTGAAGTGAACAAAAAGTTTTTTTTAAAGGGCATAACTGGGACACGTATTTTTGTAGCGTGAGCTACACTGGCCGAGGTTGAGCAGTTTCGCGTGGCTCGCATAATGAGCCGTGCTCCGTGCTGCGCAAGCGCGAGGAGCAGTGACGTCACGCGGCGCACAGCTGGCGCGCCGGAGCCGCCGCCGCCTCGCGCTCCGCCGTCACCGCGCGCGCCTCGCCGGTCTGCACATTCCAGAGGAGTGACGTCATAGCCGCGGCAGACGCACTGGCGCCGCCGCGTGCCCAGCTGTCCGCCTCCATTGCGCAGTAGCCAAGTCTGACGCTGCACCGGAGCCGCTTGATAGCGCCTCATTTTGTGCGCATAAGCTCACGCTACGTATATCCTGGCATAGCCGAGCTAAGCCACCGCAATTTATTTTTTTCTATTGTAGCGGAGAAGAAGTAGACGAGCTAGCAACGTGACAGAAAGAGCGCGCGGAGTTTGGGGCAAGGGTGATAGAAGATGACGGACGTTCTGTCCTGTAATTAAAGAGTTGGAAAGCAGACATCTGCTTCACTGGTGTCACAAGTGGGATTCCATTCCGGTCAACGCCTTCCCCGGACAATAGGCCTCCTGCGCTGAAGCTTTGAACAAACTGTAGCGCCCTCATTTTGGGTAGTACAAGCTCACCTGATTGAGCCTCGCACTACTTATGGCACGTTGGTTGAGCTTTTTTATTCTGTCTGGTGCTGAAGAACGAAAAAAACCTTTGGACGCCAAACATCGGCCAGACTCAACGCCGCAAGACAATCAAAAGGGCCAAATTTATGACACCACCGCTAGGGTACGCGTCTCTTATCTCTGGGTGGTGACGTCAAAACACCTGTGTCGCGACGCTTTAATTTTTCTTTTTCTTTGTCATGTCTACTTTAGGAACGCGCGGAACGGCAGTTCTTGGCTCACGCGCTTAGCGTCTTAGCTTTGACGGCGTTCGAATTTTTGTTGTTTCTTTGTATTTTTATCGTGATCTCGCGCTCGGCACCAGAGCTGGCACGCTTCTGCATGCGTGACAGTTTGAGACGCTAAAGTTTGTACTACCCAAAACAAGGCCTAACAAGTCCCTTTTCGCAGCACCCCCTGGGGAACGCAGGAGGCCCATGGCAGCTCGCCCTACTCCCGAAGGGGACCCCACCGCGAGTACTGGCACCGGAAGTCTGGCCGTCTCGGAGCCGACAGCTTCCCAACTCATGGCTCTGATCACACACCACCTCGAGCAAGCCGAAGCATCCTACGCTCGACGCGAGAACCAGCTTCATCAAGGCATCGCATCAACCATCCAGGAACTGACCGCTTCCCTCACCGAACGTCTGCATGCGCCTGGAGTCCCGATTCCTTGGACCCGAGAAACACCACACGACTAACCCCCTGGTCCAGAATCTTACGGGACCTACAAGACTGCGACTCAAACCATCGACATTCGACGGTATACGATCAGCTCCTTGGGCACCTTACATATTCACAGTTCAACATCATCGCTGACGCTAACAATTGGTCTACGGCTCAAAAGGCGCAAGCCTTGGCCGCCCATCTAACCGGGTCAGCGTTGACAGTGCTGCATCACTTACCATCTGATACCCACCATTCCAACGAGGCTTTGGTCGCAGCACTCAACGAACGATACGGGGAAGGCCCTCTCCGCTTCCTTCATCATGCGCAACTTCGCAACCGCCGTCAGGCTGCAACCGAGACGATCTCCCACGTCGCCGATGACATTGAGCGCCTTGCACACCTTGCGTTCCCCGCTTGCCCGGAGGACACAGTTCAGGCTGTGGCAACTATGGCATTCATCGACGCCATCTCATCTGTTGAGGTGCAGGATGCCGTTCGCCTAGCATGCCCCAAGTCACTGCGGGCAGCACACACTTTTGCATTTGAAGTAGAAGCTGCTCGGCAGGCGTCTCGATCTACGTTTCTGCGACCCACCACGCAGCCCCAAACTCCGGCAATAAGGACGCAAGTGCCTCCAGCTCCTGTTTGCTGGAATCGCCATCGGCAGGGTCACACGCGGGCGCAGTGCGCTAACTATGGGCCTGGCAGCCGGCCCCCAACAACTCCGCGAAGAATCACGTCAACTCGTGTACTGGCACCGTCTCTTACTTCTATCTAAATCCAAGGCGACGTCGACGGGGTGCCAGTGTGCGCACTTGTTGATATCAGCTGCTACAACCTCTGTAATTAGGCCGGACGTTTTGACGAAGGCGAACCAAGTTGTTCCAGAGAACTCCGAAAGCTGCACTTTGCAAACTGCAACAGGGGATATGGTGGCTGTCCTCGGCTCCACAATTGTGCCTTTCACCGTGGGAAGCCTTCACGCTATTCTGCCCGTTGTCGTCGCGGCTGTCGAGGAAGAGTGCATCCTTGGCGTCGATTTCCTCAAAGCACACAAGTGCGTGCTAGATTTCGACGCTGGATTACTGCATCTGGACACCGACTCGTTTCCCTTAGGAGCAGCCACGGTGACGGTTCTCTGCGACAGTGGGCTGCCAATAATTGGCACGTCCCCGTATCCGTATCTGCACGCTTACTTTATCAAATTAGCCGCTCACGTATTACCACTCTACGAAGGCGAGTCTGCTGACCTGGATAAACCGGACGCTGAGAGGTTTTCTCAGCTACTTAAAAGGTTCACAAACTCTTTCAGCACGGGAGACGCAGATACGAGGCTGACATCGGCAGCAACACATCGAATCGTAACAGGACAAGCTTCCCCCGTTCGACAATCCCCTCGACGTATTCCCCTTGCACAGAGGTCACACGTTGATGACATGGTGAAGACAATGCTACAACAGGGCGTGATTGAACCAGCATGTTCCCCCTGGTCCTCACCAGTTACACTAGTCGCAATAAAGGACGGTTCAACCCGATTTTGCGTAGACTATAGACGACTTAACGACGTCACTAAGAAAGACTCTTTTTCCTCTTCCTCGAACTGACGACATCTTGGACGCCCTCGCCGGGTGCACGTGGTTCTCACACTCGACCTCAAAAGCGGATATTGGCAGGTCCCAGTGCACCCAGAAGATCGCGAGAAGACCGCTTTCACCACAGGTAACGGCTCCTATCAGTTCAGAGTGATGCCATTTGGACTCTGCAATGCTCCGGCTACATTTCAGAGACTAATGGCATCCGTATTGACCGACCTCGTAGGCACCATCTGTCTTGTATACCTTGACGACATCATCGTCTTTAGCAAGACATTCTCTGACCATCTGGCGAATCTCAACTTGGTTTTCTCAGGGCTTCAAAACACGAACCTGAAGCTCACACCGAAAAAATGTTCGTTGTTTACAAGACAAGTAGAATATCTCGGCCACATCATTTCGGCAGATGGGGTTTCTACATATCCTCGGAAGCTCTCTGCTCTAGCTGAATGGCTAGCCCCAAGATCAACCACAGACGTGCAAAGCTTCATTGGGTTGGCATCGTACTATCGAAGATTTATCCCCAGTTTCGCTCACATTGCCAAGCCTCTGTATGCCCTTAGTGAGAAAAAGGCGAGGTTCGTTTGGTCTTCTGAATGTCAGCTTGCGTTTGAGACACTCAACACTGCACTCACGTCTCCGCCAACACTTGCGTATCCAAAGGACACCGCACGCTTCATACTCGACACCGATGCCAGCGCTTCAGCTGTTGGTGCTGTGTTATCGCAAGAACAGGACGGACAAGAACGCGTCATTGCCTATTACAAGAAGGTCTTTACGAAGCCCGAACGCAATTACTGTACCACCCGGCGTGAATTGCTGGCCATCATAAAAGGCATCACCCATTTTCACCATTATCTACTGGGTCGGAAGTTTATTATTCGTACTGACCACGCGTCATTGACATGGATGCTGAGTTTCAAGACCCCTGATGGTCAGGTCGCCCGCTCGCTGGAACGCCTGCATCAATAAGACTTCGACATCCAGCATCGTGCCGGCTCACTTCACACCAATGTCGATGGTCTCTCCCGTCGTCCATGCAGTTCAAAGTGCAAGCAGTGCTTGAGAATTGAAAAACGCAGCTTCGACTCGCTCAACGTACTGAACAACCTCCCCTGCGACATTCAACAGTGACGTCGGAAAGCCTTTCTGATGCTCAACTTGACGACCCGGACATAGGCCCATTCGTCAAATGGAAAAGACAGAATAGCAAACCCCCTACTAATGAAGTGTCCAGGTTGTCTCCGGCCCTCAAGAGTTACTTGGCGCAATGGGACTCCTTGTTTCTGCGGGACAGTGTTCTTTACCCACGCTGGGAGTCCGCTGCAGGTAACTCTGTTATCTGGCAACTGGTGCTGCCACGAAGGTTTCGCTCCCAAGTATTTCATCAGCTGCACACTAGCCCTGAAGGAGGGCACTTCGGCGTGAACCGCTCGGTCAAAAAGAGTCGGCAACGCTTCTACTGGCTGCAGTGCCATAGTGACGTGAAGCAATGGTGCCGTCAATGTGACATGTGTGCCTCGCGTAAAGGGCGTCACGTAAAACAACGAGCACCTCTTCAAGAACATCTGACGGGGGCACCTTTTGAACGCGTTGGCATTGATGTACTGGGGCCGTTCCCTCGATCTAAGTTTGGCAACAGGTTCCGTCTAGTCATTGTTGACTATTTCACCAAGTGGCCGGAGGTCATTCCTATCCCAAACCAAACCGCCTCCGAGATCGCCAACGCTCTGGTGAAGAACTGGATCACCCGGTATGGAATCCCCCTGAGCCTCCACTCGGACCAAGGGAGGAACTTCGAATCTCGAGTGTTCAAAGAAGTTTGCGAAATTTTCAACATCACAAAGACAAGAACGACGCCTCTCCACCCGCAGTCAAACGGCTCGGTGGAGAGGATGAATCACACCATTCTACAACATCTATCTATGTTCGTGAATGATCGTCAAGATGACTGGGATAGCATTGTACCTTTATTTATGTACGCATACCGCACGGCCGCTCATGAGGTTACTGGTTACACGCCTGTCACAATGCTCTTCGGTCATGACCTTCGCATGCCCTGTGCGGTAGCCATCCCACGAGCACCGGAACCGGCCACAGACCCTGTGTCTTACGTAAGTGAATTGAGAACAAACCTCGAACGGATGCACGCATTTGCTCGGCAGCGGTTAGCAAGCGGTCTGACTCGCATGAAGACACAGTACGACGCACATGTCACAACACGCCCGTTCTCGCCAGGTGACAAAGTGTGGCTCTACAACCCGATTCGAAAAAAAGGGCTGTCTCCGAAACTACAACGCCTCTGGCAAGGACCTTTCACCGTCATCAAACGTCTCAGCGATGTGGTCTATCGTATACGTCGCAACAATCGAACGAGGGCCCTTGTGGTCCACCATGACCGGCTATGTTTGTACGAAGGACTTCGTTAAGCCTCACTGAAGCTTCAAAGGACAGCAGGGGGATAGTGTAGCGGAGAAGAAGACGAGCTAGCAACGTGACAGAAAGAACGCGCGGAGTTTGGGGCAAGGATGATAGAAGATGACGGAAATTTTGTCTGGCAACTTCAATAACTATCATCATTTAAGTTTGTATTATCTGTACATGCTATTAGCCCCGTGCGCGACCGAAAGCGTCGCTGTGGTCGGCCTTCCACGATTGGCCGAACGCTGACTATGACGTCGGAAAGGGGATTTATCATCGACGGAAATAAGAGGAATGAAAGAACTTTAATTTTGACGGTGTTGGCAGTGTTCCTTTGAGAGCGCAATGATTTCAAGCTTCCACCATGCTAATAAGAAACACCATTGAACTTGTTGTTTGCAAGGTAATGACGTCACAAGGGGGAACCACAGGAGGGCGCCACCAAAACATCTCGCCGCTAATACTCTGTTTCACCTTATGATGTACCGCAGGAAAGGCTACATGCGCGAGCTCCTTGCTCTGGGGCAGATCTCGGCGGCACAAGCTCTCGTGACTTAAGAGCGGCTGCCAACGCTATGAGCTCGCGCTTCTAGCCTTCCCTGCGGTACAACATAAGGTGAAACGAAGTATAGTGGCGTTCTTTTGATGACTGGTGGAGAAAGAATACCGAAGCGGAGCATGAAAATCCCAGACGTTAGTTGGCTGCATTATTCTCCTATTTTACCGTGACGAGACTTATAAGCTTCTACGCGCTACGCATTTGAGGGTGTCATGTAAAACCTTGGAATGCTTGGCTTCGGCACGCCCCAGACATCTCATGGCAATAGAATATGGTGAATTTTATCAAGAATTTGACTCCACCGAGCGCCTTGTACAGAGTGGTACACACCGTCGCAACTGAAACAAATAGAAAAATAACTGTGCAGCGAAGAAAACCGCAACTTTCGCACGTCTGCCGTTGACGAATATGTACCACATTCTAACCGCCATTAGCATACAGAAATTTAGACTGATATTTGAGCCACTAGATGGCACTGAATTTGTGAAAGGGTCTATTAAAGAGTTTGAAAGCAGACATCTGCTTCACTATAAATTTGGCAGAATCATTCTTTTTTTTTATCTCAAATTTACTTTTTAGTTAAAAAAATACAAAAAAGATTAAAACCACTAAAAAAAACTTTTTTTCCTTCAGTGTCACTTTAAGTGAGTGACATCTTACTCAACCCTTTCAAGTAAAATATGCTTTGTGTTACAGATGCGCTCAGGACCTTCTTGAATATAAACAAAATGATGTATCGTACGGAGAAAATAAAAATAACTGGGAGCATCAAGAAGTGGCCAGGCTTCTGGTGAGTTATACAAGTGCAAATGGAAGTTCTTGCATTGCCTGAACTTCCTGGATGCTGCCAAGCTGCCAAGCCAGTGGGGACAAGAATTTTCAGCGAAGCTTTCGAGGCGGCTGAGCCAGAGGCGGTAAGTTTTATAGCTGCCTTAGATACGCATTCCAGTGGTTATTGCGATGCACTGCTATCTGTCTTGTAGATTATTCTTTTGAGTGACTCTCTTTCTATGTAAACCATTAGAGTGAATTGGAACGTTAACGCAAGATATGTGCAGCACGGTTACAAGTAATGTTTTGCATGGAAGTTTTAACAGCGGGAAGTTGGAGTGCGCCGAGGGATGTCTGATACCTCCTCTGTAGATAAGAAATTTGGACAATGCAGTACTTTATGAATTATTTCCATGTTTACAAGACCTCATGCTTTTTATAAGCACCCTTTGAACGCATAAAGGCTTAACATACCTTGAGTGCGAATTACAGTGGAACATATTACTCAAAACTTAAGTACAGAAACCTTGGGATGCGAGCAGAAATATATAGTTCGCTGCTAAAGTTTTTTTTGAGTGTGGGGCAGGCATTTAAACTGCCATGAGCTACCACACCCTAGAATGAATGAAAACAAAACACAGTATAAAGCACTCACTTTACCAGACAAATGCAGTTTGTTCTCGACCATCTTGTGATTACTGTAAATTGCCTTCTTCTCTGCATCACAGTGCAAGCCAACCTCCATGAAGTCCATGAGGTTGGCATAACCCTCACAATCTGTACGCTGATAAAATGATAATTTTTTTTTGCAATTTTTAATTACAGCAAAATTACGAGCAAGACGCATACTACCGGGATGTCGACCATGATGCTGATATAGAAGAATCACCACTGCCGTACCCTGCAGCGGTGAGTACGGCTACCAGTGGTAGTAGGTCTAGGAAAGTTAGAAGTTCCTCAGCCATCAGCTAATGACTGGGCTGCGAGAACAGCTGGATTCGAGAAAATAGCAGATGCTGCAGCCCTGATGCCGACGATGCCGCAGCGCATTTTGCAAAGACTGTTGCAGCACTTATGCGACCAATGAACACACTAAAGCTGGTACAATTCCAGGCCGAGATACTGAACGCGATAGAAATATGCCTGGCTGAAGAAATGTTGCAGTTCAACTGTTTATTCCTTTTTCTTGATCTGAACGTGATTGAAAAATAGGCTGAATAAAAGCCAAGTTCAACTGCCTATTTATTTTTCTTGGTTGTGTTCGCTTCTGCAATCTACGTGTAATGTGTTTTGATTGGCAATATACGCAGCCTCTTGCTGCCATGACACAGCACCCCTGCCACTAAAATAGAAACTGCAGGTGTCCTCTCGCACTGTCGCACTACAGCATGCAACAAGCGTACTGGCCCGCCCACGTGAAGATGGGAAAGCTGGAAAATGTTGGTCAACCATGGCATTCGTTGCCCGAATCTTCTGCCTTCGATCTGTGGGAAAGGGGGGGGGGGGGGCAGGCACGTCGTTGCTGAGTAAGTTGTGCAAAGCTGGCAGAGCAAACGCAGCTTTAACGGCGGCAGCGGCCCTTTTGGGAATGGCGTTCATGTCCATTAGCAGGCATCTGAAACGGTTGTCCAAGTTGCGAAACGCATTTTCTACAACGCATCTAATCCTAAACAAACTAAAAAGAAACAAAACAGGGGCGTATTCAGAAGTCATCACGCTTTAGAGGGGCCGTGCAACGATATTGGGTAGGAATGTTTCTCATTTTACACAAGCTTAGTGGCACTGGTGGAACCCTAGTATGCTCGCACGTAACATCCCTGACCAAGAAGCTTTTTCTTTTTTTTTTTTTTTTTTTTTGTCGCCACATAATATCAAGGATAAAAGCGGACGTTATTTTTCAGTCTCTTCTCAGCAAAACTTGATGACGAAGTTGTGGGTATCATATTGTTGGTGTTGACAACAATGCGATATCTGCAGTGACAATATTAAATGCAGCTTAGTACAGTGGACACAAGCACTGCGCGTGCATTCGATTTTGGTTCAGTGGCAATCAGTATGCTTCGACATGCATTGAAGTAGTGGCTCATGCTTAATGGCTGCGATGACAGATTGTGGACTGGCAGGTTGCTGGAATAGCATTCTGCCAGTCCGCAATCAGTGGAATCCCTGCCTTTGAAGGACGGTGCCATAAGGTCAATCAATGCGGATATAAACAACGTTCTGTCCTAATTTCAATCTTGACATACTTAAAACTAAATCATACGAAGGTGACCTGCAGCTCACAGATGATTTCTTATTCTCTATTTAGATCGTCAATCGATGTGTCACTATGGAACTAGCAGAATAGCTTGTGCATTACGAAGACATCTGCTGATTTCTTGTGCAAGATGAATGCAAGCTCAGCAATCTTGGTTCCGAGTTTTAATGTCGCTGCCAGTGCGTTTCATTTTTGTACAATCTTGAAACAGACTATCCCGGACTGGCCCAAACATCTCTTGGGGTTTCTGATCTTTAGCACGAGCTCTGAACGGTTGTTCTCAGAATTGTGCGTTGTAACCATTAAAGGGACAGGTCAGCTGGCTGATGCGAACCTTTTTAAGTTTTAATGCATCTGTTAATACATCTTAACGAAGTAATAAGGTATTCTCTCAAGAGTTCTGCAAGATTTCATTTCCTTGTTAAACGAATGTATACCATGATGTCTTTGCGCTCCAAGTTCGAGTAAAACTGTGCAAACTGAGTGGATAACTCTAAACATGGTTCAATATAATCAGCTGTGTTCAAAATACCAACAAAGTTTACCTGTAATTAAAAATCCTCTGTTCTTCGGACATGTTTGCGCCGTCGAACGGCTTCATTAGGTTTTTTGTTTTAATGGGAAATACGTCGTCCCACCAAAAAAACAGGGGCAAGGTGCTTGTCCGGTGAACATGCTACATTCGCCAGCTCTTGAAGCCGGATATTCTTGCTTGCCAGACGTAGTTGCATGGGCGCCGTTTGCCAGATTCCTGCATCTCCTTAAGATCCCGGTGCACAAACGTGAGTGTAGATAAACTTACAATCAGCGTCCACCACAGTGAATAGAACAATGGTGGGAGTCTTTTTCTAATTGAAGTATACGGAACCAAAGTTCGGTGGTTTTCTTATAACTTACAATCAGCGTCCGCCACAGTGAAAAGAACAATGGTGTGTCTTTTTATAATGGACCTTTTCCGAGAAGCGTTCTGCGCACGCGCGAGCACTCGATGCCAAGCGGCGGAAGTCGGCACTATAAATCGAGGAAATTCGGAAGGAGCCTGTGGATCAGCGAGTAGAACACGTAATTGCAACATATATATAATTGTGTTACACAAAAAAAGAAAGTGGATGGAAAGAAAAACATGACGTTTGGGTGGACGCCACAGATCCCCCTCTTTAGAGTCGCGTTGGGCACGCGCCGCTGCTCGGAGAGCGAAGAAACTGGTAGCGTAGCTCCCATTATCGATTGGTAGCGCAGGTAGGTCACTTCCTCGATTTTTAGTTCGTGCAGCCACCGCCTGGTGCCGTCGGTATGTGAAAAAGGTCCATTGAAGTATACGGAACCGAAGTTCGGTGGTTTTCTTATAGAGACGTGCTTGCCGTCGAGTGCGCCGGCATAGTTGGGAAATTGTCACTTTTCGTTGAAATTTATTATGACACCTTACTAATTCTCTTCGGTTTTTGGCGTCTTCAAAAAGTCTTCTTTCAACTCCTCGTATAGTGCCCTGCAGGTTTCATGAGTCAAGTCATTCACACTTGACTGTCCCAGCCTGAATTTCCGGCTAAGTGAGTGGTGACTCTCTCCTACTAAATGCATAGATAAAAAGGAAGCTCAAATAATTTTGTTTACCCCTAAATGGCATAAGCTAGAAAGATATCCAGCTGCTTGAGGCAGTGTGGGGGATGGGCAGTACTTCAAATAAAAGTATGTGAAATATTGAAAAAAAAAACGAACGTGAAATCTAGTTGGTACAGGTTAAATGTGGTGAATTCACATGAGACGGGTATCCAAAGGATGACACAAACACAGAGCTCTCAAACATGGCTGAGTTTATGTACAGAAGGGAGGAAACACACAACATGAAACTCAGACACATAAATCATTTCCACAACATGCATTCATTCACCAAAGGAAAATGGTTCATGAAGTTTATATTTTGATTGTGCATAATGTTTTTTTACATACATAGGGACAGCGAACACACACATAAATGCGTGTAGGAGTTTTGTATTTAAATATACATATTACGGAATGTTTTCGACGATTGTATTAAAATACTAAGAAATCGTTATCTCAATACAACCGTAACTTAAATACAATTTCGGGCCTTCTTTTTTACCTGGGAGCAACACGCACGGTCCGTGCTAAACACTCGGCCACCGTTATCTTGAACAAGTCCTCATTACATTTGACAAACACCCATTGAGGTGACGGCCTTGTGTCCAGGTATCTGCGCAGCTATAGCCACTGAGAAGATGAGATCGCAGGGAGGGGTTTCAGCTGTCCCACTTCTAACGCGTGTTTCCTGCCTTCGAGTATACGCTTCTGCGTCTCGTACACCTCGAGTACGCGTGCGCAGTCAACGCACGGCGGGAGGAATGGACAGCGTACTGAAGGCTGGGCGTTCAAAAGAATCACCCTGACGTTCTTATTCTGTCAGTGGCTATATTCTTCCAGGTGAGGGATCCGGAGCAACTCCTGAGAGACAGACAGGGGACGGGGGGAGGGGTAACAAATCTGAGGACGTAGCCTCCAGATTTTAATTATGAAGTTTGAAAGAAACGCTACTTACCCGTCGCAAGATAACGAAGAGTCACTTGCAGCCCTGTCCCCGGCAAGATGGGTAGCCGCATCACTGTGTTTCGCAGCGCAATCTTCGGCCCCACGCGCGAGAGAAGTTGCAGGAACTATTTCCGGCTGACGCGAAGCAGCTTTCGGTACTCGCTGTCGAGGAGATCCTCGTAGAGTTGATGCTGGAAGCCACGTTCTTTTCTACGCGTCCAGTCTTTCATTCAAAGGGGTTTCTCGGGCGCAGTCCACGAATCGTCGTCGACGCGCGGTAACGCTGCGGCCATCGCGGCCAAACGTCGCTTTCGATCGACCTCCATCCTGGCGATTACTCTGGACAACAATGCGCTGTTGGCGTTCCGTGAGCCTGTGTGATAGAGAGTTAGGTGGGTTCCTTCTCGCTGTTGTCTGCTCGTCTCATCCGCCGTGTGAATGCTCTCGGGGGCCGGACGGCCTGCGGATTTGTCGTCACGTCACCAATCCGTCCGCGGATCGGTCCGTCGTGTGAATCGCTCGTAAAGGCCCATTCACACGACGGACTGATCCGCGGACGTATTGATCACGTGACGACTTGTCCGCGGTTCGTCCGTCTCGCAAGCGCATCCACACGAGGGAGACGACGAGCAGACGCCAGCGAGGACAGACCGAACCTGTTTGCCACCCCACAGTGCCGCGAAACTCCAACATCGCACCGTGGGTCCGTGGCACCGCTGTCCAAGAGAGAAATCGACGTTTGCTACCGCGATAAAGAATCGTACGCCGCTGTTACGTAAAGATCGAGACAAAACACCGTGATAGGCTTCGCGCGAAGCGCCACTAGCTTTACTAACCCAAAGCATGACAGTGACACAGGCATGGTCCTGCTCGAGAAGGGTTCGGAGAAGCGACGAAGTTCTGGGCTGGCGGAGGGGCGTCTGGAGGTGCCTTCACGCAGTCCGCGCTCGTGCACAACACTCAAGTACACCACAGCCACAAGAGAGGTCTTGCACGAGATGAAATCCTGATTGGACGTGCAAAAATTATCGCGGCGTGCTAGGCGAGTGTCGACGGGAGTTTCTTGACACGGACCTGGAGGAGTACCGGAACCTGCGCCGCGTCATCCGGTCAACAGTTTCTGCAGTTTCTTTCGCGCGTGGAACCAAGAATCGGACGACAAAATGAACCAGCGAACGCAGAAAACACAATGATGCACCATTTTTTGTTTGGATCGTCCAGAAACAAAAAAACAAGAAAACCATGTACCGTTGCCTGACTACACGCTTTTCAAGTCGATCTCCCGCCGAAAATCCGCGAGTGAAAAAGGCGCTCGACTTTATCAGTCCGCGCGTCCGCAGTCTAGGTGCGGATCGCAGGAATCGGTGACGTGGCGGTCACGTGGTACACGGTCCGCGGTCAAAAATCGTGATTCGGTCCGTCGTGTGAATCGGCTGGAATCGGCTATAACCTGCAACAGCCTATAAGGAGTATTCACTGGGCGCCATATTTGTGGGTGATGTCTAGAGCGCATGCTCTGAACGAGCCCACATTAATAGGTTGCTAAGACCGGCAATCTTGAGGGTGCGGAATGCACGTTACAAAAGAACTGTGGAAGCTCGCCATCAGCACGCGCTCAGCAGTCGTGCACACAGCTATGGCCGCCAGTGAATACTTCCTATAAGGAGTATTCAGTGGGCGCCATATTTGTGGGTGATGTCTAGAGCGCATGCTCTGAACGAGCCGACATTAATAGGCTGCTAAGACCGGCAATTTTGAGGGAGCGGAATTCACGTTACAAAAGAACTATGGAAGCTCGCCATCAGCACGCGCTCAGCAGTCGTGCACACATATATGGCCGCCAGTGAATACTCCCTATACACGATTGCAAGCAAAGCGACTGGCCGCCGCCATTTCTCTGCTCGTGCGGGACAAAAAGGGCTTGTTTGCAAACAGCGTGTCGGTCTATAGATGCGCGCAGTGCTGGGAAAGCCACGGGCGGGAGAGGAAGAAAAGCCAGTTTTGTACAAAGTTTTGAGTGAAGGGCTAACCTCCGAGGGGAACAAAAGTGGCACGGGGTAACACAAACGAGGGTCTGGGTGAATAGGAGTTTCTCCTTCCCCTCCTCTTCATCTGCTATTGGCGTCGTGCGCGATCGGAAGCGTCGTTGTGATCGGCCTTTCACGATTGGACGAAGGCTGACTATGACGTCAGCAAATGATTTTTCTTCGACGGAAGTAAGAGGAATGGAAGAACTTCAATTTTGGCGGTGCTGGCAGCGTTGGTTCCAAAGTGCAATGATTTCAAGTTTCCACCATGCTCATTACAAAAACCCTCCAGCTTGTTGTTCGCGAGGTAATGACGTCACGAGAAGGAACCATAGGAGGGCGCCAACACAAATATCGTCGGTAATAGCTGTTAAGGCTGGTTCACGCGGGAGTGTTTCCTAACGTATTCTTACGTTACGTACAGCTCACCGGAACATCAGTGCCTTGAATGTCGCGTGCAAGTCTACTTCTTGAACTGGTTATTACGCTTCATGCGAAGCACAGCTGTCTCGGTGGCTCTCGACGTACGCCGACATAAGCTTTCGTAACATAACGCAATGTAAGAAAGTGGTGTTGTGTGAACCGGCCTTTACCCAGTCTCCCCTGCACCTAATGTGCGTCCGACTTGTGAGATGAAGTATAGGGGGTATTCACTGGCCGCCATATTTGAGGTCACTGTTTAGAGCGCATGCTCAGAACGAGCTCGCATTAATAGGCTGCCAAGACCGGCAATCTTGATGGTGCGGGATGCACGTTGCAAAAGAGCCGTGGAAGCTCGCCATCAGCACGTGCTCAGCATTAGCGCACACAGATATGGCCACCAGTGAATACACCCCATAGATAGGAAGCCGTAGTGCCTACTCTTTAGCGTTACCCACTGAGGGCAAGCGCGGGGCGTGTATGAGACACGAATGTTACGTCAGCGTTTGCCTGGAGCACGCGTTCAATCAGTCAGAATACGAGCCCACAGTGGGTGACGCAGAAGCTTCAGCACCATGCACGGCTTTTTATACATGTAGTGTTGACACACGCGTCACATATAGCGCGCTGCAGTCCCTTAAGAGTACATAAATCGTACGCGTCCCCAACGATCCAAATATATTGTATACATAGCGCAATCACATATCAAAACACGGGCACGCAGAATGGTAGAGTGGCACGCAGTAGCATTTATTGGGGCTTCAAAAGCAGCGATAATAATGTGCTGAATAAGGTGCTATGACTGAAAAGTGTATGTGCTGTCACTATTGATAATTTCGTCGCAAATATGACTAGTTCCTAGATTCCTGTAAAAAAGACTATAGACCCTTTACAAAAAACAGCGCCATCTGTTGAACGCAGCGGCAATTAGCGTCAGCCGCCATCTTGCAGGGTTGGCGGCGGCAGCGCCGGTACGGCATTCCACTTGGAGAGACGCGACGTAAACAAACATAGCACCGACAGGCCGGAAACTCCGAAGTGGACGCCAAAACGTCCCCTACGACCACTAGCCGACGCCAGCATTGATGGCATTCCCCTCGGAGATACGCGACATCAAGAAACAGCACCGAATAGCTGAAAACGCCGAAGCGGACAGCAAAAAATCCGGTGAGACCGCTGGCCGACGCGATTACTTCGATGACATTTCCGTCCGAGAGACGCGACGTCAAGAAACTGCGCCGACATGACGAAAACGCCAAAGCGGACGCCAAAAATGTCCCTTACGACCGTTAGCCGACGCAAGCAATTCGACGACATTCCCCTCAGAGAGACGCAACGTCAAGAAACAGCGCCGAGAAGCCGAAAACGCGGTAGCGGACTCCAAAATGTCGCCTACGACCGCCGCCGACGCGAGCACTTCAACGATATTCCCTTCGGAGAGACGCGACGTCAAGAAACAGCGCCGACAACCTGAAAACGCCAAAGCGGACGCTAAAATGTCCCCTACGACCGGTAGCCGACGCGAGCACTTCGACGAAATTCCCCTCAGAGAGACGCGACGTCAAGAAACAGCGACGACAACCCGAAAACGCTAAAGCGGACGCTGAAAGGTCCCCTACGACCGGTAGCCGACGCGAGCACTTCGACGACATTCCCCTCAGAGAGACGCGACGTCAAGAAACAGCGCCGACAACCCGAAAACGCCTAAGCGGACGCTAAAATGTCCCCTACGACCGGTAGCCGACGCGAGCACTTCGACGAAATTCCCCTCAGAGAGACGCGACGTCAAGAAACAGCGCCGACAGACCGAAAACGCCGATGCGGACGCCAAAAAGCCCCCTACGACCGCTAGCCGGCGCCAGCACTTATTCCTTTCAGAGAGACGCGACGTGAGGAAAGAGCGCCGACAAGCCGATAACGCCGATGCGGACGCAAAGAAAGCCCCCTACGACCGGTAGCCGACGCGAGCACTTCGACAACATTCACCTCAGAGAGACGCGACGTCAAGAAACAGCGCCGACAACCCGAAAACGCCCAAGCGGACGCTAAAATGTCCCCTACGACCGGTAGCCGACGCGGGCACCTCAACGAAATTTACCTCGGAGTAACACAAAGCAGACGTTGGTAAGGTCGCACAGAACGGAAGCACCGACCACGCCATGCAGGAGCGAGGTAAATAAGAAAGTGTCGTTGGAGAGAGCAGCACCTACAGCCGCACGCGCGTCCGGGCGTCCGGTACAACCCTGCAAGATGGTGTCGGCCGCCCAATGTTGCGGCACTCGTTTAGCGGATTTTCACCGTTGCCAGATATTTTGAAAGGGGTCTATAATAATGCCCGACTGACCAATCTGTAGGTACACTAAAACTGAAAATGAGTACCGGTAAAAGCAATAGCTGCCAACGACTCACATGTCTTTGTACCTGGGAATACGTGTTAGTGTTTGTTTTGACAAGATAAAATTAGATCTAGCTGATTATCAGTTCCGAGTGCATAAAAATATTTAATCGAAACACTCATAGCAGCTATATTCCCATCAGATAGCAAACCATTTTTTTTTTTTGTGAAAGAAAACGTTTATTTTGAATTTCGTTCTTGATTATCTTTGCAGTTAACTTCTATTTTTCGCCGGTACTGATTTTGACAACCCTATATTTGTTATTTGTCATATTTCAGCTCAAGTCTATGATATAACATTTTATACTCCTGTCATGCGGGAATCTTCAATACCTTTTTGGAATCCAAGAACATTTACCTTAAATATGATCATATCATGCTACATCATAACTGAAAACGGCACGTCATCTTCTATGATTCACATCATCCAAGATGCATACTTACATATTTTCCGTGAAACTTATTATGTTAGGTCGTAATCTTTTTTTTTTTTCACTTTTGTTTTATTTCTTTTTCTACTTGTGCTTTTCTCAAGGCTCCTATAAGCTCCCAAAGCTAAAAAAAATACGACCAGACAAATGTGTTCTGTTTGCGTACAACGTTGAAATATATTTCCGGCTGTTTGACAACGTTTGTACCAGACTGACGTCAATGTAGCGATTTCAAATATCAGAAACCTATATATATTTTTTTTTTTTTGCGTTGCCTCTCGCCTCACTTGCCTTGAGCACTTTCATTTCTAACGAGGAAAACAAAGTCACGCGGACGACGATTCCCAGTGGGGCGTGAACCAGAAAACTCAGCGGCTGTGGAAAGAGTGAGGATAGCGTAAGGGTAATTCATATTAGACTAAACGTTGGGAGGATGTAATGAAAACGATGAAACAAGATTCACGCACGGTTAATGAGGTAAGGGTAAAGTCAAATTTGTAAGAATGAGCAAGCATAACGACCTTGCCTTTTCTTTTTTTCGGAAAAAACACATGTGCCAAAGGAAAGTACGATTGACCCGATTTTTGTCGACTACCCAAAAAACCTTTACTTTCTTGGGCTCCTTATAATGCTGATGTGTCGCAGTGATTAGAGTGCACTTTTAGTTTGCCATTCCTCGTAAGAAAAACAACAATAAAACTGAATCTGTTCTATGAAACAGCGTGCGATAGTTTATTCGGAAAATATGCTTGTGTTTAGAGCTTTCTAAGTTCTCGTTTGTTGCCCTTGATACTGGGGATCGAAATAATCGACGAACACTTGTCTAATTTATAATCACTATGAACCAAATAATTAACTTTAAGAAACTAAAAAAATAAAGCAAAGAAAACAATCGTGAGACTTTTATTAATGAGCAATGCTGGATCGAGCTGTGACGAGGGGCCTAAATATACAGCATTTCATAAACCAGAAACAGAAGAAGCATGACCGGAAAATAAACAATACTGTAGTCACTGACAACTGAAGAGACGCTGGGTGTGGTTTGTTATCCTCACGTTTATGACCCCTGATTGGTCCTTTGGCCTTGTCATCGGGAATGCCTCAATCTCATTGGCTGATGGACGACAATAAGATGGTCGGGACTCGCCATGCCCTGACCTTTCTTAAGCTGTAAGAGGGACCGTAAGAGGGACATTGGATTAAGGATGTTGGGGAAATGCATCGGAAACTGAAGGCATATAAAGAATAAAACAAACGTGAGTTTTTTTGTTTTTTTTTATACAATTAGGGTGTCGAACTGGTCATTATTTCAGTTCGGTTCGGGTTCGTGTTTAATAGCATTGCATTTTGTTCCGGTTCGGTTCCGGTTTAGGATAGCGCACATAATAGAGAGTTTTAGTAGATCGTTCCGATACCTCCGATAGCCCCGATAACAATACTATGCATGCGCAAGGGAGGCAGTGGCGGAGTATCGTGATCGGCAGTATCGGAGGTATCGGAACGATCTACTAAAACTCTCTAATATCACTCCGGTTATCGGTTTTAATAAGCGCGAACCGGCTCGAACCGGTTCCTAACTCGACCTTTGAATATTGACCGAGCACTTCCTGCAGTCCCTTCTGAGCACAAGATATTTGCAATATACCCATCCCAAAATACTCCCTCTTCAGGAAGATCTGAAAACCCTGCACAGTGACGTGCTCAAATGACACCATTAATGTGGCAAGGCTATTACTTGTATATTACTGATCTTAGGTGAACTATATATAAGCGATCGGCTTCCTATTTTTATTGTGTCTTTTGCACAGGCAGCTGTGCAGTATTTCAAAAACTCTGCCAGAAGAGGGCGTAGTTTTGGAATGGGTGTATATACCTTTCCAAAAAAGAGCTATTGGCTGGTGCCATCTTTAGTGTTCGGGCAAATAGCGCGTGCTTTGTTCCCTTTCCGAATCGACGAACACGCACGTGCAGGGCTGTGATTTCGTAAACAGTAAAAAGGTCACCTAGCTGGATTGCTTGCCCTCTATATGTTTTTGTTTGTTTTGCTCTGCACGCACGTGTTTTTAGACATGCCACCTGTTTTCGGCGCCCAGTAAGATGTCGCAGCTATGTCCAGAGTGGCTGACAGGGGAACGAGTGGAAACAAACGTGCTGTAAAACACAGAAACAGGTACGTCGACTGCGCCGTCGGGGTAATTTATCGAATCCCGTTAAGCTGGGGTCGTGCATACATCGGCCAGACTGGCCGATGTGTCAATGACTGGGCACGTGAGCAGGCACGTATAATGAAATGTGACTACATCTTGACAGCACTTCGGGTGCCGGCGGAAAAATGCTGTTTTAACGATATCGTGGCGATGCTTTGTCTTGTCACCTTGACTTTTTATCGCAAAAACCGCTCTATGCAAATGACCCGGGCTTAGGGACTCAGGACCAGTTACATAGCATGAATTGTTAACGTTAAGTTCGTGATAATATTATAACAGGACTCACATTTGAAACTGTCAACCACCGAACAAGGTTCCGGTAATGCCACCACAGTGAACGACGTTTCTCGAATGCTCAGTTGAAGACGATGAAAGAGGACTTCAAACAAAAATGAGAAAATGGTTGAACAGGCGACATGCTGGTCTTGCTAGTCTGACAAACCTACAAAAAATATACAAACATTTTCTTCCGCCCCCCCTCCTCCCCCAGGCCTCGTTCCAAGGCGCGGCGCGTCGGCGAATCATCGCCGAGTAACGTTGCCTCCGACGACCCATGTTTGTTATTTTTTTTTTGTAAGGTAACACTTTGAACACGTTGAAGAAAATATCGTTTTTCATTGAAATGGACCACAGGCGACCCTATAAACTATACTGGCGATGCAGTGCGGTTTCACCTTCCTTCAGCGTGTCGCTGCACTTAAGCGGAAGGTCACGCGGTGCGCTCCCGGTGCTCGATTGGCTAAATGGCTCATCGACTGCAACTGCGGTTCATCTTGAGGTCAAACATTAGCAGACGCGTAGGCCTCCGTGCCTAGAATGGCGCGATCCGCTCCGACACTTGGACATTTCGCGGCCAAGCGGTGCTTCGAAATCGCCGCAGCCGCTACCACGCCGCCAGGGTCAATTCAAGAAACAAAGTTAAAGCTCTCCAGGGCTCTAAACTCGTCAGAGACAAAGTTGGGGCCAAAGTTTACGGAGCGCACCGATTGGACTATCACGACGGTGACTACGCGCTTTTGTCGCCAGCGCCCAATTGGCGCGCTCCGCCAACTTTCGGCTCCAACATTGTTTTTGACGAGTTTAGGGCTCCAGATGCCTAAGGAAAGACAGAAACTGAGCGAGCTCGCTGACCACGCGCTCTTTTTGTGTCCCTGCTTTTGATGGTGATGTATTTTTGTTACGTATGCAATAAAAAGGAAATGTAGAACTATCTACAGTAGGATTAATCTTGGCAATACTATAAGAAAATGAGTACGCCCCTAAACGTTTTCTTTAAGACCAATTATTGACACAATTGGCCCTGAAGCGCTTTCGTTGAACCGTTAACCGCCACGTCAGATTATGGTTTCGTTCCGGTTCGGGTTCAATATGAAGCGTTCGATTTCGATTTCGGTTTTGTACCGGTTCGGCCAAAAATAACGGTTTTGATCCGGTTTTCGGTTCGGGTTCGGGTTCGGTTCGACACCCTGGATACAATGAATTGAGTGTAGGGTTCCTTAAGCACTGTGCAAAGTGCTTAAGGAACCCTACACTCAATTCGTTGACAGGTGTAATAAATAATAAAAAGTGCTTACTTTGGAATAAGTATATGGCTTAGGGTTCGAAAAAAATAACAATATAGCATCAAAAGTTGGGATACAAATAAGGATAAAAATTCAACACCTTATTTAAATGTTTCACTTTTAAAACATCTATGTGCTTTTCTAATGATAGGATTCTTGTGAGCCAGATGTATGTTCACCTTCGTACGTAGCTTTTTTTTTTTTTTTAATGGAATTAATGGTTAATAAAAAACGTACGTCCAAATCTTAATTAATTGAGGTGTCGTGAGAGTCTCCACATGGTAGTTTATTTGACTGAACAATTTGTAAAATCGTACATATTCGCTTCAGTTCCTCTTTTCTCACTGATACGGGCTAGGAAATGAATCTTGCTTTTTAAAAGGCTACATTAACATTTTAATTTTAAACATTCCTGCATACATGCTCAAATTAAATTAGGGTAAATAATAAAATGTACAGTACCCGCGTGTTCTCTACAAGAGCGCTTTATTACATCAGGCATGTTCGGAAGCTTCGCATACACTTTGAAAACTCGACTCCTAGTGACTCAGTTATTTGTCAATGTTGCCTGCCCAACATTGACTTTCGCACGAGCCTTCCGCCCGCTCCGATGTACACACGCGATCGACCGTTGTAGTTACGTGCACCCGTAAAACTCGTCAGTAGCAGCACGGCAGCTATGATGGATCATCCTCGTCGTAGCAACAACCGGATGCGCCTCTGTCCCTGATAGACTCCGTTCTTCTGATTAATGAGAACCTACCAAAACGCCGCTATTTTATACTCCACTACTCCTACACCCCCCCCCCCTTTTCCCCCTCCTTCCTCCCCTTGCGCCGTCAAATAATAAAAAAAGTGGAACAAAATAAAAAAAACAACTTTTGAACAGCCGGCCATTTTCTCAAGCAACGCAGGCTTTTAGTGTACTTTAGTCTTTTGTTATCGTTTGAGGTGCTCTTCGTTTTGGATTCCTTTGACTTCTCGAGTTTCTCCAGTCGCTTGTTTTGATTTTTCATCGTCTTGGTCGGAGTTCGCTGATCTAATCATCCGTCCGCTGGCAAGTAGAGCGTGCGGCTTCGCGCCAAACTAGTCTTCTGTTCGCCCCGTGGAGACACCGAGGAGGAGCGCACTGCTTCAAAACTATTTTATTGTGGAGCCTTTTTATTTTTTTCGTGGTTGTTGTTGTCATCCTTTTTGTTTTTCTTGTCTCGTGGTACGTCATGCTATCCGTAGTTTCTTTTACTCTATCTTTCTGAAAGTCGTGCCGTTTACCCAAGCGTGACTTGCGGTCATTTAACATCACTGCGTCCAGTTTCTCTAGGTGGGCTCTCTATCTGCTACCTCCCTCCTTTTTTTTTTTTTTTTGAAAGAAGCTTTGTATTTTTTGTAATACGTTTCGTTTTTGGGTAGCGGGTTTTGGTCTAGTCTGGCTGATCTTTTTGACCATCTCGAAACCAGGGCGAGATGCTGCTCAGAGCCAAGGATCCGTTTTAAAGCTATTTCCTCATTTTGACTTTACCTTTCGCTCACGAAGCTCCATTTATGGCTGTAGCGACGCGTAGGAAGCCAGCATCCGTTTTTTGTTTTGTTTTGTTTATGCCTCGTAGCCACAAGGCCCGCAAGGGGCCCAGTGCAGCTGGAAGTTAGTCTTACACTTTTTTGCCGATGATTTGCACGGGTGTGCCCGTTCTCCTTATACATAAATTGTTCTACCTTAGGTCTGATTTTATAGCGATTTCGTACCTTAGGATGGTGCCCGTAGCCAAAAGGTAACGTGCATATTTCGTAGAAAACCAACACACGAAACGCAGCCAACATTATTGTTGCGAAACTTGTAATCCCTGCTGAGTGCGACTTCACTCAATAATGTTGTTTATATTGCAATATATATTTTACGGCGACAGTTGTTATGGGCTCTTTACACCACTGGAAATGACGTCCGCCTTTGATGCTGTAGTTGTTATAGTTGGTGTTGCTGTTGATGTTGTAGTTGGCGATGTAGGGCGTCTATCGTCGATGTTGCCAAATTCCTAAAAGAGATACCCCGCCTCCTGCAGGTATCGAACTTGGGTTCGCTGCATATTGTAACACCGAAGAAAAAAAGAAGAAGAAGAAAGGTGCTCGGGACAGGGATTGAGGGCGAGAACGTTGGAGAACCCAGGAAATAAACCGTGACAAATTGGTGGCAGCGGTGGGATGCCGACCGAAACCCGACAAGGTCCTTTGCCGGTACAAGGGACGCCTTCCGGTGAGCCGCCCTCCCAAGCCCAGCAGCCAGAGGAAGCCACTTCACAATCGGTAACCGCACCAACCGACATTCCGTCGACAGCGGTGACATTGGAGACGCTGCAAAGGATATTGGAACTGCAGACTTAAACAATCATGGCCGCTACGCAGCAATCTTCGAACCTTCTAACCGCAAGTCATGCCGACATCTGCCGTCGAGTAGCTGCTCTGGAGACGCTTCAACAAACAGCGCAACCAACTGTCTTAGCAGTTGAGCAGACTCCTTTCACAAGCCGCCCGACTACATCTTCTGGTCAACCCCGTCTCAAGTTAAAGCCAGTTTATGGCGAAACACCCTTGGATCTATACCTATACAGCAGGTTGACATCATTTCCGATGCAAACCACTGGACTGAAGACGAGAAGGCACGCGCTGTCATCGCGCAACTAGATGGCCTTGCCCTCAGCGTTCTTCATGCACTCCAGGGAACCCGGCTCACTTACGCAGCATTGATCACGAGCTTGCGCGATCGTTTCGGTGATGAACATCTGCAGCAAACATTCTATGCAGAATTACGTTCGCGGCGCCAACAAGCAAGCGAGAGTTTTCCAGAACTCGCTGCAAGTATAGAGCGTTTGACCTACAAATCCTTCCCGGGCGCAACGTCTGATACATTGAATCGTGTCGACACAGCCGCGTTTGTGGATGCCATAGGCAACCCTGAGGTCCAGGAGTTTGTTAGACTCGCAAGGCCAGGAACAATACGAGCCGCACTCGGACATGCCATGGAGATGAGTACTGTTCAATGGGCTACCAACCGCATGCAACCAGCAGCACCTCCTGGAGTTACAGTACAACCATCGACAATTCCACAACACACGCGCTCTCAGCCTGCGTCTGCTCGTTCACGGAACAATACCGCTGGGTCGTGCTACCGATGTGGTCGTCATGGTCATTTTGCATCCGAATGCTTAGCTGCTCCTGCTACATCGGGAAACGCTACTCCCGGTCCTTGGGGGCGGAACCGGGTATAACTCCTCAAAAGCCCCTCGTATCAGTTACAGACCAGTTAACGTCGGTTCCCCGCCATCCTGTACTGGTTGAAAACGTGGGGGTTGTGGACGCACTTTTTGACAATGGAGCAGCTGTGAATTCTATTGATATGTCCTTTCTTTTCTCGGACATTAATGTGTTCCCTGACTACCCAGTTCTACTAACTGCTCATGGGGAAAGCATACCAACCGGAGGAAAAGTGAAACTAAAAATTACAGTATTTGGTCGCACATCAGTTGAAGACTTCGCTGTAATTCCAAACTGTGTGTGTCCTTTAATCCTCCTGTACAACTGGTGCGCCAAAACCGGCTTATTTTCTGGGAAACCTTCTACGGCCTGTCAAGAAACTCTGCCTTCAGATCAAAGCGCATGTCATGAGTATGCGCTACTTCGACGCTTTTGGTCGTATATTATGACTTCCTGGGTATCTTATGCGTTTTTCTTGCTACTTCGATTCCTTTGGAGTAACTTCATACTTCTCTGGGCATCGTCTGCATCTTATGAATCAAGTGTATTGGAAACTCTACTACACAAGTTTTTTTAATAATCCTCAGTTCAAAAAAAAAAAAAAAAAAAACGTGGGATATGCATATTGCGGCTACAACAGTGCTACAACTAGAGACAGCCATGTGGATCAAAGTGTGGTCAAACCCACCCCATCTTAACGGTGACATATCTGTGAGGCTTCCCGGATTTCAAAACCTGGCTACGAAGTGGCAGTACCGCGAACGCTGACTACAAGTATAGCAGGTCATTTCAGCATCCTTAAGATGAATCTCGGGCATAACTCAGTCACTCTGCAGCAAGGACACTATGTCGGCAAGTCGTTTCCTCTCACTACAACATAACTTCTAACAGCGGCTATCGATCAACCAGGATCGTCAGAACAACCCTCAAACGATTGCGCACAAATACCATGGGATCTGTTCCAGTTTGGTCCAACCCTCGCCAGTCATCAGATTGAATCCCTCTAAGAACTAATCACAACCTACCGGGCATGTGTGGCACTAACTCCGAACGAACTCGGATACACACATCTTGTGGAACACAACATTAATACAGGCGATGATGCCCTCATTCACAAATCCTTACGTCGTCTTGCTTCAGTAGAGCATGCCGTCATCCGAACACAGGCTGACGATATGCTTAATAGAGGAATTGTCACACGATCCAACAGCCCTTGGTCGTCACCGGTCGTCATGGTACTCAAGAAAGATGGGACTGTACGTTTTTGTGTTGATTACAGGAAGGTCAACAGCATCACGAAACAGGACGTATATCCCCTACCTCGCCTTCTAGTCGAGAAGTTGTCTGTGTGATGTTGGTTTGTGCTGCGACGGCTTGGGGAGCGTGGCAGTCGGAGAATTGTCTAAACCAAATGAGTAAGATGGCGCACTTGCTCTCGGAGTCGCTGAACTTCTGATCTCTGAGTGCTGACTGAAACCAGTACGGTAGTGGCCACAGAAGGTACAGCAATATCCAAACTTTTGTCCTCGAGCTCGGCTAAGCAGTCCAAATAAATGTCACTGGACGTCGCCAGAATCATGCGCGCGTTATTCGGGATTCGCTGAAGAAAGCGTTCTCGCATTATGGTGTCGTCGAAGGAACCTGCCCGAACTCCGAGAAGTTTCTGCATTGATCGTAGCAACTGAGATGGCTTGCGGTCCCCTAACGCTTCAGTTGTAAGAAGTTGCGGAAGACGTCGTTGCTCTGATGCCGTCGTGCGCTTTATGAGCTCTTCTTTGATCCTGTTGTATGGGTGCGTGTCGGGGGGCGGGGGTTCATTATGATATCCCGAACTTCTCCAGCTTCACTTGGTTCGAGGGCGCTTATCACCTAATGATATTTTGTCTCTTGTCGTGATATGTTGGCGCGTTGCGAAAAGACACTCAATGTGCGCGAACCAGAGACCTGGGGGGGCTATGCTGCACGTTTTGGACAACCAGGATGGCTAGGTTCGACATTGTACATGTTCCTTTTAAAAGTACACGGAAGTGACGTCATCACGTCTGATTGGTTGGAAGCAAAAGTGACGTAATTTCCCTAGACAAATGTAGGCGGAGTCGGCAAAACTGGGCGGAGTCGGCAACCGGACGTGACAACAAAGTGACGTTTCACTTTGTACCGAGTACGTTTCAAAAGGTACTAGCTCCTTAGTAGGTGTCTTTCGTTGGTCATATTTTCCAAACCGCGTCGTCGTCGGGCTATTATGCCACTTTTCAACTAATTTCCTTATTGTTTTCGTCGGGAAGATTTACCGACAGCACCGCGCAGCATTCGAGCTCCCGGAGGATTGCGAGCGTGCGACGCAGCGCCGGCAGCGAGAGGCAACGTTGGCGCTAGGAACCGGAGGTGAAGAGACTGCGAAACGGAGCTCGTGGACGTTCACGACTGTGGAGCTTCAAGTGTTGTACACTTCGTTTCTACGCCACGGAGTGCCTCCGAAGTGTGGTGGCGAGCGACGAGCATGCCGCGTGGGACTGAAGACAGTCGTCGTCTCTGTCCGCGTCGCGTCCGTCGCTATCGTGCGTCGTGTCGGGGTCCGGCGCGGCTGTCTCCGCTTTCCCGAGACGCCGAGCGAGAGGTACGACGTGGAGACGGGCCTCAGACTGCTCGGTAGGATATCCGGCGTCATCGGTTGCGTGAACGAAACGATGATCGCCATCGTCGGCCCGCCCAAGACCGATCCCACCGCCATGAAGGTGGTGCACTGTGCCGCAAGCATTTCTACGCCCTCAACGTGACGGTGGTAAGTACGCTCGTATTACGTACTCAAAATCAGTTCCATGTGTGTCAAAAAGAATACAGCGTAACGCGGGTACGGTGTGGATATGCCATTTTATAAATGAGAGGTGCGGGCTTGTGTGCTCCGCCAGGGGCGGACGCAGGTATTTCGAGGGGAGGGGGGGGGGGGGGGGTCAGGATTTTGGTCAGCGTATCATATGTCGCCCCCCCCCCCACTCAGTTTCCACGCCCTAATTTTGACACATGCAGAATTCAAGAGGGGGGTCAGGTCATCCGGACCACCCCCTCTGAATCCGCCCCTGTGCTCCGACTGCACGAGAGTGTGCTCTAGGTAGTATGTCGTGACTTTTAAAACGTGCATCCTTCCGCCCGCCACATTATGTTTGTTTGAAAGAAGTGGTTTCTTGTTATCATATCTTGCGTCCATGAAGGTGTGTTGCAATCATGTTAATTATCTTGTCAAAAGAACTTGGAAGGTTCCGGAATTGAGACTGCTTTGTGAACCATGAGTGGAACATTCAAGTAAATTCATGTCGGTATCTCTCTCACACTTGCAGATGCGTGACGCCGAATGCTGGGTAAGATGCATAGAGCCACGGTGGGCGACGACGGCTACGGCTTGGAGTCATGGTTCATCACCCCTGTCCTTGGGATGGACGTGACCTCCATTGCTTGCTGCCGTTGTGGAGCGCTGCAGTGGGCTGTTGAAAAACAGATTCTCGTGTCTGCAAAGGCACCAGGACTCTGCATTATCATCCATCAATAGCCACCACCACCATTATAACGACACGTGCAGTGCTGGACAACGCCTGCCTTGTATTGAGTGAGCCAAAACCGGAGTCAAGTTCCGACCCTGAAAAGCGAGAGTTGGAGTCTGAGCCGAGCTCGGAGGGGTCAGCGTCTGATGGCGAGAGGTTGGCTCCTGCCAACCTTCCAGTCGACCTCTCGGACAGGGCTTTGAGGCAAAGCCTTGTCGGCCGGTTCGAGACCTGCTGCAGCCGTCCCCCTGCGCAGCGCCACACACACCAGGATTGCAGTCCCACACATGAGGGACGCCGCCGGCATCAAGGAGTCTGTCGCCACGACGGTGGTCTCGCCCCAAAGGACGCCGTCGGGGAGCCCCTACTGCCCTCGCCACGGTGATGCCCAGCACGGTCGCCGCCGGCGACGGGGAGCCGCTCACCACCACAACTGCGGTCCCGACCACCAAGGACCCATCTGTTTCCTTGCCGTCACTGAAGCCCTCCCCGTGAAAGCCGTCAAGTACACACTTCCCTCGCTGCTCCGCAATCATGGCCGTCCATAATCTATGCAGTCTCTTCAGCTCCAACACCTTGCACAGTTCATCGTGCAGCCACCATGGCTAGGGCCAGCTTGAACTTGAGAGAAAAACATATCACTGGACTACCAACTATGGTTTAATACCGCTTCCTCGTCATGTGCCTCAGCTATCTGTTTCTTTTTGTTCTTTATTCTGAGAGCTGTAGATACAATTTAGTTTGAAACGACCCGCATTTCAGCGGGACGTAGAACATTCCAAACACTATTGCTTTTCTTGTCGAGTTTAATGGAAGGCACACTGACGCATGCTACTTTGTTTCCTTCGATGGCCATTGTTTTATATGTTATCGCATTTCTCGTGCATACAGGCTTTTGTTTCTTGCAAGAATGGTGATGCTGCTGAACACAACACTGCATTTACAGGTGCGGCAATGACCTGCTGTAGTTTCCTTGACAGATGCTGCATGCTCTCTTATCCTGTCATTTAGTCACCTACCAGTTTGACTGATGGGACATTTGCCACGTGGTAGGGGAATGTAATAAACAACCTCTATGTAACACGGGGCACATGAGCCAAAACCAGTCTTGTAAGAAATGTCGAACATTGTTTTCTGGTTGAAGTTGCAATTTACTTTGTCTTGTTAGGGTACACTGTGTGGTGGGCGAGGAGGTCGTTCGAATTGTAAAAAGAGGTCTGGGACATGTATATAAGGCGATGGTTGTTCAATAAATTTCAAGCTGTGGTAGAGACTTCATTGTTCTGTCCGTTTTTTTATTGTTCCTACGTCTCAGGGTTGCTATGAATGTCATCCACCAGCTCGCCTGCGTTTTATACCTTTGTTCATACAATACGCCGAGTTTGGAGCAGAGCACACAACCTTATTGCCCTGCCTCGCAGCTACTTCCTTTCAATGTATGGGTTATGCCATGAATGTAGGGTACTACAATTTTTTGCTTAGTTCTTGTCTTCTCTGTTCCCTATTTGTGTCAGCTGATTTGTGTTAGTTAGGTGCAAATGTTTTCAGGTGAGCGTACCAGGACACCAATCGGATAGCCAGAATCACGTAGGCAGGAAAATTGCTTTTCAAAACTTTGCCCATTGTTCTGGTGACAATATTTCTTTAAGGCCGATACAAGAGCGATGTAGGAAACACTGCGTTTTATAGTTTTGGAATGTCCAGATGCAAACAACAGAAACCTTTTGCATGACCTTGGTTCATACTTCCAACATATGTTTATATCTTTAAATTCCAGTGTGAGGTCGAGGAACATGATGGACTTGTTCACATTTATTTCATGTGCTGTGTTTAGAGACGGATGGTACTGCCCCCGGATATGTGTTGAGTGCATAGCGGTGATATCGATAGCCTTTCGATTTTATGAGCAGAAGGCATGAAATGCGTGGGATAATGACAGAGAAGGCTTGCGGGTTGCCAAACCGACAAAGGTCACCTGGCTTTCGCCTGCAAAGAGCCGAGAAATACTTTAGACCATTTGTAGACCTGTAACGACCTATTTCTCGGTGTTGATTAAACCAGGGATATTGCCATTTTGGGTATTGTTTCATATCCCCTGTGGTTTTAAACATCCCGTTATTACCCTCTGTATTATGACTACATCACTCAGGTGTGCCTCTTGATGTTAGTATTGGGATTTGTGTCAGGATCTCTCAACTCATTCCAGGTTTTTCTCTCCCCCTTACTTTTTGTCATGGTGCCTATTTTAGCTCTTTTTGGAAAATAAAAATTTCAGCTGTGTCTGAGACCTTTCGGTGTATGTGTCCTTTTTTACATAAAATATCAGGGTTTATGTTATGTTGCACAGCTAGTTTATTTTTGAAAGTGCTTTATTTTTAGAATGCAAAACCGTAACTTGAAAAAGTAAAATTATATGAAAACAATTTTTGCAATATTTCATTCTCGAAAGTAAAAATGAACACTGACTAGCATAGCATAACGTAAACAGTCGAACATTCTTAAATCACATGTTATGTCAAACATTGATCTCTTTTTTGAACACGTTTTGCAGCACACTACCTCTAGGAACTTGTATCTCGTAACATATCTACTAATATACACGAAGGCCTGCCATATTCGAGACAAGATGAAATGCAGCTAGACAATAATATACTGTAAGCGACCTATTTTTCGAGGGCTCAATATTTCGCGATTTAGGTTAAAGCTGAAGTTTTGGAATAATTCGCGGGTTCTAATTTTGACGACGCGGTGGGATCTCAATATAGATTCCAATGTGTTGACATCTTACGGGAATTGTTGGCGGGACCTATTTTTTTGCGAATTGTAGGCGATTGGCGAAAATTAAGTCGTTTACAGCATATACAAAAAAGACGTGGCGAAGTTTGCTACTGAGGTATTCCAGACAAGATGAAAGTAGTTGCTGTTGCAAGTTATGACTACACTGTAGGTCTCAAAAAAGGTGAAGGCGCAGGCGAGCTCGTAAAAAGTGGACATACCTTGACCTGAGACAGGAAGGAAAATAAATTTAGGCAGGTCTCCGCACACACAGCTGTTTTTGGATACGCTGTGTGTTGACCGCGTCCCTTTTACGAATCTTGTTTCTTCCCTGTCTCCGGGTAAGTCATATCAACCGAATGTTTCTTGGGTTCAACAGAGCAAGCAGGCGTCTTTGTTCAGGTCGTCTGCTTGCTTCCGCGCCTTCATTACGCGCCGGGACCACGAAACGGGAGCTCTTTATGTGCAGCCATCAACCCCGCGATTCTGGCTTGCTCCGACATGTTGCTTTAAAAGAAGGCGCGAAGCCCGCATCCCGCATTCCTTGTAACATTGAAACAACTTTCTCTCCTATTAACTCTTAAATGTGTTGCAAAAGGACAGAAATAAACGGTTTGTTTTAACAACGCCCAACAGGTTTTTATTGTTTTTCAATACTTTTACCTGTACTAGAACAGATGCGACGGCCAGCGACGCACAGGATTGGTTGCCGTTCGTTCACTAAACGCAGGAACTGCTCCCCGCGTCGTAGTAAATCCTACCCCGTACCCCGCGCGTAGGGACGCCTCGGGGAATGCGTAGCTCCTTCCGCTCGTCGGGGGTTGGCTCCGGACGTCGCTCAAACGGGTGACAGGTGTCAAGTTTGTGATGACGTAGCGGCGTCAAAGTGGGCAGACCCGCCACGTGAGTGTTGCTAGGATACGTTCCTCCTTTCCATTACGTCACTTCCATGTACCTTTTCTCAAATGTCCAACCTAGCCATCCAGGAGACTAGGGGGAAGGAAGTGACGACAACAACGCTCTTTGGATATTGATTGGTGGAGTCGCTGATGACGGTATCTGCTAAGATACGTTCATTCCTACCTCGTTGGCTCATTCACACCTACGTCACTTCCTTCTCCCTAGTCTCCTGGGAGTCCAAAACGTGCAACATAGCCCCCCAGGATCTGCTGGCCAAAAGGGCGGAAGCATGAGCGTCACGGCAGCAATGGCCGAAGGGGGCTCACCGGCAGCTTGCATGACCTGTGTTCTTTGTCCGGCTCACCACTTGATAAGACTCAATTTCTATATATCGTAATTTAATTGTAGAGATTGCAGTAAGCGTTGTTGTAAGCATTCTAACCCGTGTCTGCTCGAGGTCGTCATTCTCTCGAGGGTCTCGAGGAAGGAGTTTTTTTCCTTTTCCACCGTGCACTCATCCAAATTTTTTCCGCTGGCGCCCGTATAATTGCCCCTCTGTATGTTTTTGCATCCAGCATTTGCAATACTGTAGATTCTTAACGTCTCTTATTTTCAGTTTTGAACTCCCGGGTCTTAGGCTTTCTTTAGGTAAAATCTGCTCAATTGGTGCCACACGTAATACTCTTTCGTCTGTTTCCGATGGCGTATACGGTATAATGCATACATGTACGTAACGCGTTACAAGTAACGAGTTACTTGTACCTAGTTACTATTTTCGGTAACGAGTAACGTATTTAGTTACTTTTTTAGAAAAGGAACGAGTAACGGTATTTAGTTCCTTTGAAGGCAAAGTAACGAGTCACGGTATCTCGTTACTTTTGAGGAGTAACGTGTACAACACCGCTTAAACGGCCTTGTTTTTATTCTAACCTGAGTATGCGTCTATTGTGACAAAGGCAGATGGGCAACCCGAAAAACAACTAACCAGTATGACAGTACAGCAACGTATATCGCTGAACACGTCAGTCGAACGGTTCGACTGACGTGTGCAGCGATAAACGTTGCTGGACTGAACTCTACAGCTGGAAATGTCCTTCACCCAGCGAGCACAATCAGGTTTGTTGGTTGAACCTTCTAGAAACGGGTAGGGACCGAATGTAAACCCGGAGGTTACAAACACGGGGAGGCACATAACTCATTACCCGCTGTCCTCAATGAAGGCGCAGTTCTCGAAGATTCACCAGCTCTTCCTGAAGCACAACACTGCCGTTCCTTCGAGCGCGTCGGTAGAACGACTCTTCAGCGTCGCCGGAGATGTATTTTCAAGGAAGCGGGGAAACATAACTGATGAAAACTTCTACAGGCAGCTGCTGCTGAAGGGCAATGACTACTAAAAATAAAACAATAAACCATGAAACAAAAACAGTTGTGTATTTGGTCGTCAAAGTAACGTGGAAAGTAACTCGTTACTTTTGAGGTAACTCAAGCGTTCCTTTTGAGAATCGGTAACGAGTAACGTATTTAGTTACTTTTTGAGCGAGTAACGAGTAACGGTATTTAGTTACTTTTTTTGGGTAACTTGTACATGTCTGGTATAATGCTACTTCTTTGTATCGCGTGCATCTTCAGCTGTTCCTTGAGAAGTTCCCATCTTGTTCCTTACATGTCCTGTTCGTTTTAGAGCGCAGCCCTTAGGCGCCCGTTTCCGGCTTGAGCGGCATCGGCGTCACCGTCGGCGTAACCGTAACGCCTCAGCGTAACCCGTCGGCGTCGCTGTCGGCGTAACCGCGCGGTGCATTATGGGAAACGTCCCATAATGCACCGTGGTGACGCGCGCGTTGCATTATTGGAAGTTTCCCATAACTCACCGCGCGGGAGGGAGGAGGGGGAGGAGGAGGGGGAGGAGGAGGGGAAGGGGAGGAGGGCGGAGGGAGGAGGAGGAAAAGAGGGAGGAGGAAGAGGGAGGAGGAAGCGGGAGGAGGAAGGAGGAGGAGGAGGAGAGGGGAGGGGGAGGAGGTGAGGAGCACGGAAGGAGTAGATTAGGAGGGAGAAGGAAAAGGTACGGATGAGGAGGCGGGGCATACCGTACCATCCGTACCCTTCCCTCCTCCTCAAGAGCTGCGCTTTAATTCGGCATTACAGGGAGTTGTAAACGTCTTTCATTTTTTTTTTATAAAATATTTAAAATTATATGAGTGAAACGTGCCAACGAGGCGAATTCGCATTTATGGTGAAGGCCTATCCACACAGTATCATTTGACCGCTTGACTACCTCCGGCAAGAGAGGCGGTCGTACCAGTCATGCATCAATAAACGTATTTTCAATCAACGTTATGAGGCCTTCTGTCGGGTTACGATCGCGAAACACCAGGACACTTCATGCTGCGGGTATGACAACCAATTCAATGAGTAGCACTGCAGGCAAAATACGAAACATGAATGTCCTGGTGACTCGCGGTCGTATCAACGCGTACACTCTTTAAAAAAACAAGATAGTAGTATTTACTAAATAAAAGCTAGTAACTGCTTGTTACATATGTTACTAGATAGCTAGTAACCGTAGGTAGTAAATGTCAAACTATTAACAGTTACTAGGTCAAGAAGCTAGTAACAGTTACTAACCAATCTAGTATATTTCACTAACTTTATCTAGTAACTAGCACTTACTCCCACAACACCCAGGAGGAGCTAGTCACCGTCGAATTCAAAATATGCAGAAAATGATTATCGCTGGGATAGAATTTTTTCTACGCTGTTTACATGCTCATTTGCACACGAATTATACATTTAACACAAACAAGGAATTAGAACACAGATGACACACACACACAACACACACGCGACGATAGACTAACCCACCTCGTCCATGAACGACGTTACAAATATGGTGCTTCTTTCGCTCTAGTATTGTTCTCCAATATTATTGTTAAACATTCCAACTAATCTACCTCTTACTTAGAAGTAAAGCTACACGCAGTAAAGTTTTGCGACAGTCTATAAAACAGCTTCCCATCGGTTGCAAGCAGCCATATTGTCGCTTCCCCGCATAGCAGCTGCTGTTACTACCTGTCGCGTGTTTGAGATAGTAATAGCTAGTAAAAAGGTAGTAACGGTCAGAAAAAGGTAGTAACTGCTGCACTTACGAGCGTAATACTACCCGCGCGTTTGAAGTAGTAAATAGTTAATAAAAATGTAGTAAAACTCAGAAAAAGGTAGTAACTGGTGCAGTTACTAGGTTTTCACTAGCTTTTTCTAAATGTATAAGGTATAAAAAAACGTAGTCAAACGCTAGTGTGCGCGTTTTTTTTTTTTTACTTTGTATCTACATGCAGCAATAAAAACATGCTGAAACAGTTTTGAAGGGTTCATCAGCAATAGCTCCTCTGCGGACATGCATAGCTTTCGAGCCCATCAGTACAAAGTGTCGAAATGAAAATTCAAGCTTGCACTGAAATTAGCACGTTGAATAATTATGTGGGTTTCACTGACACGTTCATTATGCTCTTTCTGCCGATTACTTTGGATTCACGCTAACACAAACACCTAAAATATGTCAGCCGTCGTCAAGTGGTACCAGTACTTGCTATGAATGTGATGGCTGCATTTCGGGGGATGGCAAGGACTGGTCTAGCTTGCAACCTCCAGTTAATACAACGCAGTGCAGAACACAACCATTCTTGGAGACTAGTCCGCAAAAAGGCTTCTCACTGATTTCTCACTGACTAGAGAAAAAGCTTGAAATTCACCAATTCAGCGCTTTTAAAACAGACCATTTTAAAAATAACGAACACGTGTATTCAAACTTTGTACCAAATATATGTTTTGCACGGAACATGTTGGTATATTCTTGTCTCCAGGCGCTCGCGGGTACGCTGGAGTGGAGTACAAAATCTCGGGGAATTCCTCCGTTAAGGAATCGCCGAGAAGCGTCTGTGAAGTTGAATTCCCCTTGAGTGGAGGTGTTCTTTTTTTCCTCCACTCCACTGAGTGGAGGTGAAGGTGGAGTCGAGTAGCGTTTGAAAATGCGGCCGCTAGAGTTACTGAATAAGTTTCCAGAGTGCCGAATCTCTCAAGCTCCGCGAAGTGGCGCTCAAACTCATCCATATTCGTGCCCCCATTTTGAACCCATGCACAGCACACTGTGCGAAAGCTGTACGCATAGCACGCCGTTGGTGTTTTCGACAGATCCTTCCGGTAAGTGCTTGGCGCAGCAGGTAGCCACCTTAAACCATTTATGACATGATTTACATTTCAGTCTAGCTGTACTTGTTTAACCATTACTCCGCGGTTCACATTAAAGACCCCGGGCTATCAGTCATACAGCACTGGTCAAATATCTTATTTCGAGATGTGTCACGTATCAGTGTCTAAATATCTAGACATACCAATAGTTTACTCGACGAGGGTGGTTTGCGCCGTGTTTCTGTTGCAGCGGTGAACTTTATCGCTTCGAGTTAAGCCGCTTATTTCTTTCATCATAGTAAGCCGGTGGCACTTTTTGTTTACGCTTTTTGAACATGTAAAACGGCCGTCGTATAAACGCAATAGAGTTTCATCGATTTATTTACAACTGCGTACAAGATGTTCGGGACTGGACAGGAACGGGATAGAATGCAACAAGTCCAGCAATGACTTCCCCATGACGATGCTCAAGGCAGTTCAAAGTCGACGCGATTTCTGCAAATGGTTAATTTAGACGAATGAAGCTGACGGTGAGTTAATAGAATGGCTTCATATGAAATCAATAACTCTCTAAATCGGAAACACCAAGGATGCCTGTGTCATCATTCATACTACAACCTGGGCAAAATGGATTGAACGCACTTCTAACTGACCACATAAACCGGTTTCTTAACTTATCGCTCTGGGATTTTCTACAGAGGTTCCTGGAGGTCGTAAAAACTTTCGCGAAAATCGTGGAAAGATTGGCTCACCTAAGTAAATAAAAAATATCAAGAACTATGTTTTTCCTATACTTTGCATGTATACACTAAAAATATTTTTTGTTACTGTGGCGCAAGTTTGAGCCAAATAAACTTAATAATAGGTAAGCCAACTCTATTTTATTGTCATTTCACAATTTTTTTAAATCGTGGTAGACGCCGGAATAGCCCACACCGATTTTCTAGTGATTTTGAGATAAAAGGCGTAGCGATATTTTTTTACAAATACATGACAAGTTGTTATTTTTCTTTTCTTTTGACCCCGGACGTTATATGCATTAATACTTTCAATTAATGAATGCACCAGTTTCGAGCAGCTCTGTAATAAATCCCAGTGCAATAAGTTAAGAAACAGATTTATGCGGTCTGTTTAAAGTGCGTTTAATCCATTTCGCCCACGCTGTTTTTGAGCAGAAAGCTGCATTTCTCATTCGGTGCGTCGAGTGACATACGACCGGGCTGTTAATGCTTCATTCGTGATTTTGCGCCCGAAGGCAAGAAAACAACAATATATTAATAATAATAATAATAATAATAATAATAATAATAATAATAATAATAATAATAATAATAATAATAATAATAATAATAATAATAATAATAATAATAATAATGTAAAAGAAACCTTAGATGACAACCATTTGATGGCCCATTCAGACAAGGGTGTTTGTTTAAGTTGCTTTATGAGTCACATGGATATTCATGCTTTCAATTTCTCATGCAAAACTACCCGTTGCATTGGTTTATACGCTTCATATCAAGCGATTCAGTTTGAATAGGAAGCACTGCAATCGAAATCTTATAGACCCCTTAAAAACCTACTCCGTCTTACGGTCGATCTGAAAATACTGCAAAGTGTCTTATGCGAAAAACACCAACAAGCTGGCAAGTCTATAACTGATATAATACAACTTTCCAAGAGACAGTATACAATTTATAGACTTGCCATTTTTATGCTGTGTTCTGAGCAAGCCACTTTGCAGTATTTTCAGATCGATCGCAAGGGGGCGTAATTATGAAAGGGGTGTATTCAGAAGCAGCCGCTATTCTAAGCGTCCTTCGTGCCGAGCCAATCTCAGTCGAAGAAGCCTGATTGGCTGCGAGGCGATGAGCGATATGCGGAGAAGACCTGTGAAATACGCTCACCTCACAAAGTTTTCTTCCTCTGCTTGGAATTCTTTCGTTTTATAATGGCACGCCAAGTATTCCTCCCCTTCGCAGTAGCGTTGTTGACTGACGGGAAGCGGAAGAGTCTTTTACCGTTCTCTGACCTGCTCCCGCAACCGAAGGCAAAGGAAGCAGACATGTAGGAGCCACGAAATACGCAATGCGTGCGACACACACTAAGGTGCCGAGAAGAAACGACACAGAGTTTAGCAGCAGAAGCTGCCTGTCCATAAAAGGACGACTCATGGCGGCGATTCGAAGCAATACTGATAATAGTGAGCGCACACGTGCCACGCGACTTCTCCCGTCCAATGAAGCCGCTGCAAATCAAAACATATTCGGCTTGAGTGACCCTGTTGTCGACAAAGCATTTAAGAATGGGGTCACGGTACTCTGACACAGTATTCAGCGACACTACAGGTATGTCTTAGCGGAGGACCCCCTATATTTACTAACCACAAAGTTATGGTAAACGTTGACTACCTGCGTTGTTTTTGCAGCGAAAGTGACAGATCAATCATCACAAGTGCATGCCTGGCAGCTGCGTTTCCCGTTCCGATCGATAGCACTCTATCCCCGCACCACTTGTCGGTAACCATAGGCTGTATCAACACTGCAGGGTCGCGAAGTAAAGATGCGTCGGGGCAGCAACTGTCAAAAACCCAAGTGAAAGTACATACGACACCGCACAAAATAAAACGAGCGAGATCGAACATCTCGCCACTTTGGCGACGGAACATTCGTAAATATATTCGCGTAAAATGAATTCGTCTAACGCAAGCGTAACGTAGAGGATCTTGAATAATGAACATGATGACGTTATGAGGGCGCGGCAATATTGTCACACGACGCCGTGAAGTCAGCATTGCAGGCAAAAATGCCAATCGCCCCCCCCCCCCCTTCCCCCCCAAAAACAAAAAACAACAACAAAAAACAAACAAACAAGCGAGCTTTGTTTTGGTAAAGAGCACTTGTGTTATGTTTAGACCCAGCGTGAAGTTAGCCTCAACGGGCGTGTGGTGTTACCGCTGTAGATAAAACAAAGATATTGTCAGTTGGGTACTGCTGCTAGCGTGGGGTCTTTAACGTGCATCACGCAGTAGTGGTATATGACCGCACGCTGGTACGATGCTCTTCCAAACGGAAACGGGCAAGTGTGAGGACTGAACCCAGGATCCCTTAGTTCTTCAGCGCGAGCCTTCACTCAACGTGCTCCGAGCTGCGGTGCGCTACCACACCTGGACACCAATTCCCCTGTTTTGGGAAACTGAATTGCATAATTACGAGGAACAAGAAAAAAAAAGTTGGCGAAGTAGATTCACTTTTTTTTTTTCCCCCAGGTCTTCGTACGTACGCCTCTACCCCGAAAATGCGACCGACATCTCGGAGAATACGAGTAGTAACGCCAGTCGCTGATTTCAGACTCTTATTCCATTTCTCCCTTACTCCCCGCGGTTTCGAAAACAGTGGGAGCCGTCTTTGTGCTACAGTCCGCAATGACAGTCTTCTTGAATGAGCCCACGGAAGCCCTAAATTCACGTGGGAGAAAAGAAAAGAAGAAAATGAAACACGCGACTTTAGATTTTGTTTATGTGGTTTTATTGCTGTTTCATTTATATTCCGAGTTATTCTGTGTGCCTTTGAAGAGAACGTTAATGAAGAACCTTCCCCCTTCTTCCGTCGTCCCATTGGAAGCCAGCCGAGCGAAACTTCACAAACAGAGTTCGCCGAATTCGTTATCTTAGAATCCGAATCTCACGTGGCCCTTTCGGTATTCCGGTCAACTTTTTTCTCTTTCCCTCTCTCTTTCTCTTTCTCTCTTGAGGATTTCTATCCCCGACCTCGATACCAAAACACGTTCACGTTCGTAACTCACTCCTTTGTTACATTCTTATATTGTTCATTAAGGAAAAAAAAAATAATTAAAGCAGACATACCTTGATCTTCCACGAACCGCGACTCTTCGTGTAGAGATGGTCGCTGCATTCGCGCGACATAAAAGGTAGATGGAGCTACTGACGTATTTTCCAGTATATAAGTTGAGGGTTGTTTTAGCAAAATTTAGGTCGGTGCGTCTTATGCTACGGTCTGACTTACGTGCGTTTTGTTCTATAAGTATGAAAACTTATATTTCTCGTTCAATTCGTCGGCGAGAATATTGAAACTGGCTCCTGCTTACACATATATCTCGATTACAAAACGCATATGCGGGTTAACGAACGCAGTTTTGCTGCACCGACCGTAAATATATATAAATGCGACTTAAATACAAAAGCTGGACTTATAGGCCAACATATGTTATTGTTTCTTACAAAATGTCCGTGTATAGAGGCATGTGTCTTATACAACGCACCCTTATAGACAGGAAAATAGAAATTCGGCCAAATTATATGGCTACGAGTTTTTTTTTTTTTTCTAAGATGTGAGACGTCAAGCGAGGACTGTACGTTATGGATGGATGCACCAAATCCGAATTGATGCTCCCGTTTTGCAACTTAGATGCTTCTGGTCTGCACAATAATTTCTTTTATGTTTTTTTTTTTCTCGTCTTCCACTCGTGAGTCAATATGACAGCCCGTTTTCAGAATGCACTTTTGTGATTTCCATGGGTCGAACTCCGCGTGTTTCGAAAGCGATGTGTTGCGACGTCTGGCATCAATTGAGATGGAGCTCGAAGAAGCGATGCAGAAACTACACCAAGCCTCAAGGGCAGTGGGTCTGCTTTTCGTAGCCCTGGCATGCCACGCATCCAAAGAGCGGGATTAGGGGATCAGAAGGTGATGAATGATAAAAGAGAAGGACCGCAGATGAATTAGGTGCGCTGCCGTTTTCTTTTCTTCGTCTTATCAGAAAGCTCGCAAGAAAAAAAAAAAGAAAGAAAAAAGAGATCGATGTGACTGGACTCAGGCATTGGGCAAGACGAGTCATCCGCAGGAATCCTCCTTGATATAGATAGCCCTTTGAGGGTTGCACCACGGCAGCTCTGGCTTTTTTTCCCGCTGAACGTCGTGGGAATTAATGATAGCTGATTAATGAAATTCCTGGAGAAGTTGATCTCTCAATTTTTGTCTTCGGCGGTAGTTTCTCGGACACATTTTGTTATAATGTTGATTCTGGTAGAAGAAAGTGATTACGTTTCCCCGGAGATTCACCTAAGATCGTGAGCTTTGAAATAATGAAACTGTGTTATTGTGGCTATTATACACGTGTAGTTGTTTATTATTTATTTATGTATTTATTTATCGCACGAAAACTGTGCGAGTGTTCTCCTTACTGTGGCTTTTAAAGGAAAGACACTGATCTTATATTATAGGTCTTCTTTAAAGTTAAAAGACGCTGATAACTAGAAAATTAGATTACGCCATTGACGCTTCAATGGCATATACACTTCTGATTTTTGTGCACAAAAGAGTTAAAATATTATTTTTGCTGTGACATTTAGCAAGAACACTGATCTTACGACGCGCTCCGCCACTTTTCCACGGAGCGGTTGGAGCCGCTCGGCGAGCGCCCCACCGGCTCCAGATCTACAAGCGGCACACGGAGAGATTGCTCTCATCTCGCGAGGGAAACAAGAATCCGCTCGGCGAGCGCGCGCCGAGCGCTCGCTATTTGCCAGGGGAAGGGGCAATTAGTTTCTCGACCTTTTTACAGCGGAGCTGTTAAGGAATAGTTTCCCCAGTGCCGTGTCCGCGGGCAAACAAATGTCGACACAAAACGGCGGACAGCTACTGCAATTTATGAGCGACGGCGGCAACCAGACAACCGAATTTTCGGTTGTCTGGTTGCCGTCGCCGCTCATAGATGGCACAACCTTTCCAGCCTTTCCACTCTGGCTTGCCGACTTGCGGCCGGCCATTACTTCATTCCCACCATAGTACAGCTTCGCTGGTCTTCCTTCTTCACCAGAGTTGAAAGGCTGAAAGTTTTTGAAGACAATGACGGTCGAGCATCATGGCTGGAAAGTCTGACAGACTGGAAATTATTTGGTCTGCCTGCCATATCGCGTTCATGTGGCTAATAAAAATGTCGTTTCATTACTGAAAAAAAAAGATTTTTTTTTCTGCAATACGAAGGCAACTAGATGTGGATGCCCGATCGCCGAAGCCTATCAGCGAAGCTCTTTCTGATATCTGCTATTTTTTCAATCACTCGCATTAAAGTTCTGCTCTAACTAAGAATACTGACAATAGTTGGCTCTGTTTTGATTCAATTTGCCTTTTTCTGTACGAGCCACCAGTTACGTTGCCCTTGCTGTCACTTTCTGAACTTTGCATATGTCGGTCAATCAACAAACCACTCCCAATCGTCAATCGTTTGGCATCTCATACAGTGGCTGCTGGGAAAATTGAAATAAAACGCAGTGATCCGCATCTTGATAATTCATCAAAGGCGAAGCAGCCCAAGACACGTGACCTACTTCAATTTCTCAGTTCAAAAGACTCGCCATGATAGAGTAGCAAAAAAAAAAAAAAAACTTATGGTGCAGCAAACTCGTTTGTTGACTGTTCTTTTTTTTATTACGCGTCTCGTGAGTCGTGATCAACATTGCAGTGACGAAAGCGTTCCTAAGATTGACCCTCGTTTAGGAACAATGGGAGCAAGAGCTACTGAGACGACACGGACAAAAATAAAATTTTAGATGTTGTTACATACAAAGAGGCTCCTCTTTGAACTTGGGCGTATGTTATAGCAGGGAGAATGAAGCGGGCAGTGCTAAAAGAGGTCAATCGAAAATGCTTGCTTTCTTTTTATGACCCTGGACAAAAAGTGATTGACCTTCAGTTGATCTGTCCCTGTTTCAACTTGACGTGAAGCCAGTGAAACTCGCGATGACGAATACACAGAAGGCCGGGGGTTAGTAAGATGAATAGCCTGGTTTCTTGAGAAGCAGTAACCATTTGTTCAACCATACCATTCTAGTAAAATGATCGGAATGGGCTACAGAAATGAAATGGAAACGAAAAATTGGTCAGCTAGGGCTGTGTTCACATAGATTTTAGTAGATTTACACGTATGTTAAGGAATGATTATACACTTGAAATTCTGGGTCCATTGGCAGCATAGTCGTTTTGAACGCTTCTTCAAACTACGTTTTTGTCTTATCACTACTGCCCAGCTTTGAAGTTGCTAGGTCAGTTCATTGACGCTGCAGTGTCATAAATCATGTTCACTCTTCTTCGTGGGTTAGTTTAAGATTTTATAAAGGCCTTCAGATGAAATGACTTTATAGAATCGGTGGACCAGCGCATGCCAAGAGGCGCGCACAAGGTCAAGATCGCGTGCTCATTCGCCAGTTCTGTAAAAGCCTTCGGTCTGAACACTAGAAATTTTAGTGGAACAGAGATATTTTTGTGTTCTCCCGCTGCCAAGATTAGAAGTTCCGCGAAGGAGTGGCGCCAAACCCATGCTGACAGTCCTATAAAAAATAAAACTGATCCTGATAATCGTTCTTTAGTTAAAACAGGTAAGGGCAGGGGCGAGGCCACGCCGAGAGGGGGATTTCAATCGGCACAACCGCTGTAAGAATATTGCAGGCTAAGTGTCAAAATAATTACTCTGTCACTACCGCACTAATCGTTTCCTAATGGCGTATTTACACCGTGGACATGCCCCCTGACAAGTTCATACGAAATCAGTGACGTCACCTTTTTTGTGGCTCGAAATCTGCCATGTTCCAGGCAAAACAAAACAACAAAAAAAAAAGCATGCAAAACTCAAGAGCTGGTTCGCGAACAACAGGAACGTATCCGAGGACGAGTTCGCGGACCTGTTAAATGTTGTTTGTCACGTGGGCAAACGTCATAAATAGGTCTGCGAACCTGTCGTACCACGGTTATTGAGAATTTAAACTGGTTGGATTGCTGTTTTTTTCCTGGTTTGGCGAGGTCCGCGCCAGGTCCGCGAACTCGGCTGACTCGGAAGGAACCAGTCGCGCCAAACTGTCTTGGTTTTAAAAGCGCACAAAAAGACGAGGACAGAGTAAGAAACACAAACGACGGACGAGCGCTCACTCGCAACTGATAGGTTTTATTGGAACCTCAGGAAACACAAAAAGCTACCCCCCCCCCCCCCCCCCCCCAGATCGCTCATGCGCACTGCAGCTCCTTGTCAAACTACACATCTTAAAAACTGTAAAATCACGATGTTTACGTGCTGACACGTGTCGTTGTCTTTAGAAACGCCAACTCGGCCTCAGTCAGTGCAAGGGAGGGTTGGCTTATGCATCCCTCTCCCCGAGAAGCTATCTGAAAGGCCTCCAAGATCTCTCTCGCCCTCTGTTCTTTGTAGGTGCCCAAAATATTTGTGTCACCGAACGCTGGAGAGCAGCCGCACCTGTCACAGTGGACAGCCAGGTGGCCCGACGGAGTCGCTCGAAGAGAGGCACGGTGCTCCCTAAGCCTTTCATTAACACAGCGACCAGTTTGGCCCACGTACACTTTGCCACAGGATAGAGGGATGCAATACACCACACAAACCCGACATCGAACAAAACAGTTCACATGTTTTTTTCCACAGGAAAATTCACCTCTCTTCTTCCGCTCCCCCGACTCTCGGACCCTCTTACACAATTGAAGTAATTTGTTGGGAGCCTTAAACACCACCTGTACGTCATACCGCCTCGCAACATTCTTAACATTGTGCGAAACACCGTGTAGGTACGGGAGCACCACCGGTCTCTTCGACCTTTCCCGTGGTGCCCGGTTGACAGGTTTGAAAGGTCCTGTCAACCGGGCACCACGGGAAAGGTCGAAGAGACCGGTGGTGCTCCCGTACCTACACGGTGTTTCGCACAATGTTAAGAATGTTGCGAGGCGGTATGACGTACAGGTGGTGTTTAAGGCTCCCAACAAATTACTTCAATTGTGTAAGAGGGTCCGAGAGTCGGGGGAGGGGAAGAAGAGAGGTGAATTTTCCTGTGGAAAAAAACATGTGAACTGTTTTGTTCGATGTCGGGTTTGTGTGGTGTATTGCATCCCTCTATCCTGTGGCAAAGTGTACGTGGGCCAAACTGGTCGCTGTGTTAATGAAAGGCTTAGGGAGCACCGTGCCTCTCTTCGAGCGACTCCGTCGGGCCACCTGGCTGTCCACTGTGACAGGTGCGGCTGCTCTCCAGCGTTCGGTGACACAAATATTTTGGGCACCTACAAAGAACAGAGGGCGAGAGAGATCTTGGAGGCCTTTCAGATAGCTTCTCGGGGAGAGGGATGCATAAGCCAACCCTCCCTTGCACTGACTGAGGCCGAGTTGGCGTTTCTAAAGACAACGACACGTGTCAGCACGTAAACATCGTGATTTTACAGTTTTTAAGATGTGTAGTTTGACAAGGAGCTGCAGTGCGCATGAGCGATCTGGGGGGGGGGGGGTAGCTTTTTGTGTTTCCTGAGGTTCCAATAAAACCTATCAGTTGCGAGTGAGCGCTCGTCCGTCGTTTGTGTTTCTTACTCTGTCCTCGTCTTTTTGTGCGCTTTTAAAACCAAGATGAATAACTACCAACTAGCCCAACTTTCCACCCTTCCGCGCCAAACTGCTCGTGCGACAACGGATGCACAAGTCATCGTCTTTGTTTTGTTCGACGGACCACTTTGAGTGTTTGTTTATATGAATATATCCTTGTTACACGAGCGTTGTCAACTCTTATTAAGCCAAGGACACTCGACTCAATCGCAATCGGCCATAGTTTCACGACGGCGCCAACTGTCATTGAGGCGCTAACGATCATTGACTTGAACTGAGCTTGCTACCTCAGTTAACTGGTGGGGGTTCGCCCCGACAGAGCAAAAGATGGCGGCGTCCGCTGCATTGTTACCGATGGCCAGCGCCAGCGAAGCGCTTACTATTGCGGAATATTGGGAGAGATGTCTAGAAAGTATCAAACCAGCAAATATTGTCGAAAGAGGTATGATTCGGGGTCAGAGCTGCCGCTAAAACGATCACGGCACGTCGCGGAAGCCCACGATCGGCTAGCGCGGCCATTGTGAGGTCGATGCCGATAAGGCTTTTGTTATGTCTACCTTTTTTTTAAATTCGGGTGAAACGTTATGGTTATCGTTTCTTTACACTAATATAAAAAGTAGTAAATTATACTTTTTGTTAAACGTTCATAATAAATATAAAAAGTGTGCATATCATTCAGTTGCATTACTTAAAAAAAGAGTAATGTGACATCCGTTTAGGTTTTGTCTGGTTTCAACAGTGATCGAAAGTTGGGGAGGTTAGGCCCATGTTGTGTGTAAAACCTGGTATACTCTTTTCACCTTGTGTTGTACCGCAGGAAAGGCTACAAGCGCGAGCTCCTTGCTCTATGGCACACCTCGGCGGCACAAGCTTTCGTGCACCAAGGGCAGCTGCCAACGCTATGAGCTCGCGCTTCTAGCCTTCGCTAGGTTCAACATAAGGTGAAACGGAGTATAGCATCGGACAACTTAGTTGAGCTCGATGACAGTTGGGGCATGCCAACGATCGTCGGCTCAACGATGTTGAAACGGCCCGTGTAACAGGGGTATAACTTGACTGTGTTTTATATTATGGTTGACACTAGTTGACACTTTATTGAATCGAATGTGTTTATATGCTATTTCTTGAAATTACTGTTTTCGTCCCTGCCGCATGTAAAGAAACTTTAATAATCGACGATGTTTTAAGCCTTTTTTACTGCAAAGTTCAGACATAGGTCTTAGCATTTTAATACAGGAACCGAACTCGACGAAAACGAACTCCAATTCAAAATACATTAGATACAGAATGCAAGCGTAGTTACCCAAAAGCCCCAAGCGATATTATTATACGTATGTTTGCAATCTCATAGCAAGATCTAACAATGAGTTCCAATACCACAACGCCAAATCGTGTGGTCATTTTTGACTATCAAAAGTAGTTGTCAAACGTGGAATATACATAATATTTATTAGGGAAAAAGGTAAATGTCCTTAGATTTCTCTTCCTATTTCAATTTATCAAATGATTATTTATCTCGCGTTCTGGAAATTATATTTATTTTAATTTAACTCCATTATAAATTTAACACACAAATGCTAACTGCGAAAAATGTTCAATGTGTTCAAGAATAAGACGCTGTGAAATCGGTCGGACTTTGTAGATCGATCATTTCTGATCCTAAACATGCTTATTGCTTGCGAAACATTAGGATTTAGGCGGAATATAATAGATATCTATATATTCTCGGATCAATATATACTTTATTTTACATCATCAAGAGTTGATGTAGGCTGCAGGGGCAAAAAGTAAAAAAAAAAAGAAAAAAAAAGATTTGACTTGACAAGGCCATTGGAGGTGACATTCAATTAGTTACATACTTCTATGCGACACCGAATAAAACGTTGTTCGTTTAATGTTCAGATGTTGTCCGCGTTATTCTTTTAAAATGACCACCCACAATATCAAAAATCTTTGCCGCGAAGCTTTCGGTAATTTTATTGAACACATCGGAGCGCAATTTTCATCCGTAGGCAGAGTATTTGTCTCCAATTTTCTTTATATTTGGGCACTTCCCAGGCAATGCTGATGGTTCCACACTCACGCCTGTTGCTATGCACGATGTGTGTGAGGCGTGTCAATGCAGGATGCTATCGCATCAGCCACAATAAATCTCAAGTTTGTTTTACAGGATAGCTGTAAAGTAAAAATAAATTATGAGTTATTGCCTTGTTTCTTAACTGCCATGAGCCCCTTCCTGTCAGTTCTTCCACCGAACCAGCTGCTAAATGCGTTTCCGACTCGTCTTTAAGCTTTTATATTCCCCAAGGCAACGTTTATGATTGTACATGCTCATTCCAACTTTGTTTGTTTGATGGAGCGTGACTCCGGTGCAAGACGCAGCTGACAATTGCTAGCGTTAGAAGCTTTACTCGGCGACTACTTCGCATTTCAGTAAAGTGTGACCTACCCGAGCGAACAAATGCCGAAATATGCAGAGCGTCCTCATGGCCGGGTTCAAAGCCAGCGGTGCTGCGCAAAGCTATGCTAGATATCGGCAGCCTCGTCAACGTAAAACAAGGAGACATCAAATTGCCTTTGGGTTACTTCCTGCATAAGGATATCCATCTTGTCTGTGGATTTCTGTGCATGAACGGGAAAGTACAGGCTGTTGCGCCCTACAAACTGGAGGCCGCGGTAGAACCTCCGCATACCGTACTCGTCCTCAGCAACTTGGCCATTTATGTTTTACCTTTTCCTGTTCTAGTTTAAATATGCTTCGCTTTTCTTTTTCTTAAAAACAACGTTTTACTTTTTTTTTTTTTTAAACAAAAGACAAATATAAGCGGGCAAATAGAACTGCGCAGTTCACATGAACCAGTCAGCGTTCAATGATATCACCTGCCATATAAGGCCCATTCCGGCAGAAGCAGACACTGCATTTTTCTCTGATGCTAGAGTTGGAATTTTATATCGTTGTTTCGGTACTGATTGTGTAGGAGGCACTGGGGTTGAAGAAATTCTTCCACGAGTACCCGTTTCGTTGCTGGGGATCTCCATCTTTGTCTTCTTCACTGGCAGATTGGCCAGACGCTAAATCCAGCCTCACGTGCGCTGCCTGGTGGTCCTTTTTTAGCTTGGAGTGCAGCGAAAGCTAGGGGCGCAAGGTCACAACTTTGAGAGGTGCTGATCTTGTTTGGTAGTACGTGCAGCGAAAGCAGCAACCGAAGCTACAAGCTCGGACTCGTACTCCTTACTTCGGTCCACGGTAACACTGGTATTTAGAGTAAGATCCGCGGACTAACCGCGGACCTGCGGATTTCTCTGTAATGACGTCAAGGTCACGTGATACGCTCATTTCTCGGGTCCGCGGATCTGGTTTCCTTAGTTTGTCCGCCGCGTGAATACACCTCTAGAAGCATATATGTCATCCTGTCTCAAGAGCGTAGTGGAGAGTGTGTGCTTGCAAGCACCTGTAGCCACAATTGCTGTATAGCTTGAAAGGGTGACCAGTTCGTTAAAAGAGTAATAAAAAATCCACCTTTATGCAGTATGCAGAATTTTACCATGAAGAACACCTATGCTCTAGTTTCGAATGCTTTGCTAGCCGATAAAGTGTTACGCACATTAAGGTTTAGTAGAGTACATTAAATATTAATTCATTTAGTGACCTTTTCACATCTTCTTTCTTTTATGTTTTCCCATGATGTTGTTTATTCAGTACATTTGGTTGAAATTGTGTATTTACGCGTCTTTACACGTCTTTCCTGCCAGAGATGAAAGCAAGATGTTTCTTAAGAAAAACAAGCTCAAACTGCCTTCGTGTCGAGAGTTGAAATAAAATCGGTGGACGTCTGTGTATCACCCTGACATTCGAACGCAACGAATCACGTCCAGTAATTAACCTAAGCGTTCTCTCACCGGCTTCACTGTTCGCACATTGCAACTTGTGACTGGCTATATAACTTTTAAAACGTATCTATTATTTTTTTTAGAAACTTTGATGACCTAAAGAGCCGCCCTCGGGACTACCCCGTGCGAAGTTTCGCGAAGCAGCCATCCGAGGATGAAAATTGGAACGCCGAGAGGGTGGTTGACATCGGCGCTCGAGGACCATTGCGCGAGGAAGCTCGCCAGATGCTCCACATTGATGCCCGGAATCTTTCGTGGGATCGTTACCGGATAGGACCCACGCGAAAGGCTTTTAAAGGGTTTACTTTCTAAAGAAAGTTCAATACAAAAAAGGACAGCGTTTTCGCATTCGAATTCCCCTCAAAGGCGGCCACGTTCGTTTGTTTTCCCCCCGACCGCAATCAATGGCGGAATGTAAGCTTGACTGTTTCGTCATCGCTCGTTCTGGACACGTTATCTATGTTGCCTTTCGATTTGCGGGTTCCTCTTTGCGTTTTGATATGCGCCAAGGACGCAGTTTAGAACTTTAGCTGGCCGTATCGTCCAACACTCCGTTTGCAAAACCAGCCCACGCGTTTGCCCACACCGGGTGTGCGGACACTGCGCGCGCGCAGAAACCAGGTTCGCTCTGCGCATGCGCAATGCCGACAGCAGCGCCACCACAGTGGCGCGTAGTCAGAAAGTCGAGTTTTTCTATAGACCCCCTTTCAAAAGTCCATCGAGCAACATTGGCAGTGCACTATTGCTTAGACAAAGAAGCGCGTGATTGGATCCGAGGGCTAACCGCGAACGCTGACGCAACCCTCGTGTCCAAAGTATACAAGCTCAGGATTCGGAGACCGAGTCGTCTGCTCCTTGCTCAGGAGTTGCGGTGACGTCAGAATGACGCCGAATTCTGATTGAATTTGATTGGAAGAATAGTGGGTAGACCTCAGTGCTAGATGCTTTGAGGTCTACCCACTATTTTTCTTAATCAGCCAATAAGAGCTCGGTGTTCTGACATAATCGCAACCCTCGTGCAAGAAGCAGACGAACTTTCGCTCCGTTTACGTACTCAAACAGTGGCGAACGGGTATAACTAGAGCAGCAGCTAGGAGATGGCGTGGACTTTAAAAAAAGGGCATATTCGCGCCGTGACGATACACTTTTGGCGCAGCTCGATTGGATCCGTCCAATCGTATGCGGAGCGCAAGTCCGTCTGCTTCTTGCGCAGGGGTTGCGATGATGTCAGAACGCCGAGCTCTTATTGGCTGATTGCAAAAAGAAAAACTGTGGGTGGACCTCGAGGCACCTATAGTCCGTTGCAACTGAAGAAGGTAGGGCGAGGGTAAGATGGCCGGGGAGGAGGAAGCAGACGGAACGCTAAACAGAGAGGGAGGTTTCCTCCTCTCCTCTCTAACGTTCCGTCTGCTTCCTCCTCACCGCTTCGTCTTGCCTTCGCCCTACCTTCTTGAGTTGCAACGGACTATAGCATTGAGGTCTACCCACTATTCTTCCAGTCAAAGCCAAACCGAACTCCCCGTCGTTCTGACGTCACCGCAACCCTTGCGCAAGAAGCAGACAAGTTGCTCTCCGCATAGCGTCGGCCGCTGTCGAACTTAAAGGGGCGATGCAACAATTTTTGTACTTTGCGCAAATACCACTTAGAACGGATCCCTGACATATATGACCTATGAAACACGCGTTCGTTTTTCACCCCACGCAATAGAAGGCCCAGAAAAAATTAAAGAAAAACGAGCATCGTTCACCCCCTCAACTCGCAGCCAGAACAAGCGGTCACGTGATCTGGAGCCGATTATATGCCGCCAATGTTGATCATAGCCACGCGCTGGGGTTGGCAAAGCACAGGACACGCGCTGAGTTCCAGACATTGTTATGGCTCGGCTATTGTCGTCATTGCAGCGATTGGACACGGGCCACTACCCGAATGCTTCTCGAGCTAGTAATTATCACGAGCCCAAATCGAGTGCCCACGCAATGCTCGGGTCCAATCTTTGAACCGCATTAAAATATCGTCATTGGGGTGTACTGCGGTCCCCTCGTTACGTGATCAAATTTTGCAAAGGAGAGATTGCATGAAAATGATCGCTTTTGTCCTTGAAATTACACCGCAACAAAGGAGTTTCTTGGTCAGTGGCGTTGCGTGCGAGTATCCTTGAGTCCCACTAGTGCCAGTAAGCTCGTGTAAAGTGAAAAACATTTCAATTGAATATCGTTGCACCGCTATACTTTAAAAGTGAAACGGTGTATGGTCCCCGAGAGCTCAACAAACGCGTGATAAGTTCCTATAACACTTCATTCTTGCTCCTCGGCCAATGGTATCGTGACGTTAACAGTAAAGCCGGGGTCACACTGCCTATATATCATACAAAAGACAGTCTGCATACAGATTCGAACGCGAATCACCGCGAGATCTGTGCTTCGAATGCCGCATGGAGACGACTTCAAGGAGACACATGCCACGCGGCATTCGAACCACGGATATTCCAATGACTCGTGTTTGCAGACTGTATTCAGTGTGGTTCATGAGCAGTGTGACTCCGGCTTTAAGGACGCTGAAGATCAAATCACAAATCTAAACGCGTAAATATAAGAAGCCACTCCTTTCCTCTTTTTTTAGATCTTAGTGACTGAAGACTGAAGATCTTAGTGACTAGTGACTGAAGCGACAAAACTATAGGCACCGACAGCTTAAGAAAGGCATGGCGTCCCGATCATCTAATCTCACCGCAGTCAATAAGATTGCGGCGTTCGCCGATAAGAACGCCATAGAACAGATCACGAAGCAAGACGCGTGAACATAAGTACCGCCCTAAGTTTATGTCAGTGGCGGCTATTCGCGACTCCAGCAAAACGGACGGCACCCAGCGGGGAAAGAAAAACAACGCTGAACGGGCCATAACAGTTTCTTTCACGATTTCTTCTCGTCTTACTGGCTTCCGTGATTACACGTTGTCGGTGGTTTGCGCGATAGGACAGTCGTCCCCGGTGACTCTGTCGTAACGGTGGTATCAGGTTTTTACAAAGGTTGTTCTGAACGCAACCTACGTAACCGCCCGCCAGACATTACGCGTTTATGAACTTTTTTCCGCACCGTGGAAGGACAGCTAGGCAGTCCTTTTCATCGCTTCCTCGAAGAAAGTCAAGCCTCTGGAATCTCGCTCGCGCCAACACATCGCCGCAGGTTCGAAACGTGGAGGATGAAAAGAGGGGGCAGGCCATTTGAAGTCCAGGGGCCCTAAACTCGTCAAACACAAAGTTGGAGTCGAACGTTTGCGGAGCGCGCCGATTGGACACCGGCGACAACAGCGCCAAGTCATCGTCGTGATACTCCAATCGGTGCGCTCCGTGAACTTCGGCCCCAACTTTGTTTTTGACGAGTTTAGAGCCCCAGTGCTTCCTTACTGATGCCCCAACGTTGTGCGTTGAGCTGGTACATATGACACGGCACAACCTGTTTTAGGCCGCCATCTTTGCCCGATAAGGGTGCCCCTTATACACGAACTCATCTCTGTGACGTCACGGCGCGGTGGTGGCGCGTCGGTCGCACTTCCGGTCTGGGGCTGTGGGCAGAAGTCCCCATGCCAGACGTGCATTCCTGCGTTGTTTTGAAAGAAACCAGACAAAAACCTGCCTTCTCGTCAAAACGCCGCGACTGGGGCCGTACCAAAAGTGTCGAGAAAGGTTTGAAGGTCAGTTTTCACGTGCTCGGATCGTCCGAGAATTTGGATATGTGCCGTGAAAAGGGAAAAGCAGACGCCGTCGGACAACGATTGCTTGGGCGGGAAGCACTTTGGGTTGAATTCACGGTTACTTGTGGTCATCAGATTTATTTGTTTTGTTCCAACATGAACGCCAGAAAACCGTCAAGTTGTGCGGACCACCTGCGGACTACGTTCAGTGCGTCTTCAAGTTCAAACGGCCGCCTGATTGTTCGAACTGTCGTCTGCTCTTTCAAACGTTTCTGCTTGTCGTCTGCTCTCTTAGACGACGTCGGTCCGTAGACCAAATGTTGACCCGGTACTTGCGATAAGAAGTAAGTGCAGGCCTCAAAAGACTTAAATTTGAAGGTTGGTAAGCAGGCTCGATGTAAACAGTAGATACAAGGAGATGTTGATCATTGCTACCAGTGGCCATCACCGACTTGTTATGCCTAATTCAGTTGGTCCGATTCAGCTTGCGATTGTCAGTATCGACGTCGACCATCTCAGCTACGGTTCACGCTTTTGCAGCCCGAGCGGCGTCGCGACTGAAAATTTCGAGCGAAATCTCATCATGCGAATCAGGCTTTAGCGTACATTCTGCGGCGCCCACGCGGAATGAATCGCCACATGTCACATTATTCACGCGAAGTTTTGCGGTGTAACGAGCCTCGGTAATTTTGCTGACGCCGCTCAAGATAGTCAGACATCGCCAGGAAGACGTAGAACCAACAATTTGAACGCGAAAAAGGGCAGGGGGACTCACACTGACGCCGACAACATCGCATTTCAATGGTGTGTTTATGGGCGACGGCGAGCTCTTGCCCACACCCCCATGGCGCATGCGCGGCGCCGCTGGCGTCCGCTAGGGGCGCACCGGGCGCTCCGGTTTGTTTGTAAACATGAGTTGGTGTATAGATCGCTGGTGTCGCGAATAGTCCCGACAGCATAAGGAACTCAGGGCGTGGCCTATTAGGATCGTGCTTCTTGACGCTCGATTAAATTTTTATTTTACGTGTAGCGAATGTGCCCTATAATTGCTCTCATTTGAAGGGTTTAACGCTTTGCTCTTTAGCTGACTTAGACGTGAATACATTTTTCGTCTTGTCATTCGCCGATCTGCCACCGTAGTTTGCAGTGATTGGCACTCTGACTGCTCTACAGGAAAGTAGACAAACGAACACATTTTGAACTGCTCCCTGTATCGTAGAAGCACCGTTGGCCTAGCCCAACTACCTGTAAAGTGTCTAACGTGCAAAGGGGACTGAAGGCATCTTCGCTATACAAGAACAATCCGCTTTAGGCAATCATGGGACGCGCAATTTCTGATGCCACTCTCACGTATCTGCAGATTTATAGGTTGTAAAGCAAAGCAAGAATATTGGAACATAAATTCGGGGAAACAAATTCTCCCAAAAGCAAGGCCGGCAAACATGTCCACAAACAAAAAAAAAAAAACTTGTACGCACGAAGGAATAGTATAAAAACAAAAAGCATTGAAGAGTGGGAAGCAAAAAGAAAGGCGGTCCTCCCCGCAGCAATTTCACGCTCTCGTTACGCCAAAGTGTGGGTACTACCAGAGGGGCGAGATAACTTGTCATTACTAGACTCTGGTTTCTCTTTCCCCTCTCTCTTCTCTTCTTTCTTTTTCTAGCGACGTCTTGTTGACGTGAAAAATGCGCCGTCGCTACGCTGGGCGAGCTTCGTCTTCGTTGGGATTCAGGGGAGGCTGCCCGCTTCTTCTGGCGCTCCAGGGGCCGCGGTAGCTCCGCAGCGCCCATACACTAGCCGCTTTTTCTTTCCACCTTTGAAGTGCTTGCACTGCGGTTTGTGTATATATTTTTGTTTTTAGTCCACTTTGCTAACTGGTTTGGCTTCGAAGCGGCACGCACCTACATCCCGCGGATCCTTCACGTGCGTTTTCTGCTCGTCCTTCATCTATAATGTTGTCCATACACCGGTCTTGGAGCTTATATGCTCGTTATGTTCCCAAGTTAGTAACAATAAATGCATAAAATGACAAGTCTCACTCTCGCAACTATTGTCCGGAATCACGTCAGCATTTTTACGGCTTCGGAGTAAGTTTGCTAACTATATAAATGAGGAATAGTTCGCTCATATTATCAATAAATGCTGCATAGTACGACACGGTAGTTGTTATTTTTTTATTGTTGAATTTTATTTCTTCTTATTTTGCAGTAATACCAAGGCGTTAATTTCTCGTTTTTGAAACTAATTTACCTTCATGTTTTCATCTTCAAGCCTTAAAAGTTTGCACTTAACTATACCCGTTTTCACCTCAAGAAAAAAGCAAGTTTTGCGCATTGTTCATACGCGGTGCGAAGTAGTTCTTAAGAGATTTGGTTCTCGGAGGAAAAAGCGACGCTTTCGGCGTTTGGAACGTGTGCCTCTTGGTAAGATAACATATATCTAATCTAAACTTCACCTACATATGTCTTAATTATCCACATGAAGTGGGAAATCAGTAATGCTCCGCGAGGAGCCGGACTAGTTTTACTTCAGTTCTTGAGGTGAAAACAGGTATAGTTAGTCGCTGAAAAAGATTATTTCAGTAACCCTTACAATTCGCAACTCCAACGCCCAATAGAGGGCGGGGTGGTAGTCCCAAGAGGGCGGAAGAGGAGGGGGTAGGTTCTCTTGGATTTTCCGTGCGCCTGCTCGCTGGCGCTGGTCAATGCTAAAATTAATGTATTTGGTTACAAATACAAAGCGGTCAGGCCAGGAGAATATCACAGGCGACGGAGATGTTTACATGCGTTAAGCAAATTGGTGTGTTGACTTTTAAAAGTGGCGAAGCGGAACACAACAGTTTGTTTATTTTTATTTTTTTTTCATTTTAACGCAATTGCTTTTCCTTTAAAATTGCATGATGCACCAACACGGCGACCAGAAGCATGCGGTAACAGCAGCGTTAGGGACGATAATCCCTGCCATCGTTTACGCTGCCGTCTCCGCTCTTCAGGTTCTTCGCTCGTCCGCGAGAGGGCAAGCGGCGGGCGGGAGTTGCGAATATCTGCTGTCATATATCGGTTCTGCAACGCACTTTGGAATGTCGGGCACGTCGCGTGAAGGGCAGTTCTATATTTTTATTCCGCAAATATATATATATATATATATATATATATATATTGGGCCAGACCAAAGTCTAAGGCCGGGGTCATACTGCTCATACTAGGGTGCCTTCATGTGCGCTTTGCTTAGAGTGATCACATCTGGCCAGCTTGTTCCTGAGAAGCTTTTTTTTTTTTTTTTTTCTGAGCGCGAGCAAGCGCGTTTTTCGGCACGAGTTCTTTGCATGGACAATGCTAGGGGCGGTATTTTGTGACCGGCTATATATTTGTATTTTTCACGACAGAGCGTGCTCTCGGCATCGCGTTACACTCTAATCGGGTATCGCAAAGAATGTCATCTCCCTAAGCAAACCTCACATGAAGGCACCCTAGCTCATACCAACGCCTCCTGTACTAAAATGCCTGTCATAAGAGCGGCGCGCGTCCTGCCTTGCCCTCTCCCTCTTTCCTCCTCCCTTTCACCGAAACGACCACGAGGGGCGCTGCCAACTGGCAACAAAAGGAAATATTCCAGATGAATGGAGGCTTAGTAGGATGAGTATGATATATAAGGGAAAGGGAGATAAGTCTGACATTAGGAATTATCGTCCCATAACCGTGACACCAGTTATTTACAGGTTGGTAATGCAGATTATAAAGAACAGACTGGAGGAATGGGTAGACTGCGAGGGTATACTGGGCGAGTTGCAGAACGGGTTTCGGAAACAAAGAAGGTTGGAAGACAATATATTTTCTCTAACACAGTGTATAGAAATAGCGCAAAAAGAAAACAGCTCTGGCTGGCATTTCTGGATATCAAGGGTGCCTATGACAATGTGAACCAAAAAACTCTGTGGGACATAGTGGAGAGCTTAAACCTAGATGAAGGACTAACAGCAATATTAAGGAACATTTACAAAGATAATAAGCTGATTATAACATGGGAAGGAAAGGCAACGGGGAAAATAGAGATAGGACGAGGCCTTAGGCAGGGGTGCCCGTTATCGCCTTTGCTGTTTATGTTGTATCTGAGAGGATTGGAGGATAGACTAGAGAAGAGTGGGCTTGGATTTGACCTTTCGTACAGTAAGCTAGGCCAAACAATTCAGCAATCCTTACCGGGACTGATATATGCGGATGATATCGTACTAATGGCTAACAACAGGATAGAGTTGCAGGAATAAATGAGCATCTGTGGTAGGGAAGGAGAGGAATTAGGTTTAGAATAGTAGTGAAAAATCAGCAGTCATGATTTTTAACAATGATGATGTTGAGAGACTGAAGATACAGAATATTACAATTGAGAGAGCTAGTAAATACAAGTATCTAGGAGTATGGATATGTGGTGGTGCAGAATATCTCAGTGAGCATGAAAAGTATGTAATAGGTAAGAGCAACAGAAATGCGGCTGTAATGAAAAATAGAGCACTTTGGAATTACAACAGGTATGAGGTGGTGAGAGAGATTTGGAAAGGGGTCATGGTGCCTGGCTTGACTTTTGGAAACGCAGTGCTATGCATGAAATCCGAAGTGCATGCAAGACTAGAAATAAAACAGCGTGGAGTAGGTAGGCTGGCTTTGGGGGCACATTGCAAAACACCAAACCAGGGAGTACAAGGAGACATGGGATGGGCGTCATTTGAGGGCAGGGAAGCTGTGAGAAAGATAGAATTTGAGGATCGGTTGAGGCAAATTGGTGGGGAGCAATGGGCACGAAAGGTTTTCAGCTATTTATACATGAGGAGTATAGACACAAAATGGAGACAGCGCACTAGGAAATTAAGAGGAAAGTTTTTAGGCTATAGTGGGGTTACGGAAGAGCAGGTCTCAGTTAAGAAGAAAGTTAAGGCCACAGAAAGAGATCGATGGCTTGAGGGAATGCAGACAAAGAAGGTTCTGGAAGGCTATAGATTAAACAAAACAGTTATTGCCAAAGAAAGCATCTATGACAATTCTAGGGGAAGCTCATTGTTGTTTGAGGCAAGGACAGGTGTTTTGCGAACCAGAACATACAGAGCGAAGTACCAGGAAATGGACACAGTGTGCGCTGCTTGTGGAGAGGAGGACGAGACAGCTGAGCACTTGATACTCTACTGTAAAGGGCTTCACCCTATGCATACCGAAGACAACATAGATTTAATAAGGTCATTGGGTTTTAGAGACAGCGAAGGAAAAGTGGATTTCAAGACAGTAGAGATTACCAAGCAAAGATTAAGTGAATGGTGGCAGAAAGCGAGAGAAAACTAGGCATTTTCTTATTAACTGATGGCAAGGGGGATTTATAGCCTCACTTTCTTTTCAGTACGGAGTGAATATAGTTTTCACATTTAAATATTCTAAGCTTAAAGGGTAAGACAAAATGGCTAGGTGGCGTAAGCTACCGCCCGATCCAAAGGGCTCAGCCGTATTCATCCATCCATCCATCCATCTAGGCACTATCTTGAGTTCCTGTATAGACCTTTCCAAAAAAGGGCACTTGGCAGGTTCCATTTTCAGTGTTCGTGCATATGGCGCGTGATTTGCTCGCTTTCCGAAGCGACGAACGTGCGCGTTCTGGACTGTGATTTAACACGTGTGGGCTGTGATTTTTGTAAACAGTGGAAACGTCTATAGGCTCCCTACGGGAGCAAGAGTTGCGCGTTTGATTCCACGTGCCGCGTGCCGCCCTCGCCGCTATTCGCCGAGATCCGATCACGTGAGGAGCCGTATCAAGTGTCGTGCAGCAAAGTAGACGTTGCACGCGCCCCGGCGTACGTTCCCCGGCTTTTGAGCGCGCCGCGCGTCTCGAACGCGCGGCGCTGCTATTCGCCGAATTCAGCCACGTGAGGAGCTGAATCCACATGCCATGCATGAACGCGCAACTCTGGCTCCCGTAGGGAGCCTATACAGGAACTCTAGCACTATCTAGAGTTCCTGCATAGGCTCCCTACGGTAGCCAGAGTTGCGCGTCTCTTTTCCACGTGCCGCCGCGCCGCTATTCGCCGAGATCCGATCACGTGAGGAGCCGGATCAAGTGTCGTGCAGGGAAGTAGACGTTGCATGCGCCCCGCCGTACGTACCACTGCTTTTGAGCGCGCCGCGCGCCTCGAACACGCGGCGCCGCGATTCGCCGAATTCAGTCACATGAGGAGCAGGATCAACATGCTGTGCAGGAAAGAACGCGCAACTCTGGCTCCCGCTGGGAGCCTATAGGGTGTATTTACTGGCTGCCATATCTGTGTGCGCTAATGCTGAGCACGTGCTGATGGCGAGCTTCTACAGTTATTTTGAAACGTGCACCCCGCACCATCAAGATTGCCGGTCTTGGCAGCCTATTAATGCGAGCTCGTTCTGAGCATGCGCTCTAAACAGTGACCTCAAATATGGCAACCAGTGAATACCCCCTATACAGGAACTCTAACACTATCTAAAGCCCCTCTATCCCGGGAAACGTGTTGCCATTCATTGTTGCGGATATGCTCGAGGCACGTGCCGCGCGCAACTTCTGAGAAGAACATGGCGTCTGAAATCTAGCTCAGTGCTGCGCTGTGCTGCCATGATCTTCCCAAGGGCTGCACGTTGCACGTGCCTCGTGCATCGACGCACCTTGCGCTACTTTTGAAACATAAAGGGGCTTTAACACTATCGCGGCCGCGACAGCGCGGGAGATTTGGCGTCTGCCATTGTGATACCAGTTGGGGTGTTCAAATAGTGGTTCGAATCGAATGGCGCAGTGTCATCCCTAGCATCAACAGCGCAAAGAGAGCCGGTTGCATCGGCCTTCCTTTGCACCGCAAAGGTTATGAATTACGTTGTGCTGTACGGGGGGAACAGCGCACCCACAGTACAGTTACTCAAGTCCACGCACACAAAGGAGAGACACACTAACGCAGCGCTGACTCACAACTCTTTGGCATGATTATACTTTCGTCTACGTTTTCTTTTGGTATCATGACAAGGGCAATGGAGAATAATTTGGTATTTTTCTTCAATAGGCCGCTAAACCGTAAACCAAAAACTAAAATTAAAATTAATTTTAATTTTAGTTTTAATTTTATTTTTATTTTAACTTCATTTCATTTTTTATGCCGCGCCGAGATGGCCAAGCGCCCAGCGCGAATCGATGATGATGATGATGATGATGAGTTAGTGTCGGAGGCAGGCGCCACCGCGTGGCGTTTGGCTACAACACGATGGCAGACCGGCCGCAATGGGAGAACGAGCCACCTGAGAGGAATTTTAGTACAGGAGGCGTTACTCATCCATCATACAAAAAGACAGTCTGCAAACACGAGTCACTGCAATATCCGTGATTCCAATGCCGCGTGCCAAGTTTCTCCTTGAATTAATTACCATGCGGCATTCGAAGCACGGATCTCGCGGTGATTATCGCGTTCGAATCTCTAAGGATACAGTCATAACCTCCTCTATACTCACAAAGCCTCAGCAATTCGGAGCCATAGAGTGCCCGGTCGCAGATTTAGAGCGCGAGTATCTGGTAGCACAGAGCATTTTTCGGGGAGCCTGTAGTCAGCGCACAGCTTTTGCAGCGGCGAGGACTCGAAACATGGTTTTCAGCCCGACGAGAAAAGAAGCCGTAGTGTGAAGAACGCGAGGAGCACGAGCGGACATTCCATCGCTTGGGACAAGTATGCTCGGCGTCTCGCCGCAGCTGGGCGCCCGTCACATGCCTCTCCTCTCATCTGCTGTGTGCGGCTCTACCTTTTCCCTTTCGGCGGCCGCGTCTCGTGGCGATCTGCCAGGCTTTGTCAGTATAGAGGAGGTTATGAAACAGTCTTGTATATGATGTATAAGATGTGTGATTGACTTGCCTCACTTAAGTGCATGGCGAGGTGTTACACATTATATGGTTGCCGCTAGTTCATGCGCAAGCAAACAAGAAGTATGTTATGCTCGGTCAAATGATAGTTGGAGCAAGTTATAGGCGACTGCAAGCTCGGCGACTGGCCGCCGCCATGTCTCTACTCGTGCGCGTACGCCCGTGCGATTGCGAGCTTGCCAAATCTACGTTCACGCGCACGTTATAAGTACTTGCGCGCTTGGGGCACCAGTACGGGCACCGTGCTTTCATTTGTACATATAAGCCCTCAATAAACCGTTTTCAAAAGTCAGAGTCACCATATGGCAGACCCAAAATGTCCAATATTGCCGCTCTGATGGCGGGGATAGCAGATCATGCCCGGCTAAATCAAGCTCTTCGATTTCGTAAAATGAGGTCCAGCGTCAATTATACAACTTCATCACGCCCTCGAAAATAAAAATGAAAAGCTAATTTATAATTTTTATAGTTAATTACATGACTAATGAACCGATTTTGCTTCTTTTCTAGTGGCCTTCATGGACCCCAAACTAGCGCCAGGGCTAAACAAATCCTAACGCAAGTTCTATTCTTTTTATTTTCTACTTCCGTGTAAAACGGGAAGTGTTTCATTTTCTACACACCTATCAAACGAAAAGTACAGCAAAGCATGTAAAACAAAAAGCGAAAAAAAAGAGAAAATGGTGCGGGTGATACGAGATGGTGCCAGAAGATGCTCGAGAGCTGAGATTACTTGCTCTGTCTGTCTCGTTAACCATTTTGATTCCACGCTTATAACATTGCTGCATAATAACCCCTTCAGGCAATAATTTCAAAGTGCGTTTCGCAGAAAGCCACTAGCGGACCAGGGACCGCTTAAAGGGACGCAGCGCCTCCACAATTTGTTTTTTTACATTGTTTGCCAGGCTATTTAGTATGGTGCTATAAGACTTTCTAAATAAATATTTTGCTACAGAGTCTCGTATATATTTAATAAAGTAAAAAAAAAAAACAAAAAAAAAACGCAACTGCTCGAAACCAAAACCGAAACATGTGCACGGAGGCGAGTCGTCAGAACTCACGTGGATATCGCTCCCTACCCTGTCTTTTTCCGTTGCGTATCTACTCGGGCACGTGGAGCAAACGACGACAACGAGAGCGTTGCTTCAACCATTTACCGTGCGATTGTTTCGCACTTATATCCTTTCCCCTCGCTGTTCTTTGCCCGAAGATGGATTGGCCGGTACCACGAACCACAGTTCCGAAGTAGCAGTCCTAAGTCCGTCGTAACGTTAGTCCGCGTCGCGCGCCGCCATCGCTTTGTCCATCCCACGGTACGTCCAGAGCCGTTTATACTGAGAGAGTTTGGCCAATGGGCGGACCTTGTTGCCTGCTAGAACCAGGGGATTTCGCGATAACACAAAATGGCGTTACTTCTTTTTGTCTTCTTTATTCCTGAGAAATCGCGTAGAGTACGTAAAAGTCAGAGCCACAAAATGGCGGACGGAAGTAGTCATCCCCCGGTTGTCAGACTACTCTGCTGGTTGCCAGACTGTCGAAAGTTTCTTAAGAAGGCCAAACTCTCTCAGTATAAACGGCTCTGGGTACGGAGCAATATTGAAAATGGCGTGTACAGAGCGCGACACTGTTAGCGCGAACAAGCAGTCACCGGTTTTTCCAGTTTTTCTCTTTGAAACCAAGGGATGTCATCCAAGTTATTATTGCTACGGAAAGAGCTCGTTTAGTTCTAAAATGTAAGCGATAAAATTTCGTACTCGCTAATACTATTTAGAAGTAAGTGAAAAAAAAAAAAAAATGCGCCAATATCGTGTTCGCGCTAACAGTGTCGCGATGTGTACATCTATTTCCTGTGAACGGTGCAACAATATTTTTTTTTTTTTTTCGATCAACGTATTTACAGATTTCTGGAAGCCACAAAATATGGGGTTCATATTCTTTCTATTTTTAATAATGAATGCGTACCTTAGATGACCCATGACTTTGAATATATCTGGTGTGCATCAGTTTAAACGGCGCAAGCATAAAAACTTTTTATTTCTCGGCGAGAATAGATGTTTTGTTAGTGTCCCTTTAACTTTGTTGCACGAGATCCCCATCCCTGCCCGTTTCGATCTGGATGATCATCGTACCGGTGTGCGGTTGTGTATCACTACTGCGTGGTGCACGTTAAAGACACCAGGTTAGCGGCTGCACCGCACTGGCTAAATTGCTCATCTGCAGCTGAGACACCAGACGTCCACTGAGGCAGACTAACGTCCGGCTGTATAAACATACACACAACAATTTGCTTTGCTTTGCAGTTGGCATGCACATGTCTATCGCAGTATACAGCAACATGGCCACACGGGGATTGCCTGGTGGCAGCTCACTCATGCGCACCTCCCCGTCTGGCGTCTAGCGTTGCAACTTCGCAGTATTTTTCTTGCTTCGTGGGATAGGGCAATTGAAAAAGTGTTGCAATAAAAACACAGGTTTCGGACTTTTAGATGTGTGTTGGGCGTAATAGCCTCGTTCTAAGAAAAAGTTGCTTCCCGCACAGCACTCGGAGAGCCAATCACCGCAACTTATGGAGACAGCTCAGTGAATGACGATGCCCATGCTAGTTATTTATTTCATTCATCTCGAGTATTCGTGGTTAGCTCGGATCCACCAAAGCGCGTATCGTTCGTGATCTCAGAACGGCGGTTTGTTGAAGGGTACAACATCAGCGAGCGTTAGATTGTTAGTAACCAATGAAAAAAATCGAATCCCGTAAGAAAGGGGGTCGACGTTTGTTGTACTCACTGGCAGCTCACAAAACGAAGAGTGCGGCTAATTATCGTTCTCGCTTCTTGCCTCGTGATTGGCTCTTTGGCGTTCTTATCGGCTAATGCCGCAACCCGATTGGCTGCGGAACGATAATGAGATGTTCGCTACTCTACACGCCCCGCGTTTCTTTGGCTGGCAGAGACCATATTGGCGCTGAGATATTGCGGTGGCGCTCTCTTGTGTTTTCTGTTCGCCAAGTCAAGACCAAATTTTTCCTCGCTTTGACGTCACGAGTTTTAATCTTTGACTACTTATCATCAGTGTCTAACTTTACAAGTTTTATGGTACGTGTAAAAATAACAGTGAGAGCTCGGAGTCTTGGCTATATTGTTTAATCAACATCGTCACAGTTGAGTCTCTGACGTTGTGCTTGGCCAATTGCGAATTGCGACCGCAGTGACGCTTTTGGTCGCACACGTGGCAAACATAGCGTTGCCATGGCCTCCGAGATTTGTGGCTGTTCTATTCGCCGGGAGAGACTTAAAAAATAGATGGCCATGCGCGTTGCGCTGCGCTGCGGCATAAATAGCCGCTAGCTGATTGTTTTCTTCATCGGGCCTCCTCGTTCGCTTGGGTAGCTTGGGCCTGCAGGCACGAAATAAGTAGTGTGTTTTCTGGGTGGATGGTCGAAGTGCGCCCGTTCGCGGGAGTTATACAGGAAATTATACATGTTGCTTCTCATCATAACACATATTACTTTTCCGAGAAAGCGGTACTTTCAAATACTAGGGTTGCTCTCTTATTGGGATTATGAAATGGCGACAGACTTGTGTGCGTGGCTGCTGAGCGACGGCGAACTTGTATTTTGCAATGAGCAAACCGAGCCATCAGGATTGCCGGATTTAGCCGACTGTTAGTGTGAGATCGCTCTGAGCATGCCCTCGAAACATCACCCTCAAATGTGTCGTTTAGTGAATACCCCCCATTGGCGACGTGAGCGGTCGAAAGCGTCGCTGTGGTCGGCCTGCCAGGGTTGACCGATTGCTGAATACGACTTCAGCGAACGTTTTCTCATCGACGGAAATCAGAGTAAGGGAGGAACTTTGACGGTGTTGACAGTGTTGCTTTCAGAGCGCAATAATTTCAAGCTTCCACGATCCTAATTACTAACACCATCGAACTTGTGTGCAAGGTAATGGCGTCAGGAGAGAAAACCGTAGGAAGACGACGCCAAAACATCTCGCCGCCAATAACCGGGTAAGATGTAGAATAGAATAAACCGGGGTGTGCCAGGGCTTTAAACTTGAGTAAACATATGCAACACCGATCGTGTCATAACTTTGGAAGTTTTTCTTATTTTTATGCTGTTTTTTTCGCGTGCACGGATTATAACTTTATGATTTTGTGTGGCCCCGAACTCGCCCCACTTTGCGGAGCACTGGAGAAGCTGTGCTATACGCCCCTTTTGATGGGCAGCCGAGCGTTTAGAATGGCCGGAGAAGAGCTTTGCGCGCTAAAATTCTCGGGGGCCATGGTGTCGCTGAGCTTCGTTTTTTTTTTTTTTCGGCACTCGAGTAGAGCATGTCGCAGTCGTAGAAAAACAACGCCGAAGCAATTAGAGACGAGCTATCGTGACTCTCGAATTGCGAGGGGTGCAATTGTTGCGTCGGACTTAACCGTAAAGTGAAATTAAACTGCGTTGCCAAAACAAATCAGATATTGTAAAAAAAAAAAAAAAAATTGAATGGTGCAAGTTATGCCAGCGGATGGCTTTTTTCTGCTCTTTTTTGAAAATGAAAAATTTGTTGCATGGCCAACTTTCTGGGTCATCCAGTAGAATAAAGAAATATTAAAAAATAACCAAATTCAAAATTAATTTGCCTTCTATGATACACAGGCAATTGCGGACTAGGGAACCTTACGATATTGTTTTCAAGAAAAGGAGAAATCAACAATTTTGTGAATGTGGCCCGTAGGGTTCAATGCAAAAAAAAAAGTTTGTCGAGTTGTGGAATTAAAAACTATACGCGGGTCCAAAAGTTTAATTACTGCTTAGTGATGTTTTGTTGACAGTAGTCTAATGCATTCCCGGGGAACATGGCAATGTTTGTTGTTGTTCAGTTGAAATTCTCATTTTAGTGCTTGAGCCGAGGCATTGATGGCCAAGAAAGTTGGGGATGGTCGTCGTGGATGCTACGTTGTACTTTAGGGCATAAACAGTCATTCAGCAATCGACAAACTAGCGCAATATTCAGAATGACGTGAGAGTTGTTTAGACTCTGAAGTAAAAAGGGGTGATCTCGCAAGCCACGCTCAGTGTTATAGAGAAGCGGGTTTCTAAGAAACCTTACTTTATCCTCTCCAACGTGGACATTGACTTATAGATGCTTTCGAGCAGCTGTGCATGGGCGCCGCCATTACCGACCATCAGTTTTGGTTTCCTCTCACTCCGTTTAGATCATTACCACAGCGGGCCAGGTTATTGACATTTTAAGTTTTACTGTGTCCTTCTCCCTAGCATCGGCCTTTGTGGAGCCTCGTCATCGCCCGTCTCAGTGGCACGATACCTCGGTAGAACAGGAGAAGGTCAGTAAAGGCGGGTGCAAATTGGCACCTGTGTAAAACGTCTGTAAGCACGGGACTCTTTTTATTTTAGAATATCTTGTGTATATACTGTATATGGAACGTACGGTTATGTTTATGTGAAGGGGAACGGGGGTAGGAATAGCGGCGTTGTAAACATTGCCCATTTTTGGAAAGGAGGGTTGCGTGTGTGTATACGTGCATGTGGTCACGCAGCTGAACGCATTTTTGTTTGCCTGTTCCTTTACGTGGGGGACTGAGGGAGAACTCGCAAGGGACGTTTTTGAGGATTCAGTAAACTTGACCTCGGCACTGACCTCTTCAAATAGTCATGCGTGACTTAGATATAGTGGGAGTAGCCATTTAAGTCAACGCAGCGATATCAGACATTGTGTGACGATGTAACATAAGGCAACAGTACAACTTTCGCATACACATGGTAGTCGCGCTTTCCAGTGCGTGTAATGTCTGGTTAATATATTTCATCCGGTGTCGTTTTTTGTTCAAGCCTAGCAACGTTTCGTTCAAAATGTATCACACCAACTACCCTCCACGAGAGTATTAGTGTTCTAACAAATTAATGCATACGGTGACTCAGACTTTGCAAATCAAGTGTGCTGTATGTTTCATTTGTGCAGCGTACAAAATGTCACTACTTTTTTATTTGTGCTCGTGTTTAATTAGCATCTATTGTAAGGGCAAGTCCGCATCACTTCATACAAACTCAAATTCGATTATTTACTTTTTGTTCCGCATTTTATGCTGCTCTTCGTGCCTGACTCCTAATCATCTCTCCCTCCTCCTCCCCCCAAACATACACAAAGAAACAGTACTACAATATTCTAGATGGTGGCCTACAAGACCACAATGACTTGCTCTAAAGAAAGCACGTGCGTCTACTTTTCTCGCACAACACTCGGAGAGCCAATCACCGCAACTTACGGAGGCAACTCAGCGAATGACGATGCCGAAACATATGCTTAGAACAAAAAAGGCAGTCTTAGTTGTCACATCAAGCAATGTGACAGCTAAGACTTTGATTAATGTCACAACTCAGACAGCGTTTTTTGGTCTAAACATATGTTTCGGCATTGCCATTCGCTGAGCTGCCTCCGTAAGTTGCGGTGATTGGCTCTCCGTGTGTTGTGCGGGAAAGAAGACGCAAGGGCGTTCTTTAGAGTGCTTTGTGTTCAGCAAGCAAAAATGATGAAATACGGCGCTTCTAGCGAAGCGCTTAATTTCTCATAAACATTTTGCTCGTCGGTGTTGATATTTGTTTTGCGAAGAAATCCTATGGAAGGATGAAACAGGTACGAGAACGTGAAGCGTTAGCAAACATTTAAAGACATCCGATTTGTATCTGCCCGTTGGTATTAGTATGAGCGCTTGCAACCGTTCGTCACGAACACAACTCCAAGGTATCGACAAAGTTCTTGATATCGGGGTAAATAAGGCTGCGGGACGCGCCTCCATTTGCACAGAGTCGACATAGTGTTTCGGTTCTCGGGTTGTGTAATCCCCTCTGCCCCGTTCTATACCGGGTGTCTCAAATAGCGGCCAGACTCTTTAAATCGACCGCAGAAATCGGTTTCGTAACCTATTGCGCTACGATTTTGTGCAGCGTTGCCCACAGGTGGTGAATTTGTTCTATGAAATTTGCAAATATCGAACTTTCCTGAGAAAAAAGTAAAAAAGAAAAAGACTTAACTCCTATGAAAACGCAGAGAAGCCACCGGTCTTCAAACCATAGGACGCCCTATTGTTTGAAGACCAGTGGCTTCGCTGCATTTTCGTAGGACTTAAGGCTTTTTATTTTTATTTACTTTTTCCTCAGGTAAGTTCTGCAAATTCTATAGAAAAAATTCACCACCTCTGGGCAATGCTGCACAAAATCGCAACATAATAGGTTTAGAAACCGATTTTTTTGTCGATTTAAAGAGCCTGGTCGCTATTTGAAACACCCGGTATATCGGCGAACATGCACAGCTTTCACGACAAGTTCGTTTCCCTCCTATATTTACAACACCAACCGCGCGGAAAACGCTTCCTGCAGGCTGTAGTGTATTAAGATTTCACTTTCAGCTATTTCAACAATACGTACGTGTGTGCACACTCGCACATGCGTATGTGTGGTGCGCGCTCAGGTGTGTGTGTTCTGTTTACGACCGAACAACGGCAACGTCATTAGTCGAGCGCCCACTGCCCCAGTACAAAATTTAATCGCTCGTGCAGCAAAATGAATAAACAAAAAGCGTGGCTAAAAGTAAATATTAGACAGAAGTCTGTCTGGTTGGGGAAATAATTATTAAAATATGACGACCAACCAATCCCTAAATCAGGGGCCCAACGTTTCGAAACCGGTTCGGCTTCTTCTTCAGGGGCGACTATGGAGGAAAGGAGCCGCAATCCTCCATAGTCGCCCCTGAAGAAGAAGCCGAACCGGTTTCGAAACGTTGGGCCCCTGATTTAGGGATTGGTTGGTCGTCATATTTTAATAAAAAGCGTGGTGGATGCTTCCGTGCCTAATGTCGCAGCTGCAAATTCGCAAGTAAACTAGCACTATGTGATTTAGGCTTTAATGCTCATTGTTGCGGCAGTACTTTTCCAACTTAAATTTTCCATCTTCACATGCAGTTCCTTTGGAATGTACGCGTTGCGCGTATTCAATCGCAATGCGTCCGTGTGCAAGAACCCATTGTAGAATTGCTACCTTCAGCCCTAAAATATACGGAAGCAGTAATATCTGCACAATTACTGCTGAACCTCCAGTCTCGAAGATGAATTTATTTGGTCCTTCAGTCCTCTAGGTATTCATAAATTCAAAATTTCTAACGGTGGTTTTGAACAATCACTATTGTGTCCGTTAGAAACTCGACGCTAGTTTCCCTGCTATAGTAAAACAACTTAAAGGTGAGGGGTAAAACAAAACACGAATATATATATAATTCTATAGTTCTTAGAGTGCCGAGTTTTGCCGCTTCTCATCTATGCATTTTTGGCATATATTTGCTGTTGCAAGATTCTTTCTCAGACCATCTGTCATTACCGTTTGTCGTAGAAAATTCAGAGTCCTCTGGTTTAATATACATACTGATATATCCCATGATGTCGTTCTTCAGCTATCTGGCTCTTGTGTATCATTCATTTATGTCGTTGTGTGAAAAATATATATACAACAGAGAATTCTTGCTTAATGGGTACCTCAATGTGAAGACACATATTTTGAGTAGCCACTTAATATATACGTAGTTTGGTCACATCTCTTATCAGATGCACCAGCAAAATAATAAATTTAATAAATTTTAACGCTAAAGCCATGTGCCGCTCTTTTTATGTTTTAAACTTTATAGCGGTATTAACAAAGTTGAGCGTACATGTTTTCCACAATAGTTAAGGGCCGCGAAGAACAAAACATTTGGTGCACTCGAGCATTATGAAATAAATTGCACATAAATATTAGGTAGAACTGATTTTTTTCTTTTTGCAAACGCGCGCTGTTTTATAATTATAATTACATGATTTTAAATAAATTTTCACTAAATACCGGGTGAAACAAGGAGACGGCAGGCTCTTTAAATCGACCGGAAAATTCGGTTTCTTAACCTATCGCGCTACGACTTTGTGCAGCGTTGCCCACAGATGGTGCATTTTTTTTGTAAAATTTGCAAAGAACGAACTTACCTGTGGAAAAAGTAAAGAAAGAAAAAGGCTTAGCTCCTATGGAAACGCAGCGACGCCACCGGTCTTCAAACAACACGGCGCCGTTTCGCACGGAAGACAAGAGATGGCGCAAGCGGTCGCGACGCCAACTGCCGCCACCGAACGATCAGACGCCGAGAGCCGGCGTATTTAGCAGACAAGGAACTGCAGCTGCTTTGTTACCGCGCCTGTTATTGTTTCTGCGACTGTCGCCGCCTGCGGAACGCGCGCCGCTTTTGAGTCGAAAAGATTGTCTGCTAAAGACGCTGGCTCTCGGCGCCGAATACTCGTTCGTTGGCGGCGTTCGTTGCGCCATCTCTTGTGTCCCGTGCGAAACGGCGCCGTGCTCTTTGAAGACCGGTGGCGTCGCTGCGTTTCCATAGGAGCTAAGCCTTTTTCTTTCATTACTTTTTTCTCAGGTAAGTTCGCTCTTTGCAAATTTTACAAAAAAAAATGCACCATCTGTGGGCAACGCTGCACAAAGTCGTAGCGCGATAGGTTAAGAAACCGAATTTTCCGGTCGATTTAAAGAGCCTGCCGTCTCCTTGTTTCACCCGGTATAGTCTTTTAAGTGATCAATTCATGAGGAATTCTCTGCAGTTAGCTTTTTCTAAATTTCTTAGATGAACATTTTTTTTTACCTTTTTACAAAATTGTACAAGAGGAACGCTTATTTCGACAGATCAAAGGCTAACAAAATGTGAACATTAATATACTTCACATCATTGTTGATGAGTTTGGTTTCGTGCAGGGTGAGTCCGTCGTCTTGACGGCATGAATACCTACCAAAAAGGGGATGCGAAGGCCCGATAAAAGCCTACAAAAAACTTGATTTCCGCTCACGGTGGTCAGATCGTGTTGTTTTCCCCCTCTTTGTCTTCTTTTTTCAGTTGGTAGCCGCCGTGTTTTATGTGTTTGGTTTGAAACCTCTTTGTCACCGCTCATCGAAGCGGCAACAAAGAGTTTGTCGCCGCTTCGATGAGCGAAACTCCAACTTCATATCTATTAGTGCCTTTTATAGATTACTGCGTTATACGTATTAAGCCTTTCATAATCTCAAACAGCCACAGTGCACGTTTCTTTTTTTATTTTTTATTTGGGGTCTTAAAAAGCTCGAAACGCAGGCATTGTGCGGGACACCATCAAATAAAACTGGTTGTCCCCGATGTGTTAGGAAAGTATACTCAAGCTGATTTCTTGTATCCGATCATTGAAAACGTAAAGGGTTCGATACGGGCTGCACACATACACTCTAAAAAATGCCTGCGCGTCCACTTACCCGCAAAACACTCAAAGAGCCAATCTCTGCGATCTACGAAATCAGCTCAGCGAATGATGAGACGGAACATCCGCTTAGACCTAAAAATGAAGTCTGCGCTGTAGCATTACGCAATGCAAAACGTCGTGCTTGCATTGCGTAATGCCACAGCGCAGACTTAGTTTTGAGGTCTAAACAGATGTTCCGCCTCCGCATTCGCTGAGCTGATTTCATAGATCGCAAAGATTGGCGCTTTGAGTGTTTTGCGGGTAAGTGGACGCGCAGGCATTTTTTAGAGTGTAGGAATTTCAGTACGCCGCAGGGCATGCTGCATAACAAATCGAGTTATATGTGTTTTAAGCTCGAAACGTTATTCACCGTTAAAAAAAAAAAAAAAAAAAGAAAGAAAAAAGAAATTTTTTGAAGCAGTTTGTTAACTCGGATATACAACTTCCTTTTTGTTCCGAGATAGCACATCCCAAAATACTTGGGACGAACCTCCGCCGCATAATAAATACACGGCACAAGTAAACGCCAAAATGGAAACAACGTATTTCGGTTTTTCTTTTCTGTCGGAATTTGCAGCTTAAACTTCCGGACCTGAAACTTTCCGTGTACTCTATATCTCATCATAGACGTAATGTATACTCAACGGTTGGTGACCCACATTGCCTCGCAATAGAGCAGTACAGCAAGGCGATTCAAGCGAGGTTTGATTTAGGGTGGTGGTATTGTTTTGGGAAAAGAAAAAAAACGTTGTTGGTATCACGTATCTTATATAAACTTGCAAAGCGGTCTAATTAGCTGAATTCTTAATGAGCTTCTGAGGCTTTGTAGCTCGTTTATGCGAGGGAGGTTTCTGACGTTTAAAAAGTATTGCCTTTCGAATAGAGTAGTGCAAATACAACTCCACGTTTCCGGTTCATGTAACCTGATAATAAAGCTCGTAGGGGTTCCGATTAGACAGATTTGTCTCGCACCTGATGCACGTTCCTGACTACCGTAAAAAAACAATCAAAGAAGCAAATAAACATTGGCGTTTAAAAGCTTTTTGGCTTCTTTTTTAGGGTTTCGATTGCCAGAATAAAACACATTGTTGCAGAGGTGCCTACATTTAGACTTTTTGTTTTAGTTTGTAGCATCTGAAGCACACACTAAAGCAACGGTCCAACTGCCGATACACCATACAAAAGACAGTCTGCAGACACCGGAGAGTTTTAGGGAACAGTTTTTTTTTTTTGCACCTAAGATGCGATACGATGGGATGGCAAACACGGTTCTCTAAAACTATCTACTGTCTGAGGCGTGTAGCTGACTGGTGCGAAGGTCACATTGGTCATACAAAACTGTTTGCAGACATGTTCGAAGCCTGCACATGTGTGGAGCAGGCATGCCTCCAAGACGCTCGAGGCGTGTACGCCGACATTTCTTTTATCGTGCAGGCAGCAAACACCGCGGGTCCTTTGGCTAAAGTATGAGCAGCGCTACTACTACGTCGTAAAGAAAGTCTACCAGTTCGCTTTCCTGCAGATCGCGGAGGCGGGCAAGCAGAAGGAACAAATAATACAAGGATCCGAACGGATGGCAAAGCTCAAAATACGGTTATATATAAAAAAAAAAGATGGGTTGTGCGCCGCAGGGGCAGTGAGCTGGCATGGTGTTTAACTTGCCTATTGCTCCCGCAGACATGACGTTTTTTGGTACTAATGGTATTATACAAGCTTTCGCATTCGCTGGGGGATCCTTGAATCTTTTGCCATGATTGGATGTTTCTGTGTTCTGCTAAAAAGTGTACTGATAGACCTTCTTTTTTTAAATGAAGATTGATTGATTGATTTACTATGGGCCACAGATATGTGCGATTCGAATGTGATGGCTCATGCAAATATGTGGAAGGTTAATTACAGTAACTATCAGGTAATTAGTTGCGCAATAATCACTTTAAACCGGTGTTTTGATGACTACCTCGGTTCATCATGACGTGATCTCCAAGGAATCATTTAGATATTTAGAACAGACAACAGATATTATAATATTTCCAATAAAATAGAATGCTCTAGGGGTAATTGAGGTAGCGTTATTTTTATCCTCGCGTTACGAATGTGCCGCTAATTCAAAGTATAATATATCGCCACTACGAGCCCGGATTATACCGTCTAGGTTTCGCTCCTCCGTCTCCTCATTACAGTGGCCGCGAAAAGTGTCCTCCTCGCTCAAAGATAAGGGGAAACGATAACCCGGCCACCAACGCAGAAAGAGTTGCACAGATGGTCGAATAGATATCGGACAAACCATTGCCGGGGCAATAAAACCCTCGCCAATAACGAGACTGGAGGGATCGAACCACCTTAGATGATGATACCCCCCCCCCTACACACACACACAACCGTTTTTCGCACGTGGGTCTGTGTGGCGGGCATCTGCGACGTCTCAGAGGCCGGCACTTGGACCGGGTTGCGTGCGGGCTAACGCCATATGCCTCAGTTGTAAATATTTGCGCCTACGGGCCCTGGCACGATGGGCCGCCGATCTAGAGATGATGACTTGCTCTTCTTCTTCTTCGTCTTCCCGAAATAATGCGCTATCTTGATCACCCCTCGGCTTTGGACCGCGACCACCTACGCTTCGCCCCCGACCGTACTTGTCAGATTAGGGCAGGGCCAGGCGGGCAGGCACGCGCGTGCCTTGCGTAAGGCACGCGCCTGAACGGTTAATGGAAAGGGTTGTTTTCGCCAAACGGGTCTGGCGTGTTTTGGGGGGAGATTTCGAGCTGGGTTCGTCGACCCGTCTGGATCGGTTGGGGGGAGCCTTACGAAATGCAAGCCATGGTGTGTGTGTGTGAGGGCATCTCGTAAGGAGGTAATATGACTATACAGAAATGATGAAAAAGAAAGAAGCTCGTTTGCTCGATCCCCTGGTCGTTCGTTCTAAGCGTCTGCCGGGCGAAGTGCGGCGGCGAACAGAAGCGGGGAATGAATTGTAAGGCCAGTGCTAGAAAGGAACTTTCGCGTTGATTCCCGGTTGTTTCGTTGTGATTGTTCGTGTTTGTTCCGAGAATAGAAGCAGTTTCGCTCTGCTAGGCACGAAAGTAAGGCAGCCCGGGGAACCTGCAAGCAACGCGTAACAATCAGCTATTCACTTTGCCCATCAAGTTGAAGATGATGACTTTAATTGGGGCGCTCATTACGACCCTGCGCGCGATGTTCATTTTGGATTTTGGATTCATGCGTCAATTGGGAGCACGATGATCTCGTACGCATAGAATCGTAATGGCACTCAAATAGGCATGATCGCTGTATATATTACAGTCCCAAAGGTGTTGTCGGAAGCCGTTTATTTTAAAATGGTTCTTTGTAAAAGGGACCCTGAAGTTCAAGAATTGCTCCACGCAAGTGCTACGTACCATAAGCGGCACTTTCAGCGACACTCGGACATTTCTTTTTCTCGCCATAAAGACCTATATTTTTATATGAATAATTAATTGATAGGTTTTTGTTTCCACAAGTAGGCGGGATAATCGTGATATTCGTACTTTACGAACGCTATGGTTGAAGAATCTTGTACCATTTAGAGGCAGGGTGACCGTTTTCCTGATGGACTGTACGTCGTGTTGTGCAAAGGGCTACCTAATTTTTTTATATTTCTTTATTGTGCTTTTTGGTTACCGAACATCCTGTTCGTGTTTTGATCTTCAGATACTGAGCCTCGCATCAGAGCAGCACGGTTGCGCAATAAATGGCACACATACTACTTGGAGCGCTCAGTCCAACCCTGTCTGGGACTCCACCACTTTCCCCCGTTGCTACGAACATGGCGTCAGAGACCTTGCTGACGACGGGTTCCACCTGCCAATAGACGGCTACTTGACCGCTCATTGGCTAAACGCTTTGCGTTAGCTTATTGGTGGTTTACTAAATATATAGAACATCGCAAAAAATTAGAACTTTAAGATGTTCCTTAATCTTGTTTTGGTGAATTTCCGGGTCAGTTTTAAATTATGTATTCTTAAATGAATTAATTATGACATGTTTCTGCAGAGCACAAATATTTCACGTAATAATCAACGAATCAACATCCACTAAGCACTTTGAAAAGTTGCCCTCTCTCAGATGCTTTACTATGTTGAGTGGTTCAGACTTGTATTTGTACTAACCTCTTCTAAAATTTCACCAACGTTTTATGACTCAGCATAATATTTATACTGATTTCTTTACTGCTTTTCTGGATCTCAAGCTCCTATTCTTCTCGTATTAATGCTTTTTAAAAAGTCACCATCGTATTTCCTTTAATAAAGATATTCTCTCCAACTGTCTCTCAAAGTTATGAGTTCGAATTAATATAGTTGTTGCGGCGGCAAGTGCGCATCATTTGATATAACTGTTACCACTAAATAAAACATTATTTTTGATCATGCTCCGACGTATTTGTGCCCGTGCAGATAATAAACTCTCACGCACGCATGGATGGAAAACACACAAAAATGCAATAAGATCCCCGATAGCCTCAATGTCGAAAAGGGACGCGGAGATCTCCTTCGCCATCATGAATGACATGGAACGGACGTCTTGCTCAATGTCACTACACATACTATTTTTAATAACCGGAGACTGTGGTTGGGAAAATGAGCAATTTAAACGTCAATAAAACACGAAAATGCGGAACTGACAACGCGTCGAAAGGTCGCCTGTCCGTCTTCTCTTTTGTTTTTCGCTTTTTTGAATTTCACGTTGTTCCTACGCCAGTTTCAGGTTAATTTACCTCCTTGTAAGCATTCATCATCCCTCCGGCACTCTCTTGTTCTTAAATTTATATATTTTTAATTTTAATTATTGTGACCTATAGGACTCGTAGGTCACAGTGATTAGCTTAACCGTACTTTTCAAGAACTTACACGAAGGAGCGGATTAGAGCATACAATAAGCAACCCATTATGAATGAACTACAAAAAAGTTATAGATTTCGAGAAAGTGCTTTCTGTTCTGAAACACACTTAAAGCTGGGGTCACACTGCACATACATCATACAAAAAAACAGTCTGCAAGCACGAGTCCCCGAAATATCCGTGGTTCGAATGCCCCGTGCCAAATTGTCCCCTTGAATTCATTGCCATGTGGCATTCGAAGCACGAACCTCGCTGTGACCCCCGTTGGAATCTGTATGCAGATTGTCTTTTGTTGATGTATAAGCAGTGTGAACTCGGCTTAAGTCTTCCTACCATGCTATCTTCAAAAAGACCAACATGGGTTTTTTTTGCACCAAACCGACACCGCCACTTCTCGCTTACAAATGAAGATTTAGAAAAGGCACGCCATTCAGTGATAAACAATTATTGATATACATAAGAAACGTCGCGCGTCAGCGAGGTAGCCAAGCAAGCACCGTTATTGATTGAGATGGAAGGGGTGCGAAAACACGTGAGGACGTCTAATGGGTGAACAGCTGCACGCACACTGTTATTATTCCCAAACGTAGCAGATCGATCACAGCGCGTCTTTCGATAATGGATGTCTCTCAGTGTTGATTTTTAGTTCTCACCTGGATAAAACAGCTGTAGCAGTCAAATACGAAGTCGTTTATGAGCCAAAATGTCGTTTATGCAACCGTATCTCGAGGCAGCGGTCCTCAACTACAGCCTTCCCTTACAAAAATCTGTAGTTAAATTATTTTGAATTTCTGTTGAAAATTTTCTGGAATCGTATTAAATTTCTTTTCGAACTTTTTGATGTTTTTTAGACTTTATTTTGACAACTTATTTAACTCCTAGTTAAAATTGGCCACTTAAATGTTTTAGAATTCATTCTTACATGCATTTTTAGAATTCCTTCTTACATATATTTTGTTGAACTCCTCTTGACGGAACCGAACATTAACGTTTAAAAAACGACACTCATTTTTTTAATTTATATTTTGAATTTTGTTAGGAAATGGTGTCCCTTTAGTACATACACATCCCACAAATAAGCATTGGAAACAAACGCAAACACCATGAAGTACTCAACCACAGTCCACGGTCCACAGAACCACAGTCCCGTTAACTGCTCCAGAGCCTTATTTAACCTACATATTGAAGGTAATCATTTGGCCGGTGACCACCTCAGCACTTACTAAGGTTCCAGGTGAAGAAGATGGGACGTCCAATCTTCTTCTCGAAAGTCTGTGAAAGGGAAGACAGTGTTTCAAAGGTCGTGGACTCTATCTCTTACTAAAAAGCATTGGTACAACTAATAATATTCCGCGTAGTTACTAAAACAACATCCAAAAAAACGGCTCCTAGAATAAATGTTATAGCTTCTCTGCATATCACCACTCAGGACGAAGCCAGTCAAGGCGGTTGCTCCACTTTAAAATAGTTATTCTGCTTTTCTTTACTAGCTGAATAGAGTCAATAAAGTCACGATAGTTACTTACAAAGTGAGAACGGCAGGGTGTGTTTTTCGAACGCCTGGCCTTCAGCACGCTCCCCATGCCTTCCGTCCCGCTTTGACTGCGCGCTCGAGCTCGAGGGAGCGCGAGAAGTCGATGCGTTGTCAAGGATAGAAGGCTCGCGCTGGAGGCAGGAGAACTGAAGCTCCTCCCTACGGTTTTCAACTTGTCAGAGACTATTGAGAAACTTGGTGACTTTTGACATTTAGTCAAGATGTACCATGTTCAATAAAAGTCAACAAAAAGTCTGTAGAGTTTCTATTGACACTGGCTACAAAAAGTCAACTGAATATTTTCAACACGAAGTAAACATAACGTCTGCAGTATTTCTGATGACACTTTCAACAGGAAATCAGCAGAAAAAGATCAACATAGAGTAGATAGAAAGTCAACAGCTTTTCTTTTGACTCAGGCAGAAGAAAATCATCAAAAACGTTTTAACACAAAATCAACAAACTTTCTTTTGACCATGTCAAGAGAAAGTAAAAGTCAAAAGAAAGTAATCAGAGTGAACAAGAAGTCAACACATTTTCAATAAAAAGTAAAAAAAACATTTTTATAAGGGAATTTGTAGAACCATTTATCCATCGCCGTCATGCCGGACCCCGCACACGACCGCATACCATATAAAATAATAATTTTTTTTATCTTTTTACAAAATAATATAAGAAATAATGTCAATAAGTTTTCTTTGTATATTTGTTTTAGAAAATAACCTGAATAAACGTCGTTACAACTTTTTTATTTTTTTTTATAAATAAGTCTACAAAACTAAATCTATTGTTTTTTCCTTCTGATTTTTTTAGAAAATAACGTACAGAAAAACGTCATAACAACTTCGTTTTAATATTTTTTATAAATAAGTCTACATAGAAATTCAGTATTTTTTCTTTTGAAAGTTTTTTTGACAATAATCAAAACAAAGTGCATTTATAAAGAAATTCAGTAGGATCCCGGGAAGTCAATAAGAAGTCTAAAAAAAATAAAAAAGAATGTTGAGACCTGTTTTTGTAAGAGCTTCCTCGTGTCCTTGTCACGTTGTCTTCCTACCGCGCTACACAATCGACACAGCTCACGGATGGTGACAAAAAATGCATAGCAAATTGCTAGGCAATGGGTGTTTTCGCACGCCGTCAATCAGCCATTTTGTTGTCAGATGTCAGCGTGAAGAACCTTATAAGCTTTTTTGCACTACCAATTTGAAGGTGTGATGTGAATCTTCGGAGTGATCGCCTTCTGTACTCGCCAGACTGCTCCTAACAACAAAATGGTGGACGAAATGACGTCGGTGAAAGCTCCCTATACGGCGAGCAAGTTCGTCCGCTCTTTGCGGACCTCGTGCATTTATGTACCCCCCAAACGCGCCCACGTGATTTTGTTTCCCCCCGACCTCAAGGATGACGGGGCGCGCTTGGCTGCCTCCTCAACGCGCGTTCCCTGCTCCTTCTTTATGACTGCATTTACATAGATGCGACCGTAGTGCATCAAATCGAGATTTTACTATTTTGATTGGCAGTTGATAGCGTCAGCGTCGAGTGTGGGTGGCCTCGCGCGTGACGTCCTACCTGAATCAGCCAATCAGCATCGAGTTGATGATCGGCGGCTTCACTTTTCGACATCACAAGTTTATAGACTGGGCCCCCGTCGTCGCACCAATAACTTTTCACGTGAAAACAAAATAATTGTGTTTTGCCATAGCCTCCAATCTAGTCACAAATCCTGGCAGTTCGACGACGGAGCCATAGAGTGCCCGGTCGCAGATTTGGAGCGCGAGGATCTGGTAGCAGAGAGCATTTCTGGTATTCAGCGCACAACTTCTGCAGCGGCGAGGACCCGAAACATGGTTTTCAAACCAGACGAGAAAAAAAGCGGTAGCGCGAAGAACGCGAGGAACACAAGCGGACACTCCATCGCTCGGGAGAAGTGAGTTTCGGCGTCTCGCCGCAGCGGGGCGTCCCTTACATGCCTCTCCTCTCATCCGTTGTCTGGCGCACTACCTTTTTACTTTTGGTGGCCGCGTCTCGTGGTGATCTGCCAGGCATTGTCAGTATAGAGGAGGCTATGGTTGTGTGTATGTTTAGACACCGGGAAGTTATTCAGCTCCAATCGGTGTCTGGTGTCACCGGTTTGTGAGAAACATTTTGCCAGTGAACTGTCACTGCTAGCCTGGAGTCTTTACCGCACATCACGGAGTAGTATTACACGACCACACGCGGGTGCGATGCTCATTTAGGTCTAAACGGGCAGCGGTGGGGTTCGAGCCGAGGGTCCCTGGGTTCTGCAACGCGAGCTTTCGCATCACGTTCTCCGAGATGCGGTATGTTAAAAGGATACTGACACCCTCAAAAATCCTTTTTTTCCCGGTCAATTTATTATGGTGTCAGAAGAGTATACGCCATCAATATTTTACTACAGGGTCACGTATATTTTAAAGTCAAGAAAACACAACTGCTGGAAACCGAAACCGAAACTGAACTGGGGAGGAAAGAGAAATATAGAGGAGGAGGAGAGGTGGTCGGAAGTCACGTGGCAACGCCCGAGCGCATTTTCTTTTATTGTGTTTTCCCTCGTTTTTCCGACCGTGCGAAGCTGACAAAACACGCGCACGTGGCGCGTCGCACGTCGCACCCAAACCGCAAAAGTCAATTGTTTGACGTTTGCGCATTTTTCAAACTCTCACCAATTCGTGTTTGTAAGGCGAGCGACGTCTTCAACCAGGAAAAGGAGCACTCGGCGACGTCTTCGTGCGAATCAGCCATGGTGATCGGGCGTGTTGTACAGAATAAATTATGATTGTTTTTTTTTTTTTTCATTGGTAGAAGATTTCTCTTTCGAAGCTAGACAGATTTTCCGGTACCGCGAAACAATAGTTCTGAAGTAAAAGTACAACGCCCGTCGTCTGCCACCATCGCTTAGTCCGCTTCGTTCAGCCTAGTGCCACTAAAAAAGCTTTACGCTTCAGAGTAACGACACTTACCCATCTTGTGGCTTAAATTCATGGTTGCCAGTTACCTGAAGCTTTATCTGAAATCACGAGAAACGCTTTTTCGTCCTCCGCAAATGTTTAAACAGTTCGCGACAGAGCAAAGCAATATTACATGAGCTTCCGAACACCAGATCTATTGCTTAGGAAGTCCCACTTTCGAATCATGACGATTGGCTGTTGCATCTGCTCTGCACAAGCACCAGGATGGCGGCGCCCACACTAATATCGGGGAGCAGAGTGCAGATAGTTTAAGCGTAGCTCATTTAGTGTTTCTAGCTCAGTCGTCCAGCCCGTGACTTCATCGATAAGACGCCATGTTGAGAATTACGCAGAGAATGGACAGAGTGCTTCCGGTTCTCTGTGCAACTTTTTTCCTTCCAATCAACGTATTTGCAGCTTTTTAGAAGCCACAAAGATTGGTATGATATTTTTTCTATTTTTAATATTCAGTGTGTGCCTTCGATGACCCACGAGTGGGTCATCGAAATGGAGTGGTTGTTCCATAAAGAACGGCACGTGACCTCAAAAGAGATAGTGAGCGCGACTCAAACCGGCCAGTTTTCGATTCGTTGTTTTCGAGTGGAACGAAAACGAATTTCGAGTCGCACATTTAGTTGAACTCTCATATGTCATGTACAAATGAAAACCTTGGCGAACATAAATTACCTGTCAGTGTTCCTTAAGCACATTCAGCCACCGGACCTCTAGAAGAACGGCTTTAGGGCGGCTCCTGTAATCTTCTATACTACCTGTTGCTTACAAACGGTTTTCTTGCCGCCGGTTGCTGACACTCAAACAAAGCAAATGTTTCTAAAAAAAGGTGCATTTGAGTGTGTCTAGGTGCATCCGTTTGTTTAATGTTTGTCTAGCCAGACTCTGCCATTAGTGGGAATGAGCTAACTCCATCACACAGAAAGGGGGGAAGAAAATTCGATTAGTAAATGAGGACGTGCCAAATGAGTACGAGCGTATATTATGTCGAAAAAGTAGGACAGGTGTAGCGAGCGCATAGACGCGTCCCATGTTGAATGGTTGGATAGGGAATTAATGCGAGTGATAATTTCGCTTCCTTCTCAAGCGCTGAGTCAACCTAATTACGTATATAAATTTTTAGACCCACAGTTTATAAAGCTGTGCCTTTCAATTTGACGGGGTGAGATGTTTTGGGAGATTGTGGGGCAACGCCCAGTGATCATAATTACCGTCGTCGTCCATATCGTCATCATCATTATTGTCGTAGCCATTGCTGTTGTTGCGCACTGCTTTATCCCGGAGTTTGCATTGGGCTGCTTTGGGACGTAATTACAGTTACTGAATGTACTTTGTGCTTCAGAAATCGATTTTAGAACTTGTATTTATTTCTAGCGTATATCCAGGAGCACGTACTCGTACCTCACTTGGAATTCCTTTCGCTACTACTCGCTATGCAAAGTAACATACTTCCCAACTACATTGATAAACCTGCTACTTCCATAATAGATTGAAGCTCTCAGCGAACTCTCTTCTCCATACAAGTGATACCTTGTATTTTTAAGTTTTACCTTCCAAATAATTCCGCTCATATTTTATCGCATTGGTTTCTATGTCATTGAAGGAATGAATCACGAGAAAGAGATCGGTCCAGGTATGTCATTTTGAAAATGCACGTCCACTTCACTTTAGAACTAGACAGTTTGTGATGCCTTGCGTAAAGAAAGTAGGAAAAAAAAAAGAACACTATATACGCGGCACAATGCAGTATAAACACGCAAACACAATTAGAAAAATAATATTATCTTAGTTTATTATTAGAGCAGAGTTTTCAAACAAACTACTGTGTAATGGCATTTTCTAACACGGAGCACAACTTGAAAGACAAAACTGTGTTATTGTTCTTGTCTTTGTGGTTATGTTTCTCCCTAAAAAAAAAAAAAAAAGTATATTTTTCCAAATTTAAAAGGTCCCGTTTCTTGCGCTAGTGGTCAAATGAAGTTTTAGACACGCTTAACATTTTGGAGGGGGGTTAGCAAAATCTCGATGATCTCTGCTTTTTAGGTTGTATCATTATAGATGAACTCAGGACGATGTTCTGCAGACGATACGCCAGCGCCGCATCATGTTCATGGTGCAATAAAAAGGAAAGGGGAGGGAGGGGGCGGTTTTATTGGAAAACTGGCGAAGGGTCACATTCTCCGGCGTCATGCTCAAGTAGTAGCATAAGGAGTCTCAAGTTATTAACTATGTCACATTATCCGGTGGAATGATCCCAGTATCCCGTAGCGATTTACCGCATGAACGTTTTTTTTTTTTTATATTCGTTTTGCTAAATTTAAGTTTTAAACGTCGTGATCACTGGGGAAGCAAGCTTATTTATTCAAATTTGTATTCTCTCTCTCTCTCTCTCTCTCTCTCATTTCACGTAAGTTGTAATCTATGCGTATTATAACCTGTTTAATTTAAACATGCGCATTGACTTGGCATATTGTTAATCGGAAATAATGCCCAGTGCTCAAGTTTGGTCAGCACTCTGGACCAGCTATACTGAAAGAGCCTTTTAATGCAACGTTTTTGGTTTGCAAAGTATGTCAATCGGAACGGGTTGAATTTTCGTCACCCATAAAACTGGCGCACAGTCGACTTTGTTATCCGAACCACTAAGTTCCCTCGGCCAAACCCTAGAATTAGCTAAAGGATGGATTTGAGTTTGTCGTTTATATGACCAGTTAAGAATGGTTTTGGCAGAGGCTTAGAGATATAATCGGGCCAATGCATATGCCACTCCACCCAGATTACCAAGGTCTCAGACGTTGTTGATTAAGCCTACTGTTGTGGAACGTGTCTATACTTCGTTTCATCTTAGGTCCGAGTGCGGCCGATGTTTTGAGCCGAAGGGCCAATCAAACCGCGAAAGAGGCACAACGTCATGGCGTGCACTCTGCAGTTGATAGGACCAGTCGGTATTCGCCGTCTCTCTGTGCGTGCTCCTCCGCCGGCTAGTCCTATCAAGCGCAGAGAGCACGCCATGACGTTGCGCTTTTTGCGCTGTTTGATTGGACCTTCGGCTCATAACATCGGCCGCGCTCGGACCGAAGCTGAAACGAAGTATAGATAAACGTTTCTAATTTGATACGGGTCGGTTGACTACTATTAAATGTGGAATACAGACACAAGCCAACGCAATGTACTTACATGCTATATCAGGGGTGGCCAGGCTGATTCGGCCTAAGAGCCGCAAACAAAAGCACGAAACTTCCAAGAGCCACGGAGGGGGGGGGGGGGGGGGGAGGCAAAACTTTGTCCAGAGCAATGCACGAAACTCGAACTACTTTCAATCTATCCGAGTCAAAAGCAGTGCAACTGTACGTAAGGTAGCAGTATCACATGACTACCAAACCGCAACCTGTCTTTCGATTTAAAACGCGTTCCATCTTTCTTTTTGGGGAAGTGCTTGTGTGACTGGGAGGGTGGCGGGGGGGGGGGGGGGGGGGGGGGTTAGGGGAGGGAGCCGCGAGCCGCACTTTAACACGCGAAGAGCCACATGCGGCTCGCGAGCCGCAGCTTGGCCACCCCTGTGCTATAGGAAGTATTCACTGGCGGCCATAGCTGTGTGCACGACTGCTGAGCGCGTGCTGATGGCGAGGTTCCACAGTTCTTTTGTAACGTGCATTTCGCACCCTCAAGATTGCCGGTCTTAGCAGCCTATTAATGTGGGCTCGTTCAGAGCATGCGCTCTAGACATCACCCACAAATATGGCGCCCAGTGAATACTCCTTATATAGAACATATGTGAGAAAACAATGTCATATATGAAGCCCAGATATTTTGGTTGTAAGTTTACCCGTCTTATGCTGCCAGCTTACGGCGAGGATCTGGGTGCAACCCCGCAGTAACAACAATTTTGGTGCTGTGTTTATCTTACATAATCTAACAAATCCCACACTGGGGAACGTGCACTGCCAGCACCGAAGGTGGGGACCACTCGACAGTCGTTTACATCGATAAAGAGGGCGAGCCAGTTCACAACAGAAACGCCTCGCGGAAGTACACAGTTGTCTGTCGTTGGAACGTTAAGTATGAAACGTGGAAGAAACGATTTACCTACATGTTTGACGCTACCGCGCATGAGGCTATCATCAGTCGGCTAAAGGAAGAGAGGGGGGGGGGGGAGGGGAGGTGTAGTGTTCACAATGCTGGGCGCACCCGCCCTGTCTGCGCATCGGAATGTTGTCTGCGGGTAAACAAGGGCGACTCCGGCAGCGAGTTGCGTAAGCGCCGGCTGGAAGCAAAGCGACGCCTTCTTTCGCGGTCACCGAAACTCGAGAGATCTGGCCATAACCTGTTTGCGGAAGATCTCTGGCGCTTATTCGCGCAGAGGCAGCCGGCCGAGCGCAGTGCGATGTAGGTTTGTGATAAGCAGCAGTACGCGTGCGCGATTCTATCACAGTGGCTGACATGGCGGCGACGAAGTGTGAGGTGATCCAGTGATGAGAAACGCTAAACGTTCGTTGGAAGTAATGAGCTAAAGAAAGAAAATCATACTTATGGTGAAACTGAAAATCGCACATTTTTCGTCAACCCGCCGGTGTCAACACATTTTATCCGGGTATAGTCTGACTGTCTGTTTTGATGTTAATTTAGTTTCTTGAGTATTGAAAGCAGTCATAACCGAGAACTCCTTGCGACTGATAAAAAATAAAAAAAAGCAAATTAGACGTTACTGAAGGGGGCTTGCATTTTTGTGGTGATGCCGGGTTCCTGCTGTAGATGAAAAATTTTCAAGGTATAACGCAAGAAACAAGCTTGAAGCCGGGGTTGCATTACTCATACATGATGGAAAAGAGAGTCTGCAAGCACGAGTCACCGCAATATTTGTGGTTCGAATGCCTCGTGCCAAGTTTTCACTTTGAACCCATTGTCATGCGGCATTTGGAGCACGGATCGCGCCATGACTTGCGTTGGAACCTGTATACAGAGTGTCTTTTATATAATTTGTAAGCATTGTGACCCCGGCTCATCCGGTCGAAAGTTGGCCAGTCCTAGGGGCGCTAGATGAACCTAATAGTTTATTAACGTTAGAGCACACCGCAAGAGAAACACTCACAAACAGAGACCCACTAAACAAATATACACTCACTCGGCACTGGCTCACAACTCATGGATTTATATTGTCTTCTTCTTCTATGCACAAAGAACAGCCTCCTCTTTTTCTGTGTTCTAAGAACAAGATGACGACCAAGATGACGAAATCAAATGCAATTATAAAAATAAAAAATAAAAAATCAATAAAATATATAAAAAATAAAATAAAAACACGATAAAATTAAAAACAAATCATATTGAAACATAAAAATAAAGAATCATAAAGAATTATCACTGATCAATCACCAAATCTTGCACGCACACAATTCAAAAGAGCTTCAATGGGCAAGTCGCAAGGTTAAAGTCCGCAGAATCCCCTATTCGATAATGACGTTGGTGGTTGAAAGGCTCCTTAAAGGCCTGTTCACACATGCAGCGGAGCGCTACAAGCATAGCGCTGACCTCGCGCTAAGCGCGTGCTGGCGGGATCGTTTACCAGCTTTGTATCGCACCGGCAAAACTGTTGCTCATGGCAGACGACAAGTAGTGGACGACACGTGAGAAGCGCTACATTCGCTGCGTGTGTGAACCGGCCTTAAAGAGATCAAGTAACGTGATGGCGCGAATTGAAACCCCAGGAACAAGCCAAGAAGACTGGTGGTAGTACCATGCATGCAGCGAATAGAGTTAACGTAGATGTAGTCTTTTCAGCCCCAAAAAAGCTCTACAGCTTGTGTAAAAAGGTAAATTCGACTTCAAATATCACCCTAGGTTGCACCAAGAAGCACAAAACGAACTTTGTTCCATGTGTAGAAGGTGCAATTTATTCCTTCCTACTTTCTTGTGGATGAGTGTACATAGGACAGACTGGTCGGTGTCTGAATGACCGCCCTCCTGAGCATGCCAACAACGTCGTCAACGCCAACTCTGGACATTTGGAACTACACTGTAGGGACTGTGGGTGTTCGACGCTTTTGAGCAACTACACTGTGCTGGGAAGGAGCCTCAATCAGCTCAACAGGAAGATTATCCAGGCAGCAAAGATCGAAGGACACATTGACATGTGTTTCGGCAGGTCATCTTTAACTCTCTCACAGAGGGAGCTTGAGTATTTGACCAAAATTTCTCTCAGACACCAGCAGTGAAAATTCTTTATGATTCTTTATTTTTATTCTTTGTTTTTTTTAATATTAAATGTTTTTAATTTTATTATTTTTTATTTTTTTATTATTTTTATTTTTTATTTGTTTAGTTTTGTAATAACATTTGATGTCGTCATCTCGTTCTTAGAACGAGATGTTTCTTTATGCATAAAAGTTGTTTCTTTATGCATAGAAGAAGACAATACAAACCATCAGTTCTGAGTCAGCGCCGAGTGAGTGTATATTTTTTTAGTGTGTCTTTGTTTGTGATTGTTTCTCTTGTGGTGCTCTGTAACGTTAGTCAACATGAACTACCAACTCGCCCAGTCACCAGTCTTATCAGAACCTAATAGGATTCTGCTCCAAGGTGTTCTTTACAGCCAAAGTTCATTCCTTTGTCCATAACTAGCCAGAGAAATGCCAAGTGTGACCTTTTTCCGGCTTCACACATAATTGCCGAAGCGCTATAGATGAGCCAAAGACCCCATGTGACAACCCAACAACTTGGAGTGAGGCCGAATTCTGTAGGATATTATCAGAAATTGAGACCCAGAGGAGCCAGGTTATAATCGAACCTCCAGGCAGTGGAGCCTAACTTCGGCACTTCTTTGGCAATTTAGTGCTAAAACACCAAAACTCCGACCAAAGCTTGTCAGGTGTGGTTATACTTCGGCGTCTTTGGGCTATCAAGGCCCTACATTTCCAGTCCCCAAAAAGTATCAACCGAAAGGACTGTGCTACCTGTCATGGTTGGAGAGTAGCGCGACATAAATCCATCGCAATAGTATTTCAGTAATACTTTTTGTATTTATACTTCCGTATCGCGATACCGTTTTTAGTGTATTCCTTGTATCACGATAGGATCATTTTTGAAAAATCATTGACCGCCAAACAAAAGCTCAAGCGACCGTTTGCTTCTTTCTTTTTTTTTTTTTTGTGCTTCAAAGGGTGGTGGGTACAGTGAATCGAACCTTGAGACTTTTCTATCAACACAGACAATGGTTTGTATTGAACATTAAGTTCCTAAGATTCGTTACCCCCAACCCTATTCTGCAAATGTAACATTTGTCTTCAGTTGGTCGACTATTGTTTTGGTTCAAAACGTTAAAGCACCGTGGGCACAAGCTTCACTAGTGTACAATGCACTATTCCCTGCGCCCATTACTTCGATTATAAAGAGTGTATTTTTCTTTTTTTTTTTTAAGCATAACAAATTAGAGCGCAGCTCTTAGGCGCCCGTTTCCTGGTTGAGCGGCGTCGGCGTTGCCATCGCCGCCGCCATCGGTGTCGGCGTAACCGCGCTAAATTTAGCGAGAAAATTGACGTCACGTGACCTCAACACCAATTCGATTCCCCGCTAAATTTAGCGGGAAAATTGACGTCACGTGACCTCAACATCAATTCAGTTTCCCCGCTAAATTTATCAGAGAAAATGACGTCACATGACTTGTGTCACGTCACCTATTAACAAATTCAGTTTCTCCGCTGGATTTAGCTGGAAAATTTATGTCACGTGTGGAGGAGGAGGATGGGAGGAGAAGGGGAGAGGAGGAGGAACAAAGGAAGAGGAGGGTAGAGGAGGAGGGGAGAGGAGGATGGAAGAAGGAGGAATAGGGGAGGTGAGGAGGAGTAGGGAGGGTGATGAGGAGGGGAGGAGGAGGAGGAGAGGTGGGGAGGACGAGGAGCAGAGAAAGAGGGGAGGAGGACGTGAGGAGGCGAGAGTACGCAGGAGGAGGAGGGGTATACTCTCCTCTCCGCACCCTCTTCTCCTCCTCCTCAAGAGCTGCGCTCTAATTTCGCGTTAGAGATTTATAAACGTCTTTAATTTTTTGTTTAAAAAAGGTCGTGCAGTGCGACTGTTAACTTCGGGCCTTCCACGTGTGTCAGGCAGTACGATACACGACACAACGCAGGTTGTGACTGATTCGCAATCGATTTCTGATCGGCGCTAATTTTTTTTTTTTAAGGACATGGTGTTAGTTAAGTAACTATCGTCTTCACTGCACACCTACCGAAATTGAGTTAACAATAGACGTTCACTGCGTTTAGATCAGACGGAAGAGACAAAAAAAAAAACGAACACTATTGTAAAATGTCCTGCACAATCAACCTGCTAGTTTACCTCATAATTAATGAAGATAGAGCTATGTAATGTCAGATTATACACTTTTTAAAAACTCCATCAAGCCACATTGGCGGTCACCACTTCATGGGCACGCAAAGTGCGATTGAGTTGAATTGCTCGCCATATGCTAACGCAGCGCTCCTTTGCAATGCGAGCTGAGTCGAGTTCCCGCCGAACCCGGACGCTGCCCTTGTGTGAAATACGTGCTCAGAGTACGTGGGCATGCAGAGAGGATTCAGATAATTGTCGAAAGAACTACCAGAGTGCGGGCTTTTTTGAAAAGGGTCTATTTCAGGCTCCAATGTAGTCAGCAGTTTTTATTTGACGGTATAATAATAGCAAAAATGCAATAAGCTCCGAGTCGTTTTTTGCTCCTTTTAAGACTTTCACGTTGCATTTTTTCATGTAGAAACTGAGCGTAGAGGGAGCGCATCGAGAATAAACTTCAAAATGAGTCTTATGTGACGCATTTAGTTTTCAACGAATGACAGAAATCACGCTGCCGCAGTGTGCTTTTTTTTCATTTTTATGCAGTAACGTTTTCTAGTTATTTTACTATTTTTTGAACACTATTCGGGGCTATAAAAATTGTTTAAATAAACCAATGAAGAGAGCGCGCTAAAATTTTATCATACAAAAATGTTACAAGCAAGTCTTGGGAAAATAAATTAGGCCTAAAAATCCTTGAAATAACAGTGAGTGTGCAGGCAATTTGGTGATAATGAATCATAATGTAACCCTAGAACTGGTGAAAAAAAAAAAAAAAAAAAAAGCCTCTCAAGGCGAAGAAAAAGGCAACAGTTGACGTTCCCCTACTAGTGTATTTTTCTTCGACTTGAAAGTCTCTTAAATTTTCCGCACCAGAGTCTCAGGAGTTACATTTTTCTTTTTCTATGCACAGGAAGGAAAACTAAAACAAAAAAAAAGAACCCGCCTGGCTGGTGCTGTTACTCACAGATGATATCGCAGACGCCGGGATCTAGAGGATCGGCTTTACAGTGCTCAACTAAAAAAAAAAAAAAAAAAGAACAGAAACAAACAAAAACAAAACAATTCAAGTTTCCGTGTTTTGTTGCGCCATCTGCGAATAGCACCGCCAACACTAGACGAGTTTTTACCGTTTCCTTTCCTGTGCATTGCAAAAACAGCAGGATTTTCTAGGTTTAAATTGTTTTTTTTTTTCTGAGACCCACACATAAATTTTGGACTTGAGAACGGAGCATCTAAAGATCTCACCTTCGTGGAAAATGAATTATTACACTCAGTTTATTAGTTTATATATACGAGTTTGTTACGCCCTCGTATTCGAAATCACCCTGTGCTATAGTCACTTTGTAACGAAAACCAAAACCGGCACTGTACTGCTAAACGACGCCGCGAAAAATGAGACCTCCAGAGCTACTTTTGCAACAGGTTTAGAAATCCAGCGGTATATGACTACCATAATGAGATCAACGATTTCCTTAAAGGGATTGTCCAGTAAAATTTAGTATTCAACAAAACATCTAGACCTCATTGTTATTGGCTGTAAAAGCATCTTCCACGAAAAATTCAAATTTTTTGGCGCTTCTCTGGACGAGTAATTGCATTGCTTTTTCCTCTTCCACCTTCAGAGCAGCGGAGGTTCTTACGTAATGTAAGGCAAAGAACGCGCCGACCTGAAGCGCCCTTCGAATTTTGTTTTCCGCGTGAGCGCTATGACGGGGTTCACCCTCGTTGGTGCGCTAGAAAAGTGTTTGTTGATGAAAGGGGTCACTTGTTGTGCGGTCGTCACGCTCCATGCTTTTCCGCGAGATTTACAGTGGCGAGTAAAATGGTATGCTGATGTGCGTCTGGAAGCACCTGTGTTCCCACGGAGGAATGAGGCGTAGGATCTGACAATTGCAAGCCTGGTGCGATGTCACATTAGGCATGGGGGCGCAGACATTGATGCTTGCGAAATTTGGCATGAAGTTTTGTATAATTATCCTTCACTGATTAGACTAAATTGGGGTGTCTTTTGATGGAATAATAATGTCCTATCTTAAGAACTTCCGGTTCTCACCGGAAGTTCTCACCGGTTCTCAACGGAAGTCACAAGATCTTAAGAACGTCCGGTTCTCACCGGACAATCCCTTTAATGTGTATCGCTTCTTAGCAGATGACAAACATAATGTGCTGTAGATGGTAAAAACCACTCTCAAAATTGCAATTAGATTATGATAACATCAATTAGTAAGTAAAAAGTTAATGACTTAATTTAAGTGAACTAGTGAAATCACCACGAAAGTTATTTTCTCGGAAAAGTTTGCCCTGAATTGCTAAGGTTGCAATGATAATTGTACGGATTCATATAACGTTCAGAGGTTAAAAAAAAAAAAAATTAACGATTAAAACCGAACAATAATCAGGATCACTCATTCCACAATACAACATCAAAGCATAAATCTATGAATTAAAAATAACAAACAAACGCAGTACCGCGACAGAACCTGGAACCATAACGATCTAATCACCGAGTGTCTGACTAACTAAGGGGCTGTTTATACTCCGACGTTGAGCGCAGTGAACGTAGCGTAGCGCAGAACGCGCGCCTTTCATTGGCCGGCAACCAGGAGCTCGATATCTGCGGCCAATCAGTATCTGTGCGCGCTGCGCTACGCCGCACCCGTCGACGTTACGTTGGAGTATAAACATACCTTTAGAGTTACGTCGGATTAGGAGAAAACTATTACTCATGATCATGGTCAAACGTATTCAGTGATTTTTATATCTCTCGCGAACAAGCTTATACCCCATTCACATGATCATAAATACACCTTTAGCTAATAAGAGACCTTTATGATCGGTGGCGAATCAGTTCGCGATCCTCCGCGCGTGGCATATGCTCGCGACCCAAGAGCACGGGCTGATTCGCCGATTGCAAAGGAATAGACCATATGCAAAAAGAAGCGCCATCTAGTGTATTCATGATCAATGATCAGATTTCCTCCATATTGGGGGGTTCCCGTACCGACGGTTTCGCCCGAAAAACAATAGTCCCGGCAAAGTGTAAGTCGTAGAACTAAAATATGATCACCTGCTGCAAGTCCAGTACGAACCCTTCACAGGACGTCTTCGAGAAATACCGTTCATTGACCTGGATGGCCCAGTTCACTGCTTGAGTGACGAGTCTTGCGACCTCGTTGCTGACAATTCCTTTTCCTGAATTTTGCGGCCGTCTTTCTTTTCTTCTTTGATCCGAAACTAACCAGCAACCCATTGAGTGTACAAATAAACTGCCCTAATATCATGAAAACCGAGTTAAATGCAGATGCGCCTCGTCCACAACTGGAGGATGTGATAAACCCCCCAATATGGGGGGATCGGTGGCCGAGTGGTCTAGCGCACACCAGCTCGGAGCACGTGGAGTGAAAGCTCGCGCTGCAGAACCCAGGGATCTTGAAAGGAATCCTGGCACTAAATGCATGAACGGACCATTCACTTGGTATGTTTTTTTCTTTTGAATTTAAACGAGCTTACTGGCACTAGGGAACCTAAGGGCACTGGTACGCAACGCAAATAACCAAGAAACTCTTTTGTTGCAGTGTCATTTCCAGGACAAAAGCGAGCGTTTTAATTACATCTCTCCTTCAAAAAACTTAAAGGCGTAGCTGGGGGATCGTAGTATCCCCCAGTGACGATATTTGACTGCGGCTCATAGATTGCACTCAAGCATTATTGTGGTCACTCGATTTGGGCTAGAATAATCGATAGCTCGACAAGCATTCGGACAGTGCATGGCCCGTGTCCAATCGCTACAATGACGACAATAGCCGAACCATAACAATGTCTGGAACTCGGCGCGTTGTCGTGTGCTTTGTCAGCACCACAGCGCGTGACTATGATTAACATTGACAGCATGCAATCGGCTCCAGATCACGTGGCCGCTTGATCTGGCTGCGAGTTCAGGGGATGAACGCTGCTTGGTTTTCTCTAATTAATTTGGCAAGTTATTTTGCGTGTGGTGAAGAACGAACGCGCGTTTCATAGGTCGTTAACATCAGAGGTTCATTCTAGGCGGTATTCGCGCCAAGTTCAAATATTGTTGCATCGCCCCTTTAACCATGTTAATAGAGCGATGCAACGATTTTTGTACTTTGCGCAACGGATCCCTGACGTTAATGACCTGTGAAACACCCGTTCGTTTTTTACCACACGCAATCCGAGTCACAGAAAAAATTAAAGAAAAACGAGCAGCGTTCACCCCACGACCGGCTTGTTCACCCCTTCAACTCGCAGCCATAACAAGCGGCCACGTCATTTGGAGTCGATCCTAAGCCTCCAATGTTGATCATATGCACGCGCTGGGGTTGCCAAGGCACAGGACACGCGCTGAGTTCTTGACATTGTTATGGTTCGGCTATAGTCGTCATTGCAGCGATTGGACACGGGCCACTACCTGAATCCTTGTCGAGCTATCGATTTTCACGAGCCCAAATCGAGTGCCCACGCAATGCCCGGGTGCATTCTATGAGCCGCATTCAAATATTGTCACTGGGCGGTACTGCGACCGCCCAGTCACGTCATCAAGTTTTGCGAAGGAGAGACTGAATGAAAACGCTCGCTTTTGTCTTAAAGTTACACCGCAACAAATGAGTTTCTTGGCCAGTCGCGTTGCGTGCGAGTATCCTTGAGTGTCAGTAAGATCGTATAAAGTGAAAAACGTTCCAATTGAATATCGTTGCAGTGGCCTTTTAAAGGTACCTTTATGCTGGTCGTTTTAATCGGGTATAAGTGTCAGGATTACGCAACCTCGCTGTATTACTCTAGTGTTTCACATCACCGAGGACCTATATATTATATTTTTTTTTTGCTGGGTTCATCGAACAAAGCAGCTAATTAATTATAAACCATCACACGTCTCAACAAAGAAACCTTACAGTTTCGCCACAATACGGGCCCGGTAATTTACTCCCAGTAGTCTCTATTTGTACACCTAATCGGGTTATCTTAAATTGCACAAGTAGCGTCATTGAAAAGAAGAGTGATCAAGTTCTGTTAGTTTTTTTTTTTTTCTCGCAAATATGATTGCCACAAATAAAAAAAGAATTCGCATATTCTGCAACCTAAGAAAAAAAAAAAAAAGGTAAACGTTTCATTATTATTCTTTTTTTGTCGTGTTCCTTTACTACAAATTTTTACAGCGGTAGCATTACGGGTCCCTATCAAAACGCCGAAAATCATTAGGCCGAATTATGAAAAGGCCAAACGTCAGTACGCCGAAAAGTTGAAATGCCGAAAAATTGAAATGCCGAAAAACCAAAATGCCGAATAATCAAAATGCCGAAAAGACATAACGCCGAAAACCACGTGAAAAGAAATGACGCGCTTTGTTAGTACCACTTGTACACATTGCGACACTGTTAGCGCGAACACGACATCGGCGCATTTTCCGATTTTACTTGTAAATAGTATTAGTGAGCACGAAATATTATTTCCTGCATTATTCACCTTAATAAACTCTTTCAGTAGCAATAACAACTTTCATGACATCCTTTGGTCTTAAAGAGAAATAATGAAAAAATCGGCGATCGCTTGTTCGCGCTAACAGTGTCGCGCTCTGTACGTTTTCTGTCTGATCACTTTCCACTGTCACGAGGCTAGTTAACTCGTTCTGCAAAGGCACCAGTATCAGTTGATTAGACTGACGCTCAGAACGGATTTCCAAGGGGCAACAACGCCGTTGAGGCATGGCACCGATGATGGGAGATATTTGTTAGGGGACACCACGTAAGCGTCTTCCGGCTTATCACCACCATAAAAAGGGAGCAAGCTAGAGTCGAAGACAACATTGAGGGAGCGATCAGGGGCCAACACCCCCGCTGACAAAGCACGAAGCAAAAGTTGCGCGAAAATCGTTTGGCAGCTGCTCTGGGCAACCGGGACAATGTCGACGTTCTAAGCTTTCTTCGAGGAATTCCACACAGCTTGTCTGTCTGAAATGTAATAAACAAGGAATCACTCTGCTATGCGACGACATATGCAGAAATATATTTTTTCTTTTTTAGGCTTGAGCCATGCGAAGGGAAGCTATACTCGGGGACAACCTTTCATGGCTATTAGAAAAGAGGGTGAAAGAGCGTGCACATCGGCCGGCTGAACCTCTCCCCTAACTTTGATCACAATGCCAAGAAAATTATCTTGCCAGGAAACTTTATCTTCAACTATAACTTGGTGGTGCCAGCATTTCAATGTTTCGGCATTCTGATGTTTCGATGTTTTGACTTTTCGGCTTTTTGAATTTCCGGCTTTTTGTACTTTCGGCTTTTTGAATTTTCGGTGTTTTAAATTTCTGCATTCCGATAATTCGGAATTTTGATTTTCGGCGTTTTGAATGGCACCCTAGCATTACTCGCCGCTCCTGAAGCACACGGACGCCGTTCCTTTCACTGCTATATTATGCCTCTTTACGCCACTTTTTAGAACAGAATCACACTTATTTGATCGAGGCGACGAGGCATTGGCAGCCATTTGGCTACTGCTTCGTCCTTTCGTATAGTAAAAGTCCCCTTTGTAACGTGCGGATAAAAACTCCGCAGTCGTCAGCAAACCTCCCCGGGAGTCTGATTTTGGTGAAGGTGAGAGCTATAGCGTTCTCGGCTGCTGATTGTACGTGGTGCCGCAGCTTGCGTGCTATCAACCAATCAAAAATCTTTCCCCTTTAGCAAGTTCACAATCGGACAAAAATTTGACGAGTACGTCTCATCACTTCACAAATAGCAAGAAATGTCTCGCGACTTTTGATCCTCTGGCCCTTACTGCTAATTCACCCACCGTTCGACGTCAGCTTTTGCACGGCATGCAGTACAACTTGAAGTTTGTAAATGAAGCGGAAATGTTTAATGACTTCCAACGTAAACTAGCAGATGATCACAATTTCAGCTTGCGTTCGATCTCACTTAGCCGCGGTGTTTGGTTCACTAGAAGACGATAAACTTTTTTTCCCGATCTGTTAGCAGACGACATACGGCGTTCCTTTGTTTTATTTCCGTCTTCGGATGACGCTTCCTAGCAGACGAACCGCGCTCTTTGCTCTTTCCGCGAAAGGCAAATTTGACCTCGCTCACGTGGTAACCAAAATCTGACCCCAGGCAAGTTATTTAACCCATAAGCGCCAGGAACATACCGAAACGGGGCGTTTTTGTGCACAAAAGCACTCGAGAAGATTAATCGGGTAACCCAATTGTGCTGCGCTTGTTTAGCTGACAAACAGGAATCGATTTTCGTTAGTTTAACTGGGACAACAGAACCCCGCTCCGAAATACTGTGGGCTTGCCTTCACAGCGCCGGATATTGACTCTACTCGCACTTTGCAAGCGCCCCCGATTTCACATTCGTGAAGCTACGTATGCTTCCACCGCAATTTCACTTTATTTTTTATTCTCACTTTAAAACTACGTGCTAGCCGTACTCCGTTGTTTCATTTCTTTTTTTTTTTTTTTGAGATAGCTTCGAGACGTCGTCATGGGCCGAGCCACCGAGCTTCGGTTCTTGGAGTTGATTCCTAACATTTGAACACGTCGTGCGGCGCGGTCATGCGGGGAGTAGGCGCGACCTTCTCAACAGCGGCGATGCTTTCTTCTTACTAGCGCCGAACGTACTACTCGCCACCCGGGAATTTGCGCGGACCATGTCGTAGCTCGAAACAAAGGAATTTCTGCGGCGCTGCGCGAAGAGGACGAGGGTGGGCGAAGTAACGTTTTGCCCTAGTTCGCACTGAACGCGCCCGCGCAAGCGCGAGCAAGCTTTCGCCCGTTCCGGTTGCTTTTTCCTTCTTGTCTTAAGCTTGGGAATTTCAAACGCCCAACGGGCTCTCCGCTGGTCAATCATTCCAGGCGCCCCGACAGGTAAATGTAGGCTGAGTGAAAATTCTCATCGGTCGTAGGAACCACCGCGTGCTGCGGGCGCGTCGTGACGTGCGGAAGCGCTCCTCGGCGGTCTGATGGAGCGTGCCAAAAACTTCAGAGCTGAACGTTTTCCTTTCCGCTTGTCAATCAAGCGTTCGGTCACTTTCGGTTTTTGTTTGGTACGCCCTTCCTAAATTGACGAAGGTGGGAGACTAGCTGAGAATGGGGCTGCCCTAAAACTGTGCTCAGGGTGTTGAGCGAGTGTTAGTGACCGATGATTGCGGGTCCAGTATGCCGCATATTCGCAACTTTCACAGCCTATTATGCACGTTAAAAATGCACGTTAAAGATGCACGTTAAAGACCCCAGGCAGCGGTTGTATTGCACTGGCTAAATTTCTTATCTACAGCTGGGAGACTCGTCGCCCGTTGACGCAAACCAAGTTCTAGACTGAATAAACATACACACAACCCAATTTTTTCACGGCCTATAGGGGGGCGCGCTGGTTCCTATCAAAATGGATGTCATCTGGATGAACTTCGTAGAAAGAAGATCAGTACAGGGTTGGGTATCCGGCGTGTAAGAAATTCTAAGTTTGTCAAATACGAGCGATATAAGAGCGGTGCCTGTTTTGTCCACGTCAGGAAGGGGTAGCAGGCATCTTCATTCGGAAGCCGATCATCCAGGAGCTAGGGAGTGCGATTCTCACACCGCGGTACCACCAGCGATGAAACTTGCGAATTGCATTAGGTAATTCATGAGCGCAAGCGGTCGGATTTAAAAAAAAAAAAAAGTTTGGTTACATGATCGATGGGCGTGCACAATGGTGCGTTTGATTTACGTGTTTGAAAAATTTAGCAATTTACCGCTACGTCGTCGAATGCGTTTGCGTAACCCCTTTGCACAGACAGTTTGCGAAGTGTGAACGTTCCTCGTCTGGTGAAGGGGCCTTGGGCCTACCATTTCGCGAAAGCTTTTGTTCCGTAATGTGTGTGTTAAGATAAATCATCGCCGCCATCGTAACGGGTGTTGAATGTTAAAGCCAACGGTCCAGTGATTTCAGCTGCTATAAATTCGATGCTAAACAAGCACGTGTGTGCCTTTTTTTATAGAGCCAAACTACTATCTAGTGGAGTTACGATGAGATACACGATTGACCTGTCTCAAGCATTACGATTAGTTTGATATACTTTCGTGATCTCGTCGAGTTTATTGCTGATCTGTTGTTCACTGCGCGATTGATTGCATGGTGGCTGTCCGAATTGAAATTACTTTCCATTTCAAACTTTTGTTTTGAGAAATTAGTATATTAACTAGATAAATTGTCTGAAAATGAAGAAAAAAGGGGCAAAATTTCAAAGCGTTTCATGGTTTCACACCTGTGGCCTCAATAGCACTGTGTGAGATGGACACACATTATGAATTGGCGAAAGGTTTTCATCAAATACCTTCGTGGCTATGCGAAAAAACGTAATTCCGAAACGCATCGATTTAACTTTCGAGCGTAATTTAATAGCCGTGTTGAAGTGCACCGTGAAATGTTTCCGCATTCATAACCTGAATTAACATGACCAAACCATATCGCACTGGATAGCTACACATTTGTCAGACAGTTTCACTGGAAATTAAAATGCGTTCAGAAGAAACCCCTTTAAAAAAAGGTCAGTGAACCCTATGCATCGCATCCCGAGGGGCACGCACAGAGTCGAAATGGCGATCTGATTCGCGGATTATTTACATGAGTTTGCTCTGGATGGTTTTAAATTACCTGTGAAACAGGGATCTTAGTCAACAGAGCTTTTCTACCAGTTTTAAGGCACACGAACTCAGCACTACTTTAGAAATATTGGTAGCGGGAGCTGCAGCGTTTTATGTGAGATTAATCCAAGTATTTTAACACACGGTCAAGCCCTTCCCACGGCCCTAGCAAGGCCTGCACAACTCGTTCATGGTTCATGCACATGACTGAGCCGTACTTTCATCTTTGAAGGATTTGGGTGACTGAGTAACTACTCAATGAAAATAAACTGAATTTCTACTCTTATGTTAACAGCAAGTTTTACCACACTTTTTGAAACTTTTAAAGGAGGGGGAGAAGTTATAAGACAACTACACCCCTGCAACTTGGTCCGCTGAGAAAAAAAGACAATACTGGTTTTGGAGTATTGATTTTTCTTGTGAAACTAATAAAACATGTGAACAGAAGACTGTTCACATACAAAAATAAACACGAAAAGTTGAGACTAAGGTTGGTTCCCTTCTGTTCCTTTGTCAGACTTACGTTTTCAAGGTTCTTTTTAGGACTCCCGCTGCGCAGTCTCATGCTTACCTTGAGCGTGCTCTACAAAAAGTAATTGAAGGTGAGCTCAAATTATTCAATTTTCTGAAACACCAATTAAAGTAGAATTCTTAAAACTTTTTCAGATATAAACAATAGTTCATAAATTTTACAAAAAAAGTGCCGCCTACACCCTAAAAAATGTCTGTGCATCTGCTTTCCCGCACAACACTAGGAGAGCCAATCACCGCAACTTACGGAGGCAGCTCAGCGAATGACAATGCGGAAACATATGTTTAGACCAAAAAACGCAGACTGAGTTGTGAAATTAAGCAATGCAAAACGTCACGCTTGCATTGCTTAATGTCACAACTCAGACTGCGTTTTTTGGTCTAAACATATGTTTCGGCATCGTCATTCGCTGCGCTGGCTCCATAAGTTGCGGTGATTGGCTCTCCGAGTGTTGTGCGTGAAAGTAGACGCACAAACGTTTTTTTTTAGAGTGTAGCTTTAGGAGCTCTGGAATATATTTTACGTAAGCACTGCGTCGCATGTCCGAAAGGACGACAGAATACTGGACATAAATAAAAATAAACGTAAGTTACACGCTATTAAAAGAAGAAAAGAAAAAAGAGCAATTCGAGTGAGTTTACCGCACTGAAAGTGCAAATATGGTTTCACTTGTAGCATGCTTGCTATCTCCCTTCGGTAAACATTCAAGCGTGGTTCGGTTAAAAAATATTGTGTATATCTTTTTTGCCATGTTGAGACTTCTTTCTAGTTGTCGGCCCAGGATTTAGTCAAAGTTGTTTATGCTATGAGTGCTCATAACAACTCAACGTGGCAGTTTTCACTTGCTCTGTTGTGAGATATCCTAGGACACTTCTGTCTCAGTTATACCTAAAGAGCACACTCAAGGCCGTATTCTTGAACGCTACTCGACTCCTTCACTTCGTCGAATGAAGGAAAAAGAGTACCTCTATTGAAGAGGCATTTGGCTTCAAAGACAATTCTCGTCGATTCTCCACTCCAGCATTCCCGGGGACGTCTAAAGGAGAAAATAATACCAACATGTTTCGTCTATAACGTAATTTTGGGTGAAAAAAAAAAATTGTGATCGTTATTCCCCCCCCCCCCCCCCCCCCCCCCAAAAAAAAAAAAAAAAAAAAAAAGAAAAAGGAAATCTGATTTACACTCGGTGAATTGGTGGATTTCAAGCTTTGCTCTAGCTAGCCTGAAATATTTAGTTGTTTCATCGTTAGAGCAAAAACTAGCGTCTTCCAGTCTGGCAACTGTGCGGGAAAAATAACAGCGGTCAGTTATTCCTTGTCCGAATTGGACTAACGACTTTTTTGCGGACTGGCCTCTTAAAAGTGGCGTGTTCTACTTTGTGTTGTTTTAACTGGAGGTTGCTAACTACCACAGTTCTCAACTTTGGCATCCACCAAAATGCAGTCGTAACATTCATACCAAGTACTGATACCACTTGACGACGGCTAACATATTTTATGCATTTGTGTTGGCGTGAAACCACAGTCACCTAAGTCACCTAGCAAAAAAAAAAAGGATAACGAATGTGCCAGTGCCAGTGAAAGCCCATTATTCAACATGCTAATTTCAGTGCAAACTTGAAACTTTACTTCCGAATACTTTGTACGTGTGTGCTCGAAAGCTTATGCATGTCCGCAAAATAGCTGCTGTTGATGAATATATTAAAACTGCTTTGGAACGCTCCCAATGCTGCATGCAGATACAGAGGTCGCAAAAAAAGACTTATGCACACATTAGCACGTTCGACTACGTTTTCTTAGCATTACACGTTGATACGACCGTAAGTCAGCAGGACATTCAAGCTATGTATGTCGTCTGCAAAGCTACTCCTTGAATTGGGTGCCATTTCTGCAGCATAATGGCCTGTTCACAGATGCAGCGGAGCGCTACAAGCATAGCGCTAACCTCGCGCTAAGCGCGTGCTGACCAGAGCGTTCACCAGCTTTGAATCGCACCGCCAAAACTGTTGCTCGTGGCAGGCGATAAGTAGCTGACGGCACGTGAGGAGCGCTACATCAGCGCTTCGCTCCATGTGAGAACCGGCCTTTAATGTCCAGGTGTCTCGTGAATGTAACTCGACGGAAGACGTCATAACGTTGATTGCAAATGCGTTTATTAATGCCTGACGGGTATGACTGTTAACCCAGGTAGTCAAGCGATCAAATGCTATTGTGTGGATGGGCTTTTAGCTTGAATGCGAACGTTGATTGCAAATGCGTTTATTAATGCCTGACGGGTATGACTGTTAACCCAGGTAGTCAAGCGATCAAATGCTATTGTGTGGATGGGCTTTTAGCTTGAATGCGAATACACCTCTTTGGAACTTTGCACTGTGTCGAACAAAAACATTTTCTTCATAAGTGTAGCTATTAAAAGTCTCAAATTGCGAGGTCTAATTCCGCCGCGATACTCGGGAACTTGATAAGATGATGGCACAACGTGCTGACGATGAGCCGCGACAATCGCTCCATGACCCGGGACATTGTAGGTTGCGACACAATTTCCAGGTCGCCAGTTACCGCGCACCTGAATATCCCAGCGCGGTAAAACTGCAGCGCGATAAAAAGCTGAAGCATTGGAGGGACCGGCGAACCACGACTCTTCTAGCACTCCTCCAGCGACAGGGATTTCAAGAGGTTGGTCATCGCCGCTTTCGGAAAGCACTAGCGCGCACAAAGGTCGCGGTCGTTGAACATCTACATCGAGCTCAGACGTTCCTGAAACAACGCCGTGCCACTGGAAGGCTCTCATCTTCGCAGTGGTGCCTGAGTTTGTCTGTTCTGAAGGAAAGAAACAATATACGAACTCGGTGAATAATGCGACGGCCACCATGACACGCTAAAACCAACTCGAGTCTCGAGGAATATCTCAAGGTAGCTAGGACGTATACCTTGAGATTTTGGAGGAAATTGTTAAGTTTCACTCAGTCAAAGTGGAGTTTCGACTCAAAATCGAACTATATGAAGCGAAAAAAAAAATAAAAAAAAAACCGGCCTGAAGTCGAGTTTGAGTGGGGCTTCGAGTCAAGTAGCGTTTAAGAATTTGGCTTTCAGACTGAATAGATAACTCCTTTATTTGAGTATGCTACATTCTTTATTCCTATATGGTGCGAATTTCTGCAAAGGTGCGTTCTGGACATGTTGCCTTTGTAACTGTGGCTTGTTGTAAACCCGCACCACACCCCGCGCTCATTGGCAAGTTTTAAAGTAAAGGGCTCCAACTCTTCTAATCCCCTAAACAGTTTGGGGGTACGCACTACCCATACAGAAGACTTTTGCACATGCGCAATGGAACACCCCAAGCCGCTCGGGAGACCCAAAGCGTCGGGTTCCCCCTATTCCAAAACTCTCGAATGTCCAGTCTCGGATAGCGCGAATGTAATCAGCGAGGCGAGTTCGGTTTCAAACTAAGCTGCAATTAGCCGGATCTCTGAAGCGGTGCGAACATGCGACTCTGGTTTTCACTGCAGGATCTACCCCGTACAGTTTCGAAAGGTCGCTGTCGCGTTGAACCTGCGGTCATGAAGCAGCGAACTAATCCTTGTGTTGATGTAAACAGTATAATTGCTTTTCTTTAGAGAAAAAAAAAAAAGCCGAAAAGATTTGAACGCGTGTGCGAAAACAACTTAAAATATGACAAAAACCGAAAGGGAAAAAATCTTTCTCGTTATTTTTTTTTTAAGTTATTTGCTTCACGCAAGTTAGCAATCAGGTTCTGTTACAATATATATTTGCGTTGCCTATATAATAAGGATCCGCGTTTGGTTTACTAAAAAAAGAAGGGAAATTAGACGTTTGTGTTTAGACAGCGCAAGGTCGTCCTGCCTGTGAGTTGCGCTGTAGATGGGCAACTTTGCAAGTGGAGCACACGTGCTAACATCGGGTCGTTTAACGTGCTTCACGCAATTGTGCGACACGACAGCCCGCCGACATGATTCTCATCTAAGTCGAAAAAAATTGACCGCATCTCCACGTGGTGTATGATGTTGATTGGGTCGAAGCTCTGGTGGTGCTTGTCTGCGTAGACGCTGAGCCGCAGCATGCCGAGCCTTTTGTTCGTTTTCATCCATGTCAGAAAGAGAATGTGTGGTATGGAACGTGGTTATATACGCATTTGAGCATTTGACCGCAGCGCCCTCTCGTCTATAAACGTTGAGCAATGCATGCAAAGTTTAACGCAATTATATACGCATTTGACCGCAGCGCCCTCTCCTGTATAGACGTTGAGCGGCTACATGCATCGTTTCATCCATGACATCCCCAGCTCTTGAGTTACTACCACATCTCAGAGCCCTCTTCTCGTCTCGCAGTCGTGGCCGAGTGGTTAAGGCGATGGTCTAGAAATCCATTGGGGTCTCCCCGCACAGGTTTGAATCCTGTCGACTGCGCAAACATTTTTTTTCCGTCATTTTTTTTCATATCTTTTTATTTTTTTGCCCTACACGAGCACGTGAGCACGTGCTCACGAGCTCGTGAGCTCACGAGCACGAGCACGAGCACCGAGCACGATTACCGGACGCCGGACGCTGGACGGACATAATTTTTTTCATCTTTTTTTTTCCATTTTTTTTTTGCCCTACACGAGCACGTGAGCACGTGAGCTCACGAGCAGGAGCACGAGCACCCGACGCCGGACGGACATACGGACATGGCTATACTTCGTCTCACCTTAGTATGGACTATTGTTAGCCGCGCGTGCTAAAAGCGCGAGCTAGTCGCTTTGAATGAAGCCGCGGCGGCTGCACGAGCGCTCGTGCAGCAAGTGCTCTAGTCAAGGCAGTCAAGGCTGCCCGCTCGTGCTAGCACAGCCTTCGCGGTTAGTCCATGCTAGGGTGAGACGAAGTATAGCCCCTAAGGAGCTTCGCCCCCAAAAATTGCGGTGGCTTAGCTTGGCTATGCCAGGATATACGTAGCGTGAGCATATACGCACGCACAAAATGAGAGGCGCTATCAAGCGGCTCCGGTGCAGCGTCAGACTCGGCTACTACGCAACGGAGGCGCACAGCTGTGCACGTGGCGGCGCCAGTGCGTCTGCAGCGGCAATGACGTCACTCCTCTGGAATGCGCTGACCGGCGAGGCGCGCGCGGCGGCAGCGGAGCGCGCGGCTCCGGCGGCTCCGGCGCACCAGCTGTGCGCCGTGTGACGTCACTGCTCCTCGCGCATGCGCAGCACGGCTCTTTGGGAGCCACGCGAAACTGCTCAACCTCGGCCAGTGTAGCTCACGCTACACAAATCCAGGATTTCTGGGCTCTGCAGCGCAAGCATTCGCTTCAAGTGCACCACATATATTTACAATGCAGACAAAGGCGCAGGCGCGTGAGATTATACTTCGTCTCACCTTAACGTGGACTATTGTTAGCTGCGCATGCTAAAAGCGAGAGCTAGAAGAAGCCTCGGCGGCTGCGCGAGCGCTCGTATAGCGAGTACTCCAGCACAGCACCGTACATGTAGAGCGTTTGGCTATTCGTTGGGAACTATAGGAGGCAAATAAGGAGGCGTCATTGGCCGAAAGCGGGCTGGGCGTGTTCCAGGGCGTCTTCACAAGTTCGAATGTGGCCGACCAGAAGCCGGTGACTGAAAATATGGCGCACGTGATGTTTCAATCATGGTCATCCACAATCATGGTAGAAAAGTGCGACTAGCGGAAGGATCGATATAATCCGTACGCCAGGCGCCGAGGGCCAGGAATCTGCCGTCCGAGCGGTCACACTTTGCCCGGACAAAACAAAGTTGAGCGGCACATACGTTTCTTACATCTTTCTGCATGATCATGATCAAAACATCATGTGCACCCTATTTTCAGTCATGAAGGGTAACTACATTTCACTCTTACGCGCTTATTAAAACAATATACCTAAATATATCTATGATTAAAACTGTTTCTCGCTACCACCGCTAGGGTATTCTGTTCGGCTTCTGGTTGGCCAAGAAAGCATGTCAGGCCCTCTTTCTGCGTCTGGTGCACGCCCTGGCTCTGTCCACGCCTCCCATTGACCAGACTCTCTCTGTATACACGGCGCTGCTCCAACATAGCCTCCTTTATACTGACAAAGCCTGGCAGATCGCCACGAGAACCGGCTGCCGAAATTGAAAAGGTAGAGCGGTAGACAACGGATGAGGGGAGAGCCACGTGACGAGCGTCCCGCTGCGGCGAAACGCCGAAACACACTTCTCCCGAGCGATGGAATGTCCGCTCGTGCTCCTCGCGTTCTTCACACTGCCGCTTCTTTTCTCGTCGGGTTTGAAAACCATGTTTCGGCTCCTCGCCGTTGCAAAAGCTGTGCACTAACGATCAGGTTCCTCGAGAAATGCTCTATGCTACCAGATCCTCGCGTTGCAAATCTGCCGACCGGGCTCTCTATGGCTCCGTCATCGAACTGCCAGGCTTTGTGAGTATAGAGAGGGCTATGGCTCCAGTCAAGGCAGGCAATGCTAGCCGCTCGCCTTGCACAGCCTTCGCAGTTAGGCCATGCTAAGTTGGGACGAAGGGTCGAACAAGATGCTTTGTTTATACAAAAACTGGCGCACAATCTCTTGGAATTGACAGTGCTACGGCGGCATTTGTTACCGGCTATTTCTTTGTATTTTTTTTCGAGAGCGCATGCTGTCGGCATGGGGTACTACAATAGATGACATAACCCTAAGTAAGACATTGAAACACCCTAGGCCAAGTGTTCGCGTCCGTGCTTCCCGTAGTCTTGTGGTTCGCCATGCTAACTGACCCTTGTGAGTACGGGAGCAAACATTTGAGTTAATAATAATTTAGTAATCCGTCTGAATTTATTGTTGTCATAAAAAAAAAGCGGGAGTCAGGAAACCCTCTTAAAGAGAGTATCAAGTTGGACTTGACCAACCGGTGTAATACCGAATCTCTATCGTTGAGTGATGTCGTTTTTATGGTCTCATGAATAACGGTTGCACGTTGATGTACAAACAGCCTACACTGTTTATGTCCTACGCGCATTTCATGTTTCACTTATAGCTGCAGCGAACCCTATATCAGTACGCTGCTTTTCGCTTCACTATCACTGAAAGATGCTGATGTTTAAAGAGTCAGTACGAACACTACCAGGCCCGAAGCGGTATACGTTAGTTGGGGGAGTTAATCAGAGACCGTGGCGCTGCGAAGCTTCCAGATAACCGAAGGGTAGAGATGGCAGGGGGTCAATCACATACACTAGCCCCGAAACTTATTCGGTGCCCAAAAAGAAATCAGGCGTGAGGGGCCGAAACGCCGACGTGATGCCACACACCGAAAGTCGGCATTCAGTGGTGCGCTTAAATGCATTCCACGGGGAAAAGGAATTGCGAGACGGGAATAGCCCCGTGTGAATTAAGAAGGCTGGGATGGCTCAGTCTTGATTTAATTGGGAAGCCAGGCTTTACTTGTCGCTTTATTCGGTTCGTGAGCCATTGCTGCGCACAGACGCGAGGTACAGAAATATGTTGTTGTTTTTTGAGAGAGAGAGAGAGAGAGAGAGAGAGAGACAACTTCCTCGTCCAAAGTGACCTGAAAGTGTACAGCAGCGGTGGGTGTGCACGAGATAGGAGCGCCCTTGGGGAGAACGTTGTTACCAGGAAGTGAACGCGTTCATACATCTGCATATTACGCCCCCACCTGCTTCTTATAGCGTAGCTTCATTCCTTCTCGATAGAAGAGGGCAAAGAACGCAGTGGGCTTTTAAACGCTTCCACTTGTTACAGCTCTAACTGCTACGCAAAAAGTCAAGGGGATAAAGCGTGTCAATTGAATGGGTGGCTCATAACATTTACACAGCATCGTTTGGCTACGTTGTGTGGACATGCAGTCTTCGAGAATATAAAATACCAAAAAGACGAGGCATGTTTATCCAGCGGAATGTGCTGTATTCTCTTCGGCCAGGTCTATATGAATGAGGTAAGGAAATAAAAACATTTTGCAGCGTCCTCTTAACTAATGAGGCGCGTAATATGACCGCCACTTCTGTAATTGCAATCATAAGTCACTGAAATGCGTGTGAACAAAAAATACAGACTCGCTTACGCTTCGATAAGCTCCCGCGTACTTTCGTTTTTGAGTGTAATCCTTATAATCTAAATGGTAAGGCCTAGGTGTGTTACAACCTCGCACATCGGAAACCTTTTATTACGTACTCTCCGCTTCCTCGATTGCCCATCTATATCTGGGTTATAGAATTTTTCTTGTCGTTCTTTTCTGAGCCGCCTACTTGATTGCGCCGCTTAAAGACGCACAAGATCTGAGTTTCACGCGCCACGGAATGATGCCAGTTCCAAGTGCCCGGGTCGTCAGTTGTTTTCCTCACATTTGGGTTGCCGCTTCGGGTACAGGTTTTCATTTAGCGCTCACCCGATACTGTCAGATGCTAACATAAAAAACACCGAAAAGCGAAAGACGCCAAACACAATAAAGAGTAATATAACAAAATAGATTCAAAAATGCGAGGCTCCTTTAGGAGACACTAATCCTACTCTGGACCAAGAAGATTTTTGTTTTTGTTCGTTGCTTCGTCCGAGCGGCCCGGTTTTCATCATTAATTCGATAGAAAATGAGGAACACAGCGCTTTCCTCTCTATAAAGATCCATTTATCCCGGGGAGTCTCCATCTTTTCTGGGTGTTCTTCCTCCTTAATGACTGGGAACTCCTCCGTTATGTCATGCGGTTAACGTTTGCGGCGTGTGTTCAATATTGAAAAAAAAAAATAAAAAGCAAAGATGTCGCCATAGGTAGCGCTCTGGAAAACAATTTCTTCTACAAGAAACTTCAGCAGGGCGGGCGAGAAGGGAATATGCAAAGAGCAATAAAACAGAAAATTTTAAGTGGAACTTCCACCAGAGTAAAAAGAGGGTGTAGCAGTTTCCTTTTCATTTCTTTCAACTCAGGTTTCGACCACAACATTACATTACAATATTACATATTCGCAAATTCCTGTAATTGGTCTAGCCTCTAATCGTATTTTCTATCAATACTGGGGGGATCGGTGGCAAAGTGGGCTAACGCACACCAGCTCGGAGAGCGTGGAGCAAAACCTCGCCCTGCAGAACCCAGGGATTCTGGGTTCAATCCCCCCCCCCCCCCCCCCCCTGCCCGTTTCGATTTGGATGAGCATCGTACCAGCGTGCGGTCGTGTACCACTGCTGCGTGGTGCACGTTAAAGACCCCAGGCTAGCGGTTGCAACGCACTGGCTAAATTGCTCGTCTACAGCTGGGAGACAAGTCGCCCGTTGAGGCAGACTAAGTTCTAGGCTGTATAAACATACACACACCCCAATTTTTTAATCAATACTGCAGTTAAAGAACGCTCATTTAAACCAAAAATTAAATATCGTTAATAAAGGGATTTTTGTTTATTAGCAAACTTGCCATGACAATTATTTCCTCATCTCTGGTCCGCCGAGCCTGATAAACACTTGGGGAAGACGGCACTTGTTTAACTCTCACCCCTTTAAAAAAACAAATTTGTTCCCATTAAAACCAAACTATATATATATATATATATATATATATATATATATATATATATTACCAGAACAACAGCGGCAACTGTCGGCTCTCCTTGAACGCTTCTACAACGTATTCGATCTCACCTCATCTCATCTGGGTAAAGCCGCGGCTGTGGAACATCATATCGAAACAGGAGACGCTGCAGCTGTTCGCCACCGACCATATCGCGTGTCTCTTAAGGAGCGTAAAATAATACAACACGTTGATGACATGCTGGTGAAAGGGGTGGCTAGACCTTCCTCAAGCCCCTGGTCGTCACCGGTAGTGCTCATTAGAAAAAAGGATGGGTCATTTCGTTTTTGTGTCGATTACCGCCGCTTAAACAAGGTCACTCGTAAAGATGTTACCCGCTCCCACGCATTGACGACGCTCTGGATACACTCCAAGGATCCTCGTTTTTCTCATGCCACGACTTGCGTTCCGGATATTGGCAAATTCCGATGGCTGAACAACAAAAAGAGAAAACAGCATTCGCCACAATATATATATGTGTGTGTGTGTGTGTGTAAAAGTTTCGGATTCTTGCATTGACTTAACTTGGTCACGTCGATTGGCGGTTTGGGCGTGTGACAGCATTGCTTCCACTGCATCAACAGGAGGCTTCTCAATTCAGTGTGACGACCGGAAGTGACGGCACGTGCGTGAAGCACTTGAGGGACAGAAGCCGGTAAACTATTAAACTTCCACTATTTTGACAGTAAGCGCGTTTTTTTTTTTGTTTTTTTTTTCATTCCTTAAGTCACGCTGATCTTATTGGGATCCTTCCGATTCCAAAGGTTACCGGTCGCGCAATGGTCGTGCTCGGCGGCAACAGGGTCTTTTAGCAAACCGTTACCGTGTTCAACCTACCTCACTCCTGGAACCTTTGAAGCATGCTTTTAGGTGCGCACCCGGAGTGACACCGAAACCGCTGGCCGCGTGCTTAAAAGCACGCTCAAAGGCTCCAGTAGTGTGGTACGTGGAACACGGTAACGGTTTGCTAAAAGTCCCAATTGAATCCGTCGGCGAAGGTTCGGGCCACGTATGTCGGATCGCAGCATGTTCTCTGATCACTGTTAACCCAGACACGCGGCCGCGATGAACGTTAGCAGCACAAGGCGGCGAAAAAGCCCTGACAGCTTGTTAACACCACAAATTAGGAAAGTTAAAGTGGATCAATTTTATCCGGTGCTTTCTGTAATAGTTAGCCTGTGGAGCTACATAGTAACCCGTGTCTCACAGATTAGAAAATAAGTGATTATGTTTGAGCAGTAAAAGTTAAATCGTGAAAATAACGTCAAGACATAATCTTGAAGCTTTGCCTGTTTTAAAAATCGCCCGATGCTGCCTAATTTTTTTTTGTTCCGTTACCATAGGTTTAAAAACCTCGTAGAAAGTGAACGTACGTAACATCTCGGCATACCCTTACAAAAACAGGTCTCAACATTCTTTTTAATTTCTTTAGACTTTTTATTGACTTTCCGCGATCCTATTGAATTCCTTTTTAAAGCACTTTGTTTTGATTATTGTCAAAAAAATTTCAAAAGAAAAAACACTGAATTTTTTTTGTAGACTTATTTATAAAAAAATTAAAAAGAAGTTTTAATTACGTTTTTCTGTAGGTTATTTTCTAAAAAAATTCAAAAGGAAAAACAAGATTTTGTTTTATAGACTTATTTATAAAAAAATTAAAAAGAAGTTCTAACAACTTTTTTTTGTAGATTATTTTCTAAAAAAATCTTATTGCATTATTTCTTATTTATTATTTTATAAAAAGAGAAAAAAAATTAAATTTTACATGGTTTGCGGTTGTGTGCAGGGTCCGGCATGACGGCGATGGACACATGGTTCTGCAAACCCCTATAAAAATGTTTTTTGACTTTTATTGAAAATGTGTTGACTTGTTCACCCTGATTACTTCCTTTTGACATTGACTTCCTGTTGACATGGTCAACAGAAAGTTTGCTGATTTTGTGTTGAAACTTTTTTGATGATTTTCTTGCGCCTGAGTCAAAAGAAAAGCTGTTGGCTTTCTATTAACTCTACGTTGATCTTTTTCTGTTGACTTCCTGTTGAAAGTGTCTTCAGAAATACTGCAGACGTTCTGTTTACTTCGTGTTGAAAATATTCGGTTGACTTTCTGTAGCCAGTGTCAACAGAAACGCTACAGACTTTCTGTTGACTTTTAATCGACCACGGTACATCTTGTTCGAGGCGGGGCTTAGGCCGCACGTCCGGGAGCTTCCTGGCTCGTGACGACGACCATTCCCCGAAGTGAAGAACCCAGGGGTCCCGTGGAGGTGGGAGAATTGGTAACGTAACGAACGGTTTAATTACATGGTAGCGATACAGTCGTCAAATCCAAGAGAACAAATGGAGCCCTCACGCCCCGCCTTATATAGGGGTCCGTTTTCTCCCTCTCTCTCCGCCAGGGCAGCAGGTGCGACCGCCACGTGCTTTGCAGCTGGGTCCGCCGCGACGTAGTCAGAAATGAGTCATAGCCAAGGTTCTCCGCAGTTAGGCCAGGCCTCTCTCCCCTTCCGGAGCGCACGAACCCACACGCACACACACACACGTCCCGTTGACGTCACGGACGCGTTGAGACACGTTTTGGGCGGCCTTCGACAGGTGGGCGTCAGTCCTGAACACGTCGGGACTCGTTTCGGGACTCGTTTCCGCAGCGTTGAAACTCGGAAGAAGGTTGCCGAAGGTTCCATTCTTAACAGCCCCTCCGGGGCCAGGGAAACCTCGAATGGCCGGTGGTACAATCGCTGGCCTGAAGAGGTGGGCTTGGAGTAGGCCTTGAGAAGACGCTGCAAGCACCAAACAAACTCCCAAACCTCTCACAACGGAGGCATCAGCGGAAACGTCCCCCACAACACCACGCCACACCGCAGTCAAACGCTCGGAATTCGCCAAAGACCCGCCAGACTGGAATACGGATTACCAAAATTTGGTACAATTCCGGGTATCGAGACCCCCTGTCGCCAAAAAAACTCATTTTTCCAACGAGGTCACTAAGAACAAAATACAAAAGACAAAAACTCTTCGCAATTTGTGAGGTCATTTTGGGCAAAGTGCCCCCACTTTGATCCTCATTCCCGTGGATGACGAAAACCTCTGAGATCATCCCTACTGTTTTGGTGATATCAGAAAAATCTGCTCAACCCATCGGCATTCCCGTTAAATTTGCCTTTCCTTTTTCTTACGCTAAAGTCGTAGTGATCGATTTTCACGTGATTTCTAGACGTGAAAATGCGGTCCTTATAGCGCCGATAAAACAATCCGCCTCTTTCTTGACCCGTCACATTGGTCCTAGCAATCTCCTGAGCTGTATCGCGAAACCCTGACACACTAGGGTCGCTCTTCTGCTCGACTCTGTCTACTCGTAGCAGAGGACCAACGTTACGCGACGCCGGAGCTACGAGAGATCTTTCACTGATCCCGTCTTCCTCCGCCTTTTCCGCCGGCGCGTTGGGACGGCGTACGCTTCCTAATGCTACGAGGTCAGGCTGTTCTACAACCTGGTCCCTCTCATCCCGGTTTTCTGCCTCCAACTCTGGGAGTGCTTGCTCCCCGTCAGCTGCCTCTGGATCACTCGTCAACAAAGGGGCGACCTGACGCAATTTGGACCTCGTACACGACTGAACTAGCCCTTCTCCCAGTTGTTGACCCCTTTCGCGCAGCAGGAAATCTGACCGGTTAGAAAACAAATAAGGATACTCCAACGGGACTGTTTGCGAGACAGCCGCCTCGGTTACTAGCTCTCCGAACGGGCCAGTTATCTTTACTCTTGCCATAGGCAGACAGACACTGTGCTTTTCGAGCAGCTGCTTGATCCAAACTACCTTTCCCGTAAAATCGGATGGCGTTACATACGACGGATCGACAACGTCCATCGTCGCTGCACTGTCACGAAGCACCCTGCACGGCTTTCCGTTTACCTGGAGCTCGTGAAGATAGGGACGAAGGAGCTTCAGGTCCTCGTCACTACCGTTCACGCACGAGAACACAACCCGCGGTTTCTTACATCTGGCCGCTGTGTGTCCCGGCTCCTGACAGTTGTAGCACAGGAACGGCTTCCTTGCCTCGAACTGCCCTGTTGGGCTTTTCCGCGCCTCGTCTCCGTTCGAGTGTTCTGCGCTCTTTTCTGGGACCTTTTGTCCTGCTTCGGGCTTCTCGGGCCCGTTTTCTCGCGAGCCGTTACCCTGTCGGAAGGTCTTGCGCTGATCGCTTCGGCCGGATTCGCTTTCCTCTCCGCTCAGCTTTCTACGCGTTGCGTACTCTTCGGCTAGCTCAGCGGCCCTTTCGACAGAGTCGACTCCCACCCTGTCCTGCACCCAGAGCTTGACTGACTGCGGAATGCTACGAAAGAACTGTTCGAGGCACACACACTCGACTACCTTGTCTCGGCTTTCGTACACTTTCTCGCTCTTCAACCATTCTATCAGGTTGGTTTTAAGCCCGTACGCGAATTCCGAGTAGCCCTCGCTGCTCTTTTTGGATGCGTTTCTAAACCTTTGACGGAACGCCTCGGCAGAAAGGCGGTACCGCTTCAAAAGGCTGGACTTCACCTTGTCGTAGTCGTCCGCGTCTCCAGCACTAAGGCGCGCGACAACCTCTGCAGCCTCACAGGGCAACAGAGTCAAAAGCCGTTGCGGCCACGTTTCTGGGGCGAAGCTCAACTTCTCACATGTCCTCTCAAAGTTAACTAAGAATAGGCCCACGTCTTCCCCAACTTTAAACGGCTGCATGAGCTTCTTCATTTGATACGACTCGGTCTCACTTGCTCGTACCGGAGCCCCAACTCTACTGTTCTGCGAGTTTAATCGCTGTTGTTCAATTTCGAGCTCTAGCCTTTTCAGCGCTCGCTCCTCTGTCGCTGCAGCCCGCTCCTGTTCTCGTTCCTCTTTCGCTGCAGCCTGTTCTCGCTCTCGTTCCTCTCTAGCTGCAGCCTGTTCTCGCTCTCGTTCCTCTCTTGCTGCAGCTTCACTCTTAGCGTTCTGAAGCAGTTCCCACGCAATTTTAATTTCCTCTGCTTCCGCGCTCTCTGAAATCGCTTTACTGATCTCAGATTTCTTCATCTTTTGCTCCACCTTCACACCCAATTCTTCACATAAACAGAATAAATCTGTTCTCAGTAACCTCATTCGATCCATGATCGCTGCTCTTTAGCTTTGGCTTTGCTATAAAACTTGTCGCGAGGTTGTACACAAACCTAGCGCACGAGTCAAACACTAAGGATTCCCAGCAGTTCAAAATTAATTACCCATAATCTGAAGCCTGGCGAATCTCAAAGCAAAGTCCAAACGCTCACCCGCAGATGTAGCACGATGTCGCATGGTCCGATCCCAACCGCTGCCAACCAGTTGTTCGAGGCGGGGCTTAGGCCGCACGTCCGGGAGCTTCCTGGCTCGTGACGACGACCATTCCCCGAAGTGAAGAACCCAGGGGTCCCGTGGAGGTGGGAGAATTGGTAACGTAACGAACGGTTTAATTACATGGTAGCGATACAGTCGTCCAATCCAAGAGAACAAATGGAGCCCTCACGCCCCGCCTTATATAGAGGTCCGTTTTCTCCCTCTCTCTCCGCCAGGGCAGCAGGTGCGACCGCCACGTGCTTTGCAGCTGGGTCCGCCGCGACGTAGTCAGAAATGAGTCATAGCCAAGGTTCTCCGCAGTTAGGCCAGGCCTCTCTCCCCTTCCGGAGCGCACGAACCCACACGCACACACACACACGTCCCGTTGACGTCACGGACGCGTTGAGACACGTTTTGGGCGGCCTTCGACAGGTGGGCGTCAGTCCTGAACACGTTGGGACTCGTTTCGGGACTCGTTTCCGCAGCGTGGAAACTCGGAAGAAGGTTGCCGAAGGTTCCATTCTTAACAATCTTGACTAAATGTCAAAAGTCACCAAGTTTCTCAATACTCTCTGACAAGTTGAGAACCGCAGGAAGGTGCTTCAGTTCTCCTGCCTCCAGCGCAAGCCTTCTATCATTGACAGCGCTTCGACGTCTCGGGCCCCTCGAGCTCAAGCGCGCAGTCAAAGCACGACAGAAGGCATGGGGCGCGTGCTGGAAGCCAGGCGTTCGGAAAACACGCTCTGCCGTTCTCACTTTGTAATGACTATCGTGACTTTATTGACTTTATTCAACTAGTCAACTAGTAAAGTAAAGCAAAATAACTATTTTAAAGTGGAGCAAACGCCTTGACTCGCTTCGTCCTTAGTGGTGCTGTGCAGAGAAGCGATAACATTTGTTCTAGGAGCCGTTTTTGTGGATGTTGGTTTAGCGACTACGCGGAATTAATATTAGTTGTACCAATGCTTTTTAGTAAGAGATAGAGTCCACGACCTTCGAAACACTGTCTTCCCTTTGAAAGACTTTCGAGAAGGAGATCAGACACTTGGAACCTTAGTAAGTGCTGAGATGGTCACCGGCCAAATGATTACCTTCAATATGTAGGCTATATAAGGCTCTGGAGCAGGGAACGAGACTGTGATTCTGGTGTTGAGTGCTTTATGGTGTTTGTGTTTGTTTTCAGTGCTTATTTGTGGGATGTGTATGTATCAGGGACACTATTTCCTAACAAAACTCGAAATATATATATATAAAAATTGAGTTTTTTTTTTAACGGCAATCTGCGGAAAAGTCAAAAGGAATTCAACAAAATTTATGTAAGAAGGAATTCTAAAAAATGTATGTAAGAAGGAATTCTAAAAAATGTATGTAAGAAGGAATTCTAAAAAAATTAAGTGGCCAATTTTAACTAGGATTTAAATAGGTTGTCAAATAAAGTCTAAAAAACATCATAAAGTTTAAAAAGAAATTCAATACGATTCCAGAATATTTTCAACAGAAATTCAAAAGAATTTAAGTAGAGATTTTTGTAAGGGTAAGTGCGCCAGCGACGTTAGTCGGGAGCAACCCACGACTTTGATGGCTGTAGTGGGGTAAACGTGATCCATCCGGTCATACAAGAAGCAGGAACAATGTTGCATCGACTCTCCGAAAAATACGCCGCATGTACGGACGCAATCATACGACCCCCAAGCTGACAGCACGGTGGAAACTACGCCCTCGCAAAGAGATATCAACCGCCTTTACCTTTCATCCTTTCTCTGTGCGTGGGAATGGGTGGGAGCGTGATCACGGGACGAAAGACAGACGTATGACTGGTCCAACGAGCACGCAGCTTTCATCGCACTCCCAGGTTTGAAAACGCAGCAGGGCTCTCTTGAGTGGTTGTAGGAGAGCGGCGCGACGGCCACGCGATAGCTGGAGTGAAGAACAGTAATGCCGGTCAGACCTATGGTCGTCGAGACGTTCTTCTGGCTCTACGAGGCTTCTTAGAGCGATTAGGTTGACTGTCGTCCTTTTCCGGTGCCGCGTCGTAATGCTTGCGTGCGGAGCGCAAGCGTTTAGAGCGGAGACAAAAGGCTCGTTTACGAGAAAGGTTTCGAGAGGATCTCGTGGAAAACGTCCTTGCGCTGCGATGCGGCTTGCCCGCTTCTTGTCTGCGCGGTGATGTAACGAGCCTCGTCGAATGTAGCGACAGAAAACCTACACTTTACCTAAAATGTATTGCGCTCGTAACTTCTGTGTCACAATTGACCTCCTGGAGCATGGGATAATCATTCCAACAATAAACACCGGTTAAATATTACAGTAATACAAAGTACACATACCTTACGGTGCCTAAAAATATAAAACATGCGTGGAAAAAGTTGCTGCGTTAAAATTTAGAAACTGACGAATAATAATAACAAAAAATGGCGAACATTGCGAAGGTATGAAATTGTCCATGACTTAATATACATGAAATTTGTTTTGCATACGGCATCTGGCGCATAGTCCGCTCCTGATGCATTTTCGCAGCTAGAGCATTTTCTGCACGTCACAAATTCTCATACGCAGCCACCCTGAAGTATGCCTGCTTTATTAGCGCACATAGAAGTTTCTCATACAGAAATGTATCATTATTATACAGGGATCTTGGGGGGAAAATGGTTGTACCGCACCCATAGATAGTCCGCACCACGTTCAATTCCAACTTCTAATCAGGCATAGTTGGGAAAATAGGGTTAATATGCCAAAGCAATACAACTCCACTATTTTGAATATAGTATCGTGTTTTCATGCAAACACGCGTTTTCAGGACCAACCGCGTAGGACGGCAGCACCGAAGCCACAGCGCCGACTGGCAACTAGGCGGTGTTTGTGGCAGCGGGGAAACAAAGCTGACCGAGCTCCCCGCGTGGACCCCACAGTTCACGGGTGCGCAGACCTCAAAAAACTACACCTGACGGTGTACCTTGAATGCTGCAGAGAAATATCGACTCGCTCATTGCATTCCGTGCGTAATGGAGTGGCAGCAGCGGCGGCAGGTCCTCGAAATGAGGTCGTCCCTCAGTCGTTCACCAAAATGGCGCGCAGCACTGCGGCCGTGCTAGGAAAGAAGTTTTGGGCGCCTCCCCCCTCCCCCCTCCCCCCTCGCCCCTGTCTTCCTCACCCGCTTTCGTCGGGCCAATTAAAAGTTTCCCTTCCTCTGAATGGCCGGGCCTCAGCTGATTGAATTTGGTGGCTGCAACCGCTGCCAAATGCAGTTCCATCTCATGGCCTCTTTCTCTCTCTTTTCTTTGTCTTCTGCAAGTTTATTTTTTTTCGCTCATTCCTTTTTTTTTTTTTTAACCACGACTGAAAGCAGCGTCGCTCGAGCTTTTTATTTTAGTGTCCTTCTTAGTTATTGGTCCTACCGGTCTTTGTATGGTCTCCCCTTGTTCCCCGTTTGATTGGTTTTGTGCGTCGTTGGAATGAACGGTCCCGTTGAGTGACGGCTGAATGAACACGTTAAGAACGGCGGCACCGTTGTCGTGAGGCAATCTTAGTCGTTCGCACAATCTTGAATTTTTTAAAGCTTTTCTTTTAATTCGATGCATAATTTAGTAGAGTGCATAGAAATATGTGACTGGTGGAACATCTACGCAAATAAATACGTATAAAAAGAGATACGGACGTAACTAAACTTCCGCCGCATATTGCGAATGTAATAAAACTAGACCATTATAAGACGCGAACATTCTAGGGTACGTCCCATACCTGGCACACGTTCACTCGACACCACTGTTATGTCCTGACGAATCACTCACCTTACGTGTAGGAGTGAAAGGTACGATAGCCGTCAACTCGCATCTGTGACGCGAGTTGACGGCTATCAGGTGGCCGCAGACCCTCGAAGTTTAGCAATGACGAGTTCACCTCTTGTATTGAATCTTTGTAATGCTTTAGCTGAGACTAACCAAAAAGGATGAAATAGCCCAGGTAAAACTGAACGCCATTACATTTTAAAAAATCACTGAATTTATGTGTTCAAAATTAGGTTGTGCTGAGGCTATGCCACAACGAGATTACGTTTCTTGGTGCGATAGATCACTATCTACTTCAGACGCGTACCTTCTCCTTTCTCAGTGCGTCCTTTAGGCTTTAATACAGTGGTTCTCAGCCACTCATGTTTCGTGGACCCGTTGTGGATCGGCGGAGATGATGGAGGTTCCCGTTCGTGTTGAGGGGAAGAGAAAGGTATAGGTTAATTAAGATAATAGGATATTACACGGAAAAAACTATGGGCTATTGGGAAGTAGACAACTCATATTGACTTGCACGAGAAAACTCACGGGAAAATTGGAACGTTTCTTCTCATTCTTAAAAAAAAGAGACAACTTTTATTGCCGGGCTTGACTGATGAGGCAGGGCCTCGCCCACACCTAGAATGCTTTCGCGAACGTCAAAGAGTCCACGGACCATATTTGAGAACCACTTCTCTAATACAAATTGGTCTTACTTGAGACCGTATAAGCTCTACACTAGATTCACAACCCTATAACATGTAATACGCCTTCCGAGCTTATAATTTATTTCACTACATTACATACTCGACAAGAAATCAAGTGAACGCTCCGTAAGGGCAAAATATAACACACTTTACTTTTAGGAGAGTACCACCTGATGTCTGGCTAGTCGCTGACGTGAGCCGCACTGTTTTTGGAAATGTTTCATTTCTGTAGAGTTCCCCTCTATAAAATGTAACAGTCCGTACCAGCAGCTTCAGGAGAAGAGAAAAGCACGTGCCAATTGCACGAACGCCGAAAAAGAAGTGAGCCCGAGACTGCAAAAAAAATCAAGATTTGTTTTTTTAATTGGTGTGTGCATGTTTATACCGCTTGAAGTTAGTCTGCCACAACGAGCGACTTGTCTCTCAGCTGTCGATGAGAAATTTAGCCAGTGCAGTACAACCGCTAGCCTGGGGTCTTTAACGTGCACCACGCAGTAGTGATCAGGGTGTCGAACCGGTCACTATTTCGGTTCGGTTCGGGTTCGGGTTCAGTAGTATATTATTTTGTTCCGGTTCGGTTCCGGTTTAGGGTAGCGCACATAATATCCCTCCGGTTACCGGTTTTAACAAGCGCGAACCGGTTCGAACCTGTTTTTAACTCAACCTTTCAATATTGACCGAGCACTTCCTGCAGCCTTTTCTGAGCAGGAGATACTTGCAATATACACATCCCAAAACTGCTCCCTCTTCAGGCAGCTCTGAAAACCTAGCACAGTGACGTGCGCAAAGGACACCATTAATCTGGCAAGGCTATTACTTGTATAATAGTGTTCTTAGGTGAACTGTATATAAGCGATCGACTTTTCATTTTTATGGTGTCTTTTGCACACGCAGCTGTGCAGTATTTCAAACTCTGCCAGAAGAGGGCGTACTTTCGTGTCCGGTTAAATATTTAGTGTTCGTGCGTATAGGGGTATTCACACGAGGGAGAAATCCCGGGGATTTCTCCCCGACACGCGCATCCCACGACGAAAACGTCAGGCTTTGCGATGTGCAAAAGCCTCGCGTTTTCATCTCGTGAGGCGCGCGTGCCGGGGAGAAATCCCCGGGATTTCTCCCTCGTGTGAATACCCCCGCTCAAGTTTCGCCGCTGACTACAGCGCCATTCCAGCCCCTGGCGGGACGCCCCAATCCGAGTGGCTCGTTTGTTTTTCGCCTCGCTTCTCCGCCGTAGGCGGTCGGGTACGCTAGTCAATAGTATTAATTGCGATAAAGAAGATATAAAAGCTCGACTAGCTCAAATATTTCGTTGTTCATCGCAGTAACAACCTCCGATATTGTTGTAGTCAGTCCTTAAAATTCTACCGCTTCCCTGAAAAGCCGTACGAGACTCGAACGGCGCCAAGCCTGAACCACGGCAGTGCTCCAACAAAGGTAAGTTTCTCGTTCGCTGGAAGGTCAGTTTTGCTAAATACGCCTGAAAAACGAAATGGAATCGGTGTCAGAACAATAATAGCATGACTACCGAACGCGTGAAAGTCCGTTGGCAGTGCCTGCGTGACGGAATACTTCATTTTCGTGCGCGTCTGTCCCTTCCCTCGAGGTGTTTGACGGGGCCTCGGTCGTAATGTTGGATCCCTTTGGCACGAAGGATGAGAACGGCAGGGAGGAGCTTCAGTTCCTCCAGCAGTAGCTTCCAACCTTCGATAGGGCTTCGATCTCGCGAGCCTCGAGCGTGCACGTACAGCCAAATCGAAGCGAAGGGCGACGAAGACGTGCTGGAGGTCGGCCCTTCAGAAAAGACGCCCTGCCGCTCTTACTTTGTCAGCAGACTTCTAGCCAGAGGAGGAGCTTTTAGGGGTTGCAAGTACAGCTTTGTCCTGCCGTGTGTGTGCCAGTTTTTTTAGCTGTTTTTAGCCATCATGTACGACCCTATAATATACACATGCATCCCCCCTCCCAAACAACACACACAAGGAATGCACATTCAAAAATGCCTCAACCAGCCCCCCCCCCCCCTTAAAAAAAAAAAAAACAGAAAAGAAAAAAAAAGCTTGACTACGTTTTTACTTGTTAGGGACAATAATAGTTTTTATTATTTTGTGTCAATTTTCCGCTGATCACACCAGAGATCTTATATTATTGATTTATTTTTCAGTGGGGGCGGTTCCGTTTTGATTCCGCCAACATCAGTGAGGATCTGTAGCCTGCACTTCGTGAACACCTGCAAGGACGACGCAGAGGCTCATCCTGCAACAAGTTACTAGACGAGATGCCAGCTGAGGTGTTGAGTAAAGACTAATTGCAGGGAACCTACCAACCCTGTAATTGCTCGTGAAAGATACTTAGTTAATTTAAATTAATTTTCACTCCCTCACTCGAAGATACAGGTGACCTCTCCTCGTCTATTTTGCATTCTCTATATGTGCCCGCTTCTTAGCCAGTTAAAAGTATCGTTAGTTGTTTGGCAAGTTCTGTAATCTCTTCTGTCTTCGAGTTACATGTTTTGGTTTAGTCTGTGCTCAAAATACAGTATAGCTTGGCTAGAGATAGATAAGCTTGGGTGATGACTGCTTTCTCACGAACTGGGAGACGTCTTTCGTGAGATTTGAAATATCATGAACAGCTGATCTGCCGTGCAAGATCCCTCAAATAGTCGGGGTTCTCGGCCCTACAATTTCTTTGACAGTCATTGCTTCTCGAGATGTGTACATCATCTGCAAGTGTCCTGCCGGCCATACTTCGAGTCTGCGCCAATGTCACCGGGCATGGGAAGAATTTTTATATTGTCGCAAGGTTGTGTGTTTACCTATACTTGTGGTTGTGATAAAACTCAATAAAATCTTTTTCACTGTCAACAAAACATTTCTGAAAGTGTTGCATTATGCTGCTGTACATTTCTGAAAGTGTTGCATTATGCTGCTGTACCATAATTTCCAGACTATAGTCTGCAGGGGCAAATTTGGGGTAAAATATAAAAGATATTGCTTAGATTGTCCACACATGGTGCATAGTCTGCACCTGGTGCTTAGTTGTCACAAATATCTTCTCATAGACGGCAGCTTTCTTAGCTCACAAAAAGCCTATAATATACATAAATCATCATTAACATACCCTTTTATTTCGTCTCGTCATAATTAACGATATTGAAAAACAAATATCCCGCATAGTCCGCACAGCCAAAATTTCAACTTTTAAAAGTATAGCCCGGTAAATACGGTACATTTCTGGAAACGCTTCAAAACATGCAACGAAACAAACTTTATTCAGTGAAGCAGCAATTAAACACTGACAGGCATGGATTATTTTTCCAGAAAATAAAAATGGTTCTAATAATGGCAACCTATCATGTGTCACTGGTGTGTTCTTTGCTACACAACATTTTCCTTCTAAAATGTCCCACACAGGAAAGTATGAATCAAGCCCCCCCCCCCCCCCCCCCCCAATATTTGAAAATCTTGCATGTGGATCGGACACCTTGAACCTGAAAGATAAATGAAATTTTTATAAATCCATGCAACTGAACATTGTCATGAAAATTCAACTAAAATTATGTGCAATCATCTGCATAGGAGACACTTATGCAGAAGATTTAGTCTAGGCTTGCCTCTTTTCGTTTTCAACTGTTTTGCCCCTCTTTCTAACAGAATCTCGCGGCACATTATTGTTCAAACTCGCAGAAAAAATACCATTAATCAGCAGGAGCAGGTCCCAGTAACTGCCTCAGTGAAGTGGGACAAAAATACCTGGTAATGAATCTACGAGGCCTTCGTTCAGGTCGTGCCCTGGCGTTTTAGTTCCCTACTGCTGAGGCAGGCTGTTCACCAATACTAATAAAATTAAGATCGTCGGCACAATGCTCGCACCGGTCCGCGACTCCAGTCCAGCGAGGACCTGTAGTCGCAACTGTACGCCGGGTACTTATCTCTTCCCAGAATTATCAGCCTATGCCCTTACGATCCCCAACACGTTAATATTTCTTCGACGTGGACGAGCCCGAAAAGCTATCCCACTCGTAGCCTCTAGTGCGAGAACGTAGTCTGCCGGTGGTTCAGCGACCGAAAAATAGTATCCCGACGTCGTTTAACAGGACTCACGAGAACAATGGTTCATTGTGATTAGTAATCTTCATTTTAAGAGGAGAACGCACAATGTTATTACAGCTCAAAATTTAAACAAGTGACGCTCACCTGTAAAGTTATCTCGTAGACGCCGCACGGCCATACTTGCGAGGCGGACCCGACTCGTTGGCGGGGAAATCAACCGCTTTCTCGGCGGAAGATGCGTGTTATTGAAGCTTCTATATCGATTCTTGACTCACCATGAGAAATAATTCTTGCACGCTTTCTATCCTTTTCTAAATCTTCACCATACGCTCGAAACACCTGCGACGCCAATGCAACGCGACCGACGCGGCACGACCATGTGTTGTACTGCGGTGGCGCTACCATCGCAATTTCGAAGCGCCCCCTGGTTGGGCGAATCGACTCTATAGCGCGTGCTTTGCTCGCTTTCCGATGCGACGAACACGCACGTGCTGGGCTGTGAAGATCGCACGCTGGGCTGTGATTTTGTTAATAGTAACAAAGTCTCTAGCTGGATTGCTTGTTTTTTTTAGACATACTGTGTTTCTTTTAGACGTGTTTTTTTTAGACATACTACCTCTTTTCGGCACGCAGTAAGATGTTGCAGCTATGCCCCAGAGTGGATGACAGGGGAACGAGAGGAAACAAATGTACCGTAAAATACAGAAACAGGTACGTCGAGTGCGCAGTTGGTGTAGTTTATCGAATCCTGTTAAGCTGCGGTCATGTATACATCGGCCAGACTGGCCGATGTGTCAATGACCGGGCACTTGAGCACGCACTGTCGCTGCGGTCAACCTCGGGAGGCCACCTTCTTTTACACTGCCTCAATTGCTTGTGTGTGCCGAAATTTGAGAGCCTAATGATTTTGGGGAGGGGGGGCTGACAAAACTGCACGCGAACTGCTGGAAGCCTACAAGATAGAAAAGGAAGGAGTCCAATGCGTTAGCCAAACCTCGATATATTTACATAAAAAAGAAATAGCTTTTTTGAGCACGTCTTGATGCAGTGAAGGTCTGGTGATTTGGGTGTTTTCCTTGGCGTTTTCATTAAACGTTCAGTAGCAGTCCAGCGCTAGTCCTGTCCATTTCTTTCCTGCGTCCGTGTTTGTTTGTGCGCTGCTAAAAGTTTGTTACCTTTTTCATTTTAATCAATTTCTTATGAAATACCACCCGGGGTGATTAAAGTGTTTAAACAAATAAATAAATAAATAAATAAATAAATAAATAAATAATAGATAAATTGCACAAAAAGTGGGGGCGTATTGAAATTATTATATTTATTTGGAATTTTTTTATCCCACAGCGAAAAAGGAATATATTTGATCAAACTCCACTAGAGCGTTTACATGTTATGACGTTTCATAGAGTAATATATACTTATGGCGCCTTTCTGTTCGCGCGGATTAACATGATGTTGTCTATCGTCGACTCGCTCAAGTTGGCTCGAAGCGGTGAAGGCAGGAACTTGAGACCTGAGAAGGTTCGCTCTACGCTGACTTGCGTAGTTGGCGCTGCCAGAGCAACCTGGGCTAGCTGATAAAGTTCTGGTCGCTCAAGCTTGTGGTTCTCCCAGTAACGAAGAATGTCTTCGTTTTTGTTGAGGCGCGGCTCCTGGAGAAAATATTCCAGTAATGGACCGATGCTCTTGCTCGCTGCAGCGCAATCACGCGGTTCGGTCTTCGTCAACCTTTCTTGGGCTTCCAAGAACATCTCGAGTTCGTCTTCTTCCTGAGAGCTGCATTCGATGACGTTAACGTTGCCTTTGCACGCTTCCTGAGGGTCGTACCTGTGACCTAAGAGCTGTATATTTGCCCATGTTTTTTTTTAGGTGAGCTTGGGATCTTTCTCTTCGACTGACAGCAGAATGTTGTACCTCGGGTCTAAGTAAATTCCAGAGAAGAAAACGTCGTTGCCAAGAAGCATTGTTTCTCTTATCTTTAGGGCTTCTACTAGGCTGCGGCCGAAAGCAGAGGTTGATTTCGAAGTCTCTATATGGCACCTGAGCCACGCGCCAAAAAAGTCCCCTAGAGTCAACTGCTCTAACTGAAGAAACTTCGCTGTATCCCTCGCGGGCTTCAGGGCTGCGGCAACGACAGTTATTCGGTCCCATTCTTGAGGGTTCATCATCAAGTTTTTGTTCGTAGAAGACAGTTCTTCACAGAAGCTCCTTAGCTCGAGTAGCCTTTCGAGCATGTCATGAGTGGAGTGCCACCTCGTTGGAACATCCAACAGTGTTTTTTTCAGTTTACGTTTCTTGAGCATCATCATTATCGTGGGGCACCGCAGCTTTTTACAGATATCACGGGCTTTACTAAGCGTCGAGCTTACTGATTTTTCTTTAAGTGCATCCTCGACAGCTAGCTGAAGCGTGTGCGCAGCACTCCTAATTCCTCGCAAGGTTGCTCCGTCATAATCCAGGATGTCAAAATGACCATCCAATTGCACGTCAGGATCTTCAGAATCTGTCACGTTGTCATCTAGAAGCAAGTCTTCGTGTGGGGAATTCTCTTCGGAGTTTTCATTTTCTTGATCTTCAATCATGCATCTTACGGCTTTGACTAGATTAGCCCCATTGTCTGTCGTCACGCTGTATACTTGTTTGGAAGGGATGTCATACTTTGACATTACATCGACAATCACGGACTTGAGGTAGGCAGACGTGTGCCGCTCCTTCATTTCCCGCAGAGCAAGTGTCCGGAGAACAATCTTCCCTCCGTCAAGATACTGTATACTCACTCCCAGCATTGATCTGTCGAGTCGAGTAACGCAGCCCACTTTGAGTGAAACCATCTTCCCCTTTAGTTCCTTTCTTATGGTTTCTCGAAGCGTTCGGGCGGCTTCATCTACCCTTTCGTGGATATTCTCTGCGTTAATCTCAATTTTGTTGCCAAGGCCTTGAAGAATGGGATCTAATATTCTTCGGAATCCAGAGTCCTCCATCAACGAGAACGGTCTACCGTCTATGGTGCAGAGTTCAACCCAGCTCTCCATGACCATGGCTTCGTTAATTTTCACTTGCACAGTGCTACTTTGCATCAGAGAGGTGATTGTTGGTTGATTTGAATACTTGGCTCTTTTCGATGCACTGGAGTCTTGACCTTTTCCGGGATCATGCTGAGTTGATTTTCCCCGCGCAAAGACTGCGTATTCCTCAGGGTGTTGTCGCTGCAGATGCCGTTCAAGGTTCGCTGCATGGTCGCCTTTTAATGTAGCACCGCAGTTAGCCACATTGCAGCTTGAAACTTTAGCTTGCCCATTATACAAGAAGTATTTTCTAATAGGATTTTTTCGATTCCTACCCATGTCTTGGCTGCCTGATATGTCATAAAATAAGACAGTGTTTAGCTAGGCATACCTACGATCTTTCTCTTTTGCGTCAAGATCTATATTACTTCAAGGAAATTATTAAATATATTATGCGGGGGTACACAGTTGTTTGTGTTAAACGTAATTATTTCACATAATCTACGTTAATAATGTTAAACGTAATTAATTTTATATAATATAAAATGAACACGAACCACATCATGGTTTAGGGCATTCCAAAATAAGTATAATTTGACTTTATTTTGTTGTTCTTAACCAGCTTTATTCTCTTCACTTCTCCCAATCAAGTTATTTGAAAATCACCTTAAATTCCCGAGACAAGGAACACAAGGAGTGACGAACATAAACTCGTCTTCCTTTGTTCCGTCTGGTCTAGGCGTTTGTACCTCCTTGCGTCCTTCGCCACCAATATATATCTATTTTTTCAATATGATCGTATATTATGCGCCCCCTACCTAAAAAGAACTACCTGAATACCGTATATGTATTGCAAAATGAAAGACCCATACGAACTAAAAATTTTAAAAGTAAGTTATTTTATGAGAGATTTACGATTGCAACTGGCTCAAAACATACTCTCATATATCATGTACGTATTGAACCGTACACATTTTAGAATTTTATATATTATGGCATAACGCCCATCTAATTAAAATATCGCTCTTTGGGAGATTAAGTTAAATACATTAATTACAGCAATGCTTTTTTATTAGCAGTTGTACAGGGAAGGTACGAAAGCAAACATAGGTAAACAATTACTTCGATCTCTGCGTTCCTTTATGAGAAAAATGCATATAACGTGCCATACAATTCTTTCATATTGTATTCTGGGCCATAGTTCACATCGTTTCTTTTTTTAGTAGGTAACGTTCCGAGTTAATGTCGACGTTAAAAAAAGTAATGTTTTTTTTCTGTTTTGCTGTGATTTATCTAACAAGCCGCGAGGAGGGAGAGGCGGTCCAGAAAATCCAAGCTAGTAATCGCTCCACGAAGTCGCGATCACGGTAATATCCGCGCGAGATTGGTATGTGACCTCCATAGTGGTCTGTCGAAGGCAAGTCCTTCGACAGAGCCAGCAGTGAAAAATAAGAAATAAAAAAAATGGCTCACAGCTGAACCGAATCCTCAGAAGAGACCAGTCGCTCGGGAGAACTGGTGATGAGCAAGGCATAAAAAACAAAAAAAAAAAAAGAAAAAAAAAACAAGAGCTACCCAAAGCGCGTGTCTTATCCGTGTTGTTCGCGTCTAGGGCAATCAATAATAGAGGGCAACGAAGCAAAAGAGGGGAATCTTCTCCAGGAAGTCCTTCCCCTTACAACTTGAGCTGAAACTGCGTTTCAAAAACGTGCTCAAGCAAACAAACATCTTCTACCGTGGGACCGCAACTTTTAAAGTAATACGAAACCGAGGGCGATATCCAGACTACATAGTCGCGCAACCGATTGTTGGTTTTCTCTTTACTAACGCGCTCTCTCTCTCTCTCAATCTTTCTATCACTCTCTCTGTATCCAATTTTTTTCTCTCTCTCTGTATATGTTAAACCGGTGACAGCTGATAGGTTCACGTCGGGTGTAAAGATAGGCAGAGAGGCGGCGACACCAAGAGGTATAAAAACAAAAACAATATTTTAATAAAACAAGAAACAAAAATACAGACACACATGGTGGCACGAAAGTAACACGTCAAGAATATTCCCCGACTGAACGATACCAAACACCTGCGAACACGACCTTCGAAAACAACACCCGGCAGCTACGCCGTAAAAAAAAAAAAAACAAATAGGAGAAAAAGAAATCTACCTGATAAGCCCAAAAGAAAATTTGAGTTACAATAGCCTAACGCACACTTCTAAACAGAAGTTTGCCGGAGGAAAGGAAAAAAAGAAACCACCAGTATCAAGAACTCTTATCTGTTCAACGCCCAATGCAATCCAACGACACCAAATCATGACTGAATGTCGACATCCGCAAATGAAGACGATCACGTCTATTGACGGGACGGCAGCAAAGCACACACACGCCAGAAAAGGCCAGACACGCAAGAAAGGCGAAACAAGAGCACAGGACCGATACACACAAAAAGTAAAAATCGAAAAAACTCGCCAGGCAGCAGGACCACGAGTGGCTCACCGGCCAGCTCGGCTACTCTCAACTGGCGACCCAAAACATGCGCTTACGTTAGCCAAAGGCTCACATACTGACAAACGTGCTGCCGACCTTGCCTTACGGGGAAGCCACCCACCGTGTCCTACATAAATAGCTCTACTCACTAGCTTCCCAACGAACAAAAACACGTGCGGAAGGTGTTAGTCTCCAAAAATAGCAAAACACTAGAACGCACCAAAAATGACAACGACCCTGAGGTGCCCCGTCTCAACTGGGCACCCCTCCCCAGATCCACTCCAAAGGGTGTCGGCGGCTTCTTAGCACGTCAGACAGACACCTCTCGATAGTCAACAGGTTGGCTTGTGAAAATAGAAAATAAAACCATAGAAAATCGTTTAAATACGTGACACCCGTCCGCGAGGTGATTGTCACAAAACGGTTTGAAAGACACAGCAAGTTGGGCAGCAATCATCGGGAGTCTGCTGCTTGCGAATGGCCGAAGCATTTGGCGCGAAGATTACGAGGCCGCCCGTGCAGAGACGACATGAACCATGTTGAAAGACCATCCGCGTCGTATCTAAACGAATTTTAGAAGTTATTCAGGCCAAGCGTCTTTTAACACGGGTTAAAACATTTCGCACGTATAATGAAACGTGACTATACCTGTTTTCACCTCAAGAACCGAAGTAAAACAAGTCCGGCTCCTCGCGGAACATTACTAATTTCCCCCTTTATGTGGATAATGAAGACATATGTTGGTGAATCTTAGATTAGATATATGTTATCTTATCAAGACGTACACGTTCCAAACGTCAAAAGCATCGCTTTTTCCTCCGACAACCGAATCTCCTAAGAACTACTTCGCGCCGCGTAGGAACAATGCGCAAAACGTACTTTTTTCTTGAGGTGAAAACAAGTATAGATCTTGACAGCGCTTCGGGTTCAGGCGGTAAAACGCTGTTCTAAAGATCTCGTGGCGATGCTTTGTCTTGTCACTTTTACTTTTTATCGCAAACAACACTCTGTGCAAATGACCTGGTCTGAGGGACTCAAACCAGTTACATAGCATGAATTGTTAACGTTAAGTCCGTGATAATATTATAGCAGTACTCACATTTGAAACTGTCAGCAACCGAACAAAGTTCCGATAATGCCGCCACAGCGAACGACGTTTCTCGAATGCTCAGTTGAAGACGATGATAACGAAAAAGAGAAAATGGTTGAAAAGGCCGCGCTGGCATGCTAGACTGACAAACCTAGAAAAACAAATATACAAAGAAACATTTTCTTCTTCCCCCCCCCCCCCCCTCCTCCCCCGGGCTCCTTCAAAGGCGCGGCGCGGCGCGTCCGCGAATCATCGCCGAGTAAGGTTGCCTCCGACGACCCATGTTTTTCATTTTATTTTTTTGTAAGGTAACACTCCGAGCACGTTGAAGAAAAGATTGTTTTTCATTGAAATGGACCACAGGCGACCCTACAAACTATACTGCCGATGCAGCGCGGCACTTGCCCCACCTTCCTTTCAGTGTGTCGCTGCACTCAAACGGAAGGTCACGTGGTGCGCTCTCGGTGCTCGATTGGCTAAATTGCTCATCGACTGCTACTGCGGTCCATCTTAAGGTCAAACATTCGCGGACGCGTAGGCCTCCGTGCCTACAGTGGCGCAATCCGCTCCGACACTTGGACATTTCGTAGCCAAGCGGACAAGCGATGCTTTGAAATCGCCGCCGCCACTACCGCGCCGCCAGGGTCGATTCAAGAAACAAAGTAAAGTAGTTAGTCAGTTAGAATTTTGAAAGCAAGGTAATCAAAGGAAGTGTGGCTGAAGCTCTCCAAATGCCTAAGTAGAGGCGGGAACTGAGGGACCTCGCTGACTACGCGGTCTTTCTGTGTCTCTGCTTTTGATGATGATGTATTTTTTATTACGTAGGCAATAAAAACGGGATGTAAAAATATCTGACAGTACCTAGGATTAGTCTTGGCAATATAAGAAAGAAATACGCCCGCAACTTTTCCCAATTATTGACAGAATTGGCCCGGAACCGCTTTCGTTGAACCGGTAACCACCACATCAGATTATGGTTTCGTTCCGGTTCGGGTTCAATAAAAAGCGTTCGATTTCGGTTTCGGTTTTGTTCCGGTTCAGTCAAAAATTACGGTTTTGATCCGGTTTTCGGTTCGGGTTCGGGTTCGGTTCGACACTCTGGTAGTGATACACGACCGCACGCCGGTACGATGTTCATTCAGATCGAAACGGGCAGGGATAAGGATTGAACCCAGGATCCCTGGGTTCTGCAGCGCGAGCTTTCGCTCCACGTGCTCCGAGCTGGCGTGCGCTATAGACCCCTTTCGAAATACTGCCCTCTTTTGGCAGCTGTGGAATCCCTGCACAATGGCGGACCCAAACCGCAACGTCACGGCACACTTTATGTGCTTGGTTGGAGCAGAAGAAAAAGGAAACCCAAAGGACAAGGTGATAAGCGCAATGACGTTGCACTTTTGACGTTGTTTGATTGGGTGGTCGGATATTAGCGTTGGCCGCGCTCCGACGTTCGCTATCATATGAAATGACTTGCACGTTTCACGACGTCAGTTGTTCCGCCATTGTGCAGTGGTTTTGACCTTCTAATAATCGCCACATGAATTTCGAAAGGGGTCTATTGGCGACGTGAGCGATCCATAGAGTTATTACAATAAACGCTAGAGGCTCAGCTGGCGCTAGTGTCTACCGGACTTCCTGTTGCAAATTGAAGCAGACAGCATGCAGTCTACTTTTCCAGTCTTCCTGTGTATTCCTATGGGAAAACGCGCGTGAATTTTGTCTCTTCGCCGGAAAATAACATGAATAACTTTTGTTCTCTCGGTTGTGCCGGATAGTATGTACCTTTATTAGTATTTTGAAAGTGTAATTCCTTTAGTTACAGCATTTTTTCTTTACCACTGAACGATGTTAAACTTCGCTATATTTCAGGCCCAAACCTCTGTTCCATGGCAGGTATGTAGAAACGAGCGACGATTCTAAGCAAAATAACGATCGAAAAGAATGTAAAGTGTGTTCAAAGTTCGCCAGCGTTCCGTTGGTGCTTATATATTGTTAATATGCCCGTCCTGTCACTATATGAAAATGACCCCGTCGTGCATCTTTACGAGTGGTTAAAAAAACGTTCGAAACGTAAAGAATAAAGTACGTGGGCTACTAAAGGTGTGTTTTCTTATTATTTCCTATGTCGGGCAGTTTTTATCGGGCACCTGTTCTCTGGCTTCTCCCTATTTGCCTAGATTTGGAGCGTTCGGGTGATGATTTGAACCCAGAACAAGCATCTTCGCACATATTCATGAGCAGAAAGAATAAAGCAGTACTTATTTATTGCAAATCGGACTATATTACGTGACTTTCAATTTATTTTGATCGTCTGCATGCACAAGGAGTTCCTTATCCAGTGTCACTGCGTAGTTCTTGCCGTCTCTCTTGGTTTTCCACATGTCCTTCGTTCGTTTGGCACTTATATCCCCCATGCTGGAAAGCGTCGACGCCGTGTTCGCGCTAACAGTGTCCGACAGTGCACATAAATACACGTACGAGGTGGTTTTAACACCGTTTTTTATGCCACGAATTTCAAATAAAAATGCTGTAACTGACCAATTATTTCGTCTGCGTGACTGAGAAATGTTCCAATGTGCTTAGTACGTGCAAATTATTCGTGATATTTGCTCTTATAATCGAGCGCAGAGAGAAAATGCGCTCGCTTTTTCCCGTAGAAATGCATTACCGGAAGTCAATTTCTGACTGCTTGCTGTCTGCTTCAAAATGCAACAGCACACTAGCGCCAGCTGAGCCTCTAGCGTTTATTGTAATAACTCTATGGAGCGATCGAACGTGTCGCTGTGGTCGGCCCACCACAATTGGCCGAATGCTTACTATGACGTCAGCAAAGTATGTCTCTTCGTTTCACCTTATGTGCGAGCGAAGGCAAAGCTGGAAGCGCGAGCACGAAAGCTCCGTGCGTTCAGGCTTTGCTCGAGCGCGCGAGCTTGGGAGAAACGCAAAAAGCGCTGGTCTCGCGCTTCTAGCTTTGGCTTCGCTCGCAGATAAGGTGAAACGAAGTATAATCGACGGAAAAAAGAGGAATGTAAGAACTTCAATTTTGACGGTGTTGGCAGTGTTGCTTTGAGACCGCTATGATTTCAGGCTTCCAGAATGCTCATTACGAACACCATCGAGCTTGTTGTTCACAAGGTAATGACGTCGCGAAAGGTAACCGAACGAGGGCGCCACCGAAACATCTCGCCGCTAATTCATGTCGGCCACTGAGCCCCCTAATCCAGCTTTTGAGTCAAGCGGATAGTGACATCAATGCAGAATCGTCAGGCGATTGGTCGAAGTGAACGGAGACGCTCGTCTTCTTACGACTTCACCGCGTATAAACGTATCACAAAACAGGCACTCGCTCGATTACAGACATAGAAACATACACAGAGCGCTCAACTCACAGCTCTTTGTATTTTTTCTTCGTTTTTTTTTGTTAGTTCAGCCCTGTGTGTATGTTTTTGTGTCTGTAATCGAGCGAGTGTCTGTTTTGTGAACGTTTATGCGCTGTGAAGTCGTAAGATGGAAAACCAACTAGCCCAAGCTGCTGTGTTAACTCTCGATTTCGTTTTCAATCATAAGTTGTTAAAACAATCGTGTCATTTTATGTAATAAGAATGAAAACCCTGCAAAAAAATTATAATACTATTTCAGTCCGCGGGCGCGTGGTCTGAAAAGATTCAAAATTCCCAAACTCTCGTGCGCCGTTCCGCCATTAACACACTTATGCTGCAGACCCTTCGCAACCGCATATTTCATGATGACCCGCACCAGGGCTACTGTATAGCATGCAGCACACTTGCGACGACGCAGCACGTTATCTGGGAGTGCCCTGAGCACGCTTCGGCTCGCTTCGAGGCCTTCGCTGACATCATCCCGGTAGCAGACCAAACATAACACCTTTGAGGACTGGGCGATCCCACAGGACAGGCTGCTGCCTACACTGCGGCTCCTGCGGAATCAGCTCTGCAGCTTCTTCTATGCGGACGGCGGACCAGACGGGCTCTTGTGCCGATGGCCATCGGTGACTGCGAACTAATAGTCCCATCGCACGGTCCCGGTTTGGAGTGTTTGGCGACGTTTGTGAGCGTAGTATAGTAAAACGGCCGTCAGCCGCTCTAAAACGCGACTCTGTGTGTGTGTGTGTGTGTGTGTGTGTGTGTGTGTGTGTGTGTGTGTGTGTGTGTGTGTGTGTGTGTGTGTGTGTGTGTGTGTGAGTGTGTGTGTTTGTGTGTGTGTGTGTGTGTGTGTGTGTGTGTGTGTGTGTGTGTGTGTGTGTGCGTGCGCGTGTGTGTGTGTGTGTGTGCGCGCGTGTGCGTGTGTGTGTGTGCGTGTTTGTGTGTGGGCGTGTGCGTGTGCGTACTCAACTCAAGCTCTTTTCGCTCGCGAATAATGGGCGGGAACTGACTTGAAAATCGTTAAGTGCAACAACAGCAGAATACTTTTTTTGATGAGTAAAAAAAAAATGGCGCATCACTGTGTTTTGCTAATACTAATCAAATACTTTATTTGAATTCATTGCTAGATTACCCAGGCGTACAGAGTCACAAAAGGCAATGCTGTCCATACCAGAATGGCTTGTGTACGCAATCTGGGGCCCGTTTTGTTTATTTTATCGCGCGACTCTTGGGTCCACGCGTGAAGCGAGCTGCAGAAACTGTTCCAGGCTAACGCGCTGCAGTTTTAGATATTCCTTTGGGCTCGTGTCGAAAAAGCTTCTGTCAGAACCTCGTCCAGCACGCCCCGATCTTTCCTGCTGATCCGTTTGGCGTTTCATTCAACGAGACCTTTTTGCGACGGTGGTGTACCGAAGTGCTGTGCGCGAATATGCGGGAACGAGGACGTCGGCCAACGCCCCTGCGCGAGCCCAATACTTCGTCGCTTACACGCCGAGCCCACTGGAGCAGGCCCCTGTACAGAATGTCCCGAAAAACAAATGTACAAGGTATTTTTTACCGCAAAAATCAATTACGAATCACCAAATGCTCATTCTCTGGCCAAATACAGCATTATCGGTCCGAACCAGACTGCAAAGTATCAAAACTAACCGTTATCTTTTTCTAAAGTTATAAATGATTTTTGTTTTCAATGGAAAAATGAGGCCAATTTTTGCCCGTTTTCGGTAACTGGCACCATAGAGCTCCGTGTATTTTAAGAGGTCCATCGTCAACCATTTTGTCATTGAAGATTTCAGAAAACCGCCTATAACTTTTGAATGAGATAACGGTTGGTGCTGAAACTTTGGCATCTGGGCCGGCTTGCTAAAACAGCGTCGCAGCTGAGAGTTAGTGAAAAAAAGCACTGAAAGGCTGAAGCGCGCAAGCGTCTTGAGAAGCGGTTAAAGTCCCGCTCAGCTCGTTCGCTGGTTCTGGCAGTGCTTTCATTCCCCCGGTCTCAGCTGAGACGCCGTTTCTATAGAAAGGCGGCCCATATTCTGACCTCTAGAAGCCTCCTGCGTTGCCCAGACGTCGATGCGAAAAGGGCCTTGTTAGGACTTGTTTTGGGTAGTACAGTCTTGAGCGTCTCAAACTGTCACAAATGTAGAAGCGTGCCTGCTCTGGTGCGGAACGCGAGATCACGAGGAAAATCATAGAGTTATTATAATGTACACATCGCGACACTGTTAGCGCGAAGACGACATAGGCGCATTTTCGTTTTTTACTTCTATATAGTATTAGCGAGCACAAAACTTTCTCGCTTATATTATAGAACTAAATGAGCTCTTTCCGTAGCAATAATAACTTGGATGACATCCCTTGGTTTCAAATAGAAAAACTGGAAAAACCGGCAATCACTTGTTCGCGCTAACAGTGTCGCACTCTCTACGATAGAGGTTCAACTGGCGCTAGTGTCTAGGTGACTTCCGGGAGGCGAAATGAAGCACAGAGCAACCAGTTTACTTTTGCGGTGCTCCTGCGCATTTCGTTTTGAAAACGCACGTCCGTTTGGCCTCTCCGGCGGAAAATGATGTTTAAGTTTGGTTATTTGGTTCGTACCGAATAGTATTTACCTTTATTAACATTGTAAAAGTGTAATTGCTTCAGTTACGTCATTTTTTTACCACTGAATGGTGTTAAACCGCTAAATGTCAGGCCCAAACCTCTGTTCCATGGCAGGTGTGTAAAGACGAGCGACGATTCTAAGCAAAATAACAATCAAAATAAATGTAGAGTGTGTTTAAGGTTCGCCAGCATTCCAGTGGTGCTTATATATTGCTAATATGTCCTTCCTGTCACAATATGAGAAAGTCTCTGTCGTGCATCTTTACGAGCGGTTTAAAAAGAGAAAAACCTTTAAAACGTAAAAAATGAAGTGCGCGGGCTATGAAATGTGTGTCTTTTTATTATTTCCTATGTCGGGCAGCTCTTATCCGGCAGCTGTTCTCTGGCGTCTACCTATTTTCAAAGATTTCGAGTGTGAGGGTGATGTTTTAAACGAAGCTCTTTGCACATATTCATAAGCAGAAAGAATAAAGCGGTACTTATTTATTGCAAATTGAACTATCATGTACGTGGCTTTCAGTTTATTTTGATCGCATGCATGCACAAGGAGTTATGTTTCCAGTGCTACTGCGTAGTTCTTGCCGTCTGCCTTGGTTTTCCACATGTTCTTCGTTCGTTTAGCACGTATATCACCCATGTTGGAAAGCGATGACACCGTGTTCGCGCTAACAGCGTCCCACAGTGCACATAAATATACTACAAAGAGGTTTTAGCACCACGTTTCATGCCACGAATTTAAGATAAAAACGCCGTAACTGACCAACTGCTTCATCTGCGTGACTGAGAAATGTTCCGATCTATCTAGTACGTACGAATTATTCGTGATATTTGCTCTTAAAATCAAGCGCAGAGAGAAAATGCACTCGCTTGTTCCCATAAAAATGCATTACCGGAAGTTAATTTCCGACTGATTGCTGACTGCTTCAATTTGCCGCAGCACACTAGCGCCAGCTGAACCTCTAGCGTATATTATAATATATCTATGGTGAAAATACAAAGAATCAACAAATATTCGAACGCCGTCGAAGCACAGATAAAATATAAGACGCTAAAAACTCTGTTATACTCCGACGTCGTGCGTAGCAAACATTGCGTAGCGCAGTGAACACAGTTGCTGATTGTTCGCAGATATCGAGTTCCAGCTCGCCGGCCAACGAAAGGCCCGCGTTCTGCGCTACGCTGCGTTCGCTACGCTTAACGTCTGAGAATAAAGGCCGGTTCACACATACAGCGGAGCGCTAAGTTAGCGCTCCAAGGAGCGCTCATCTGGCGCTTCCTAGCGCGTGATGTAGCGCTCGGTTAGCGCTTCAGTAGCGCTCTGTTAGCGGTTCAGAAGTGCTTTGTTAGCGCTCTGTTAGCGCTCTCACGCTCCCTGTGCCGTGCTTGCAGCTGTGGAACAGCGCGTGCACGGCGATTCCTTTGTTGTTGTTTTTCCTTTGGCATTGAAAGAAGAGGAAGTAAAAGAACCGCTCTCCGAGCAAAGGGTCGGGCAGGCGGTCCAGAGTCATGGACTCTGAGCGACTAATTGATTGGGTACGACCTCATCGCTTTCTATTCGATATGCGTGACCCCGGTTTCAAAGACACGCAGCTAAAAATAACCGCCTTCGACAACGTTCTGTGTCTCGGTCCCTCAGCCTAGGAACAAGGTTCGCCGGGTACCCGTCGGTATCTCGGTGGCGAAAGATTTTGCGCACCCAGAAGTCTCTTTTGGGCGTTAAGCCGTCCACACACATATGCACTAATCACGTATGGAAGAGCATTTGTCGCATTTCTATTTCAGCTTCCCACGTGTCCGCCATGGTGCTGCTGATGCACACCCAACCACAGGAACCGGAACCGCAGTGCACGCGCTAATCCGCAGCACCGTGGTACAAGAAGCCCTACTGTAGCGCTAACACGGCGCTACAGAAGCGCTAACAAGGCGCTACTGGAGCGCTAACAAGGCGCTACTGGAGCGCTAATCACGCGCTATATGTGAACGAAGTCACGCGCTAGGAAGCGCCACATGAGCGCTCCTTCGAGCGCTCACGTAGTGCTAACTTAGCGCTCCGCTGTATGTGTGAACAGGCCACAGAGCCTAAAGAGCGTGAGCAAAGAGACGTTTCACGCGTTCCGAATTAAAAAAGAAAAAAAAAAAAAAAGAAAAGCGTCGCGACGCCAGATGTTCTGACGTCACCAGCCAGATACAAGAAACGCGCACCCAAGCGGTGGTGGATGAATCTTGCACTTCCGATTTTCTTGCGGCGTTGAATCTAGCCGATTTCGGACGTCCAAAGGGGTTTTTTCCGTTCTTCAACACCACACAAAAAGAAAACAAAGCTCAGCCAACGTGCCATAAGTAGTGCAAGGCACAATCAATAGACCCTTTTCAAAAGTCAGAGTCACCTTGTGGCAGTCCCAATAGCCCCAATATTGCCGCTCTAATGGCGGTGATGGGAGATCATGTTCGGCTAAATCAAGCACCCTCGATTTCGTGAGTCGAGGGTGACGTAAAAGGACCAACACCTCTTCCCCTTTCTGCTCTATGCTTTCGAAGACGTTCGCATTTTCTGGTGTGGAGAAGCTGTGTAGTGCCGCCATTAGAGCGTCGGGTTTGGCTCTGCACATGGTGGGTTGACTGACTTTCGGGAAAGGTCTATTGGAAACGTAAGAGCGACACACAATAATTATTGTTCTTTGTACTTGGATAGCGCCACTCACAACTCGATTGGAATTAAAAGATGTTGTGAAAAACTAAGGTCCGTATGTAGTGTTTGAAGCCGTTTTACTGCTTAGCGTCGAAAAACGGCCGTAAGCCACCTGGTCATCCGTGTCCTAAGCATACGAATCACGAATGTCCTCCTTACTCGCACTCGCATCGCGGAGCAACTAGTACAGCGTTCTCAAGCCAGAAAGTGCCGCTACAGCTCACCGCGCCATCAACGCTCATGACCACAAAATTTTACTAAAGCCGACGGTTCACTGCTGCCGTCACCTCCGTTATAAGCACGGTGAAAAGAAACATATTTAGGTGAGGACTCTGGCCGCCCTACCCCCGGGGAGCGAGCGACCAGAGATCGTGTTCGGAGCTAGCCTCGAACCAGGGGTAGTTCGTTCCGCGCCGCCGCCGCGGAGGGCGCAGAGGTATGAGGTCCCTCCTCGGCGACCACGGTGTCGGCGGCGTAGTGTGCTCGCCTTCTTCGCGGTGTGGTGGTGGTGTGCGGCCAGTGGCTGGCCTCGTGTTTTCCTTTGGTGCTGCGTCGATCACAGGTGCCACCGTCGTGCACGAAGGTGAGCCTTAACCAGAAGAAGAAGAAGCAGAAGAAGAAGAAGAAGAAATATAACACAAATTTATGGACTCTGGCGATTTGGTTGCGGCGTGGCGGCTGTGAGGTACAACAAGAAGCGGTGAGCAAGAAAATGCGGGACCACCGCTGGGAGAAAGAACCGGAGCGGTCGGTTTGGGAGGAATCCCATACTTGCGCGCCATCTATCCCCGTGCGAGTGAAGCGCACTCATAGCGCCTAAAATAATGTGGCCGCCGCGTCGGACAGAAAGTCATCACCTAAATGTTTCTTGAAACGGGGTTAAACAGGTTATGAGTGCGAAAGCCAAACGTCAGTTTCTGCTTTGTTTATTTATTTTATACGAAATAATAAGCTCCATAGAAACGTATAAAAATATTGAGCGCATTGACAGGTCCCTGGAAGAGTGGGACAACACCTTTTTCTAGAAAAGTAAAAAAAATCGTCGTCATGTTCCCTTTAAAAAGAGCAGAAGTCCGAGTCGACAGGCTTGACTGGTGCGTTGCTGCAGCAGCCTTAAAAAAACAAAAATTGGGGTGTGGGTATGTTTATAGAGCCTGAACTTAGTCTGCCTCAACGGGCGACTTGTCTCTCACCTGCAGACGAGCAATGTAGGCAGTGGAGTACAACCACTAGCCTCGGGCCTTGAAAGGCCGACGACCAGACTTGAGATTCTGCAAGGCAGGAGATCCTCCTCTCTATGGGGGAGAAGGAAACAGGAAACCAAATACTTTACTAGGGGGAATACATTCCACTCCGCTCATTTGCATTAGACAGAACGCCTACAGCGCCGAATCCAGCCCTGACGGAGTGGAGGTCCCCGTCAGTCCACGCGCATGTGCACGTGGATGTTCGCGGCGGCCGCGGCGGTGTCGTCTCCGATTCCACCTATACTCCGTTTCACCTTATGTTGTACCGCAGACAAGGCTAGAAGCGCGAGCTGATAGCGTTGGGAGCTACTCTTAAAGGGCCCATGAAACGAATTTTGGGCTGGAATAAATCAATTTATATCGGGATTTTACTAATAGCACGTCGTTCAGTGGGCCAAAAGAAAAAAGGTAGAAAGTCAAAAGCCTGACTTTCGGTACGAACATTTGAAAATATAGCGGACTATTTTGTACCTTCTTTCCTTCGAAAGCTCTCCGCCTTTTCACTATGATACATCCACGGTTCCTAAAGCGCGTCAGCGGTGCCAACCTGACGTCAGCCGAGCCCAGCTCACGCATTGGACACGAGAATCGCGTCACTCGGACGTATGCGCTCGTCAACAATCAATCCGTCGACGAATATTTGGATTCGCGTTCGTGGCCAATGAGTGCCCTGACGGAACTTATCGTCACTGGCGAATGACAAGTTCTATGGTGTGCATAAAAAGCACGGTTGAAGCTAGGAGTCATCGCACCGGTGCCGAAGAATGTCATGACGACGTGATTTCACAATTCGCATTTGAGTTGAGGATTAAAGCTAAGGAGGAAGAAGTAGGAAAGTTTTTTCATGACCCCTTTAACGCACGAGAGCTTGTGCCGCCGAGATGTGCCCTAGAGCAAGGAGCGCGCGCTTGTAGCCTTTCCTGCGGTACATCATAAGGTGAAACAGAGTATCGGCCAACAGATTGTTTACAAACAAGCCCGCGTTTGCCCACCAGGCGAGGGCACTGCGCGCGCGCAGAAACCAGATTCGGCCTAGGCGAATCACCTGCGCATGCCCAGTGCCGACAGCAGCGCCACCGCCGCGGCGTGACGTCAGAGAGTTGAGTTGGTCTATAAAGCCCCTTCATGTTTCAAGAGTAGCGCAAGGTGCGTCGATGCACGAGGCACGTGCAACGTGCAACCCTTGGGAAGATCATGGTGGCACAGCGCAGTAAAGTATTTGGCGCAGCTACAGTGGCGCAGCTCTGATGTACGTCTGAGATAGATTTTAGACGCCATTTTCTTCCTAAAAGTGGCGCGCGGCACGTGTCTCGAGCATTTTCACAACAATGAATTTGATATGTAGAACAACCATCATCATCATCATCATTTACCGCCCGATAGCCGAGACCTCCCCGACGATAGATGGCTCTCGCCAAGCCCAGAAAACCTGTCCGCGCCGAGGCTATTGCATTCGAGAGGAGTGGAATGTATTTCTCCTAGTAAAGTATTTGAGGAAACGATGGACAAGGTAGAAGGGGGAGAGGAGGAAGCGAGGGAAAAGTGGAAAGGGCGAACTGGTCGTCGGTCTTTAACGTGCACGACGCAGTAGTGATACACGACCGCACGCCAGTACGATTCTCATTCAAATCGAAACGGGCAGGGGTGGGGGATAAACCTATACGCCTCGCAAGTGGGCTCATTTTCGTCTTCTGCGCATGAGAAAGGAAGTAGCGGTGACGTCAGAACGCCGAGCCCTGATTGGCTGATCGCGGTCCCCTATCTCAGCGTCGTCTGCTCGCAACAACGTCTGCGTCTGTCTTACCTTTCCTGCGACTTTCGGAAGTGCAGGTCTTTACGAGCGAGCTCGACTTCGCCTTTCAGAGAGGGCAGACGAAATAACTCGAGCGGTACGTTGTTTTTGTCTGACAACTAGCAGACGCGCATCAAGGAGGGAAGTCAAAGGACTCACTGGCGAGGTGTCCCGAGGCGCCGAGGTTTGTTTGCTGAACCGAGAGTGTCCGCAAGTTCCCTCCTAAATACTTTTTCCATCCTTTCGTGTGTGGCGAGACCCCTCACTCTTTAACGGCGTCGGCGGGTTAGCGCAGTTAACGTCGTCTGCTTTACGTCTGCTAGTCAAAGCGATGGCTGCTTTACCTTTCCTGCGTCTGTCGGAGAATCACCGATTTTTCACCGCGAGAGTCACCGCTGCCTCGGAAAACAAGGAGATAACAAGAGGAAGAGATTGACCTCTTAATCTAAAATTGAGGTCAGCGATCAAAGTATAATACGGGAAGGGTTCACAAGGGTCGCGCGGGCATATTCCATTCAGCACGCCAGCCGGTCGTGGGCAGACGGTCGCCGAGTCGCGAAGTGCCTGCTAGGCCTAACTGCCGAGCTCGCTTGGTCCAACGTTGTCTTGGTGGGTGTCGGTGGAATCGTGGCCGTTGGAGCTTTTCCCGGGTGTTTGTGGATCCAGCGTTCTTGTCCGTCGTGGTCTGTTTCAAGTACTTTTTACTTTTTTCTTGCTGCTTGAAGTCGGGACGCGTGAGAAGCGCACGGAGAAAAATAAACGTCCGTGGGTCGTCGCGACCGCGACGCTGTCGCCCATGCTGAGTTGATCGTAAGCTTCGGAGCTGTCGTAGGATTCCGTCGTAACCTGCGCAAAACTTACGATAATTTTGTTTCGTGAATATGAATTTGTTCTCACGTTTTGTCTTACGCACATTTTTGGCGTAAGATCGTTTTGTGAATCCTCTGCACTTTCGGAAGTCACATGAAAGGTAAGACAGACGCAGACGACGTTGCGAGCAGACGGCGTTGCAAAGGAGCAGACGACGCTGAGATAGGGGACCGCGATCAGCCAATCAGGGCTCTGCGTTCTGACGTCACCGCTACCCCCTGCGCAAGAAGCAGACGAACTTGCCCTCCGCATTGCTATTAGCGGCGAGAAGTTGTGGTGGCGCCCTCTTATGGTTCCCCCTTGTTACGTCATTACCTTGCAAACAACAAGTTCGATGGTGTTTGTAAATAGCATGGTGGAAGCTTGAAATCATTGCGCTCTTAAAGGAACACTGCCAACACCGTCAAAATTAAAGTTCTTTCATTCCTCTTATTTCCGTCGATGATAATCCCCTTTCTTACGTCATAGTCAGCGTTCGGCCAATCGTGGAAGGCCGACCACAGCGACGCTTGTGTTCGCTCTCGGGGCTAATAGGAAGTATTCACTGGCGGCCATAGCTGTGTGCGCGACTGCTGAGCGCGTGCTGATGGCGAGCTTCCACAGTTCTTTTGTAACGTGCATTCCGCACCCTCAAGATTGCCGGTCTTAGCAGCCTATAATGTGGGCTCGTTCTGAGCATGCGCTCTAGACAGCACCCACAAATATGGCGCCCAGTGAATACTCCTTATATTACCCAAGCATCAAGAAGAATGCAGGAATAGACCGATCTCACCAAGCTTTCGGCGCATGCGTGACGCCGCCATAACTTTAGTTCACAGGAGGCAAAGGGCAGTGCACGAGAGGGCTCGTGCCGTCTCGTGCTCCACACGCGGAGAGCTACAGCGAGGTTGTCACACGTGCAGAAAGACTAAAGTTCCCTGGATGCATTGCGGCAGCGGTGGTGTAGTCAAACTGGCTGGTGAGATCGGTCTATTGGTGTTCCACGCGCCGTACGTGCTGGCGTCAGCAGTAGAAACTTTTCTAAAGCAAACACATAAAACAAATAGCATCTTGCACGCGCGTTCGTCAACGCTTTATTTTGGATATTTACTTCGAATCTTTTGTACGGGGAAGGCGTGCGCGTGTGGCGCGTGGAACACCACTCTCTGCATTCTCGTTGATTCTTGGGTTATATAGCAATAAGGAGTATTCTCTCGGCGCCATATTTGTGGGTGCTGTCTAGAGCGCATGCTCAGAACGAGCCCCCATTAATAGGCTGCTAAGACCGGCCATTTTGACGGTGTGGAATGCACGTTGCAAAAGAACCCTGGAAGCTAGCCATCAGCACGCGCTCAGCAGTCGCGCACACAGCTATTGCCGCCAGTGAATACTTCCTATTAGCGGCGAGATGTTTTGGTGGCGCCCTCCGGTGGTTCCCCCTTGTGACGTCATTACCTTGCAAACAACAAGTTCGATGGTGTTTGTTAGTAACGTGGTGGAAGCTGGAAATCATTGCGCTCTCAAAGGAACACTGCCATCACCGTCAAAATTAAAGTTCTTTCATTCCTCTTATTTCCGGCGATGATAATCCCCTTTCCGACGTCATAGTCAGCGTTCGGCCAATCGTGGAAGGCCGACCACAGCGACGCTTTCGGTCGCGCTCGGGGCTAATCGGTCTATAGACCCTTTCTGGAATTCAGTGTCATCTGGTCACTCAAATGGCAGTTTAACTTTTATCGTACTAATGGCGGCAATGAACATGTGGTCTCCTGTATTTTATGGGGCACCGTCACCTTCGCAAGTCAACGGTAAACGAGAATGTGTGCTTCACTGTGCATTTATTTTTCAATCTCTTTCACTGTTAAAGGCGAAAAAGATGCAACCAGTCAGAACGAAGCGCCAACTCACATAGACGCCTGAATAAAGTTCTATACATCAAGGGGCCTTGAAGCCGAGTGTGTACACTAACAGATTGATTGGGCCCCAGTTAGAAATGAACGCTTACGCAGCTCTTGCATTCCCTTCCTGCTATCGCAACTTTTAGCGATGGTGGTACCGCGGTGTGAGAATCGTGGATGATCGGCTTCACAATAAAGGTGCTTGCAAACACCTTCCTGACGTGAAAAAATAAACTAAGGCTCTAATACAGCTCATATATAGCAAAACTGGAATTACTCACGCGTCGCAGACCCAGCCTCGTACCGCTGTTCTACGACGATCATCCAGATGACAGCCATTTTGATACTCTGTTTTGATAGGCACCAGTACGCCCCCTATAGGTCGTGAAAGTTGCGAATAAGCCTCGGATCATCATGCTTAGAAGCATCTTCAACTTCTTCCTTCATCAGTAAACAGAAGACCGCCATTATACTCGGCGACAACTTTTCTTGGCAATGAAGGGAATGCTAGGGGGGGCGGAGTTCCTGCACATGTATCACGCCGCCAAGCATCCGGGCTTTCATTACGTCAGTTTTGGTTTCGTTTTCAGTTTTGGTTTCGTTGTCGGCATTCAAGGCAAGCACTCTATACAGCTCGTTAGTTTCTATAAAACCGTTTCCAGTGGACATACCCGGGCTCAGTGCAGATGGCATAGATCCCGGGCACGTCCGTTTCGATGGTGTCGGTTTATCGTTCCCTCTCGTGCTGTTCATGATCTCGTGGTTCTGTGCTCCTCTACCTTCTTTTCCTCTTGTTACCTACTACCAGATCTTTAGTAACTAGAAAACTAATTTCATTTTTATATTTTTATTGTTCAAGATTCATAGTGATGTGACAATTATTATTCAAATGACGAATATTAAGATTATAATTTACGTTACAGCCAAAACACAGTTTAGACCCGGGGACTGTGTTCAGCTGCGTAAGAAGACAGCGTGCTTCGGCTCTGTAGCTTTGGCAGCATTGCCAAGAAAAGTTGTTGCCGAGTATAGTATAGCACATATGCCATTTTTTCAGATGATGATAGTGATCAAAGTGGACACACTGAATTCAGGAAAGGGTCTATTAGCGGCGAGAAGTTGTGGTGGCGCCCTCTTATGGTTCCCCTTGTTACGTCATTACCTTGCAAACAACAAGTTCGATGGTGTTTGTAAATAGCATGGTGGAAGCTTGAAATCATTGCGCTCTTAAAGGAACACTGCCAACACCGTCAAAATTAAAGTTCTTTCATTCCTCTTATTTCCGTCGATGATAATCCCCTTTCTTACGTCATAGTCAGCGTTCGGCCAATCGTGGAAGGCCGACCACAGCGACGCTTGTGTTCGCTCTCGGGGCTAATTGAACCCAAGATACCTGAATTGACTCCGTAAGTGTGACGTCATGAGTCCAAACAAACCGTTGCTATACTTCGTTTCACTTTATCTGCGAGCGAAGCCAAAGCTAGAAGCGCGAGACCAGCGCTTTTTGCATTTCTCCCCAGCTCGCGCGCTCGAGCTAAGCCTTAAAGGGGCCATGAAACGAATTTCGGGTTGGGATGAATGATTTTAAATTGGGACTTTACTAATCGCATATCGTTTAGTTGGCCAAAAGAAAGAGGCTAGAAAGTCAAAAGCCAGCATTTCGGTACGAACATTTGAAAATATAGCGGACTATTTTGTACATCATGATTTAAAATAGCGCAAAACAACAAGGAAGGAAGGACGAGGTAGACAGGAAGGGCGCTAAGATATGCGTTAGCGCCCTTCCTGTCTACCTCGTCCTTCCTTCCTTGTTGTTTTGCGCTATTTTAAATCATGATGGACAACCAACTAGCCCGCCAGCTCATCTTACTATTTTGTACCTTCTTGCCTTCGAAAGCTCTCCGCCTTTTCACTATGATACATCCGCGGTTCCAAAAGCGCGTCACCGGCGCCGAACTGACGTCAGTAGAGCCCAGCTCACGCATTGGACACGAGAACTGCGTCACTCGGACGTATGCGCTCGTCAACAATCAATCCGTCGACGAATATTTGGATTCGCGTTCGTGGCCAATGAGTGCCCTGACGGAACTTATTGTCACTGGGGAATGACAAGTTCTATGGTGTGCATAAAAAGCACGGTGGAACCTAGGAGTCATCGCACCGGTGCCGAAGGAATGTCACGACCACGTGATTTCACAATTCGCATTTGAGTTGAGGATTAAAGCTAAGGAGGAAGAAGTAGGAAAATCGTTTCATGACCCCTTTAACGCACGGAGCTTCCGTGCTCGCGCTTCCAGTTTTGCCTTCGCTCGCACATAGGGTGAAACGAAGTATAGGGTCGTTGTTATGGACGAATACATGTGGCTCGGTTTCGCTACGAAAACCCGACCGTTCAAAAATCAGGAGTAGGATTTAAACTTCTAAAAATCACAGATGTAGAAAGCTTGAATGTCATATATGTTTCGACAGAAGTGTGCCGGTAATCGCTCGTTTCTGAAATATTTACGACTGCAACTTCCGGTCCTCAAGATGCCTGCAGCAGACGACGAATGCAAGAAGTATGCCGCCTTCCGCACGCCGGCCGGCCAAACCGGGGCCGTCGTTTGAATCGTGTGAATAAAGACGATATTCTGACATCGCGTTTGTTTGAAATATAATGAGTTTCAGACACTTATCGACCAACGCACTGTTTACAAACAAGCCCGCGTTTGCCCACCAGGCGAGGGCACTGCGCGCGCGCAGAAACCAGATTCGGCCTAGGCGAATAATAATAATAATAATAACTTTATTTTCCATCAAATGATGGGGGGCCCAAAGGAAAAAAGCTGCAGTAGGCAGCTTGACTGGTCCTCGGGCCCCTTACACTGGTCAGCAGCAAGCACGCGGAAAAAAATACAAAAAAGGCAAAGTATACAATGGAACCGTTGCAGTTCTACGGTTGACATTTCTACAAACCAAGGCTCACCCAAGTGCAAAACATAGACAGAAAACAAAAATCACGTACAGAAATATAAGCGCAGGTCCTTGAAAGTGAAACTATCAAAATCAATATTATCAGTGCAAAGACTATTTAGCAAATGTGGGAGTGTGAAATTTAACATTTGATAGCCATAGTTTGTTCGTTGCGTGACCATCCTCCATTTCTCTGTGTTGCGGGTAGAATAATGTGGGGAAATTTCCCTTAACGACGCAAGTCTTTCCAGAAAACACAATCCCCTTATTTTTTCACTTTTAAAACTTGTAGCGAGTCTGTACTGATATAATTTATAAATGTTAATTATTTTACAAATCTTAAATAATTCGGCAGAATGAAAGTTATATGGCACATTACATATTCCTCTCAATATTTTTTTCTGCAGCAAAAACAGTTTTTCTATATTAGTCATTGTTGATGCGCATGCCCATGCCGACATGCGCATGCCCAGTGCCGACAGCAGCGCCACCGCAGCGGCGTGACGTCAGAGAGTTGAGTTGGTCTATAAGAATTCATAGTGGGGTGCGATGCAAAATATGGTTTATCGAAAGTCCGGACGTCGATCGAGATGATCGTCTGCTAAAAGATCGCATTGCACCCGTGAGAAAAGCACTTCAGGCGATCGGTAGAGATCCCAAATTTTGTTTGCGGACTCGCGCTATGCGAGGGTGCTTCGTATACCTGGTTGTAACCATCGCGTGGTGAAAGACCCTTGCAGTTTCTTCAGATTTCCGCAAGACCCCAAAGCGCGAAAGAATTGGATAAAAAACATAAGGTGAGTTCATTATAGATTGTACTCGCATCGCGGGTTCGATGGAGATCTTCACCAAAAGAGCACATGCCCGGAATTGGATGTATACCAAGGGGGAAAAAAGCAAAATACTGCGAAATTGCGATAGACATGCAATTCTTTAATAACCTGACAACCACAATAATAATGATAACAAACGACTTACCTCGACGGCGTATGATTTGTTTCTCATGCTGGCCTGCACTACGCCGGTAATGCACTTCAGGTCGTAGTCGTAACTGATCTGCATGACGTGGCTGGATTTTACTGCATTTTCACCGCTCGTAACTAAGCTAGGTTCTTCCCAGAAAAACAAAAACGCACATTGCGGAGGCCTCGACAGCCATGGTGATGCACTTATTTTTGTCGCTCGTTTACCGACGCAATTCAATGAAGACGCCCGCTGCAACAGAGGCCAGCAAATCTATCGTGTCGTCTGCTACCAAAGCAAAGCGGAGTGCAAGTCTTCAAACATGGCTTTCATCGTTGCGATACGACACTGAGACGACAAGAACATCTTCATAATTCGATAACAAGAAGTTAGGTTGCTTACAAAAAATTATTTACTTACTTGTAAGCAAACATCTAGCCTCATGAGGAGTCTCCATGCATTAGTCCATAGCAACGTCCCCAGCAACGGTTTGTTTGGACCCAGACGCCTTGTTGTGACGTCATCACTTACGGGGTCAATTCTGCAGCGCGATCTTTCGTTATGCCATGCTACAAGCGCGAGCTCCGGGCTTTCTGCATCCTGCCAAGCACGTGCGCTCGTGTGGTGCAAGCATTGTTCAGGGCCGACTTGCTCGCGCTTAGCACCCACTCTGCCACCGATATCACCAGAAGCCTTCAGGCAGCCAAGACGCAGTCAGTCGTGTATAGTATATAATCGGGACTCTATAGATTGCTGATTAGAAGTCGCACTGCACTGGCCAAATATTCAAGAGCCGACAAATGCAAACAGAAAAGGCGAAACTCGTGTGATTTGCCAAAAAGGAATAATAATATTTGTTTCGTTGCACTTGTAACAAGAAGAAGACAAGGTGCTCAGATTATCACGCTCAACCCAAGCCCGAGAACAGTGAGCGCGCAGTCACTGATTCTAAATTTCAGTTCACTGTGAGAGGCGAGCGGCTCCGCTTATACGTTTGCCGATTTACATCAGAGGTGTCAAGTACGGCAACCCGCCAGGTTGGCGTAGTGGCCTCCGATTTCAACCGTTATCGGCTCTGACTCGGCGGCACTCGTTTCTTCTGCCTCCAAGCATCGCAACCGGTAAGACAGTTTTCATGGAAGCCTGTCATCTAGCCATGGCTTGCGTCGGCGTCATATGACTTGTCGAGATGGTCGGTTTTCTGCATGAGTTTTATTATCTAAATTAATTTGATGATATGAACTTTTTTTCTGCAACAGTTCGATTGAGTTAATCAAGAAGCGCCAAAAGTGTATCGTCAAGGCGCTCATCATCTTTGTGCGTTTTTTGTCTCACTGACGAAATCAATCACTCAAAGCGAAGGCGCCATGACCCTGGGCCTTCTTTGCGTCGGATTAGATTAAGCATTGATAGCAAATTAATAAAAAAAAATGCCGTGGTGCACATTTGGCGTTGTTTGATTGGCATCAATCAGATCGTAGCGTTGGCTGCGGTCTGAGTATAGACTCTTTGTATAGCAGCTGTGCATGGGCGCCGCCATAACCGACCTTATTTTTTGTTTCCTGTTATTCCGTTTACTTCGCTTCAATGGTGCCATAGCATGTCCAGGTTATTGCCATTTTAGATTTTATGTACTGTGTCTTTCTCCGTAGCATTGACCTCTAGTGGAGAATCGTCAACGCCCGTTTCAGTGTCTCCGTATCTCGGTAAGAGGAGAGAAAGTCAGTAATGGTGGATGTAACCTTGCGCGCATGCAAAGCGTCTATTGGCGACGTGAGCGATCAAAAGCGTCGCTGTGGTCGGCCCACCACAATTGGCTGAATGCTGATTCTGACGTCAGCAAAGGATGTTTCATCGGCGGAAATAAGAGGAATGTAAGAACTTCAATTTTGACGGTGTTGGCAGTGTTGCTTTGAGAGCGCTATGATTTCAAGCTTCCACCATGCCCATTACAAACACCATCGAACTTGTTGTTCGCGAGGTAATGACGTCACGAATAGTAACCAAACGAGGGCGCCACCGAAACATCTCGCCGCTAAAGGCTGAACTCCATGGGACGAATATGCTGCGAATAACCGACGAATTTTGCCCGGCGGCTTTCGCTCTGCGCGTGGAATCAACACAGTGGCTGCTACGTCGCGCGCAAAGCGAGCGTGCCGTCGGGCGGCGTTCGCCAGTTATTCGTCACATAATTTGTTCTATGGAGTTCAGCCTTAATACTGAACATTCACCGGACGCCTTAATGGACTTGCCTCACTAACCGCTCATTCACACTGGAAGCGGATCCGCGTTCGCAAAGCGGTTGCGAACGCGGTTGTATAAAGATTCAGTGCAATTGCACGCGCACCCGATGACATCAAGTGCGCGTGCAATTGTACTGGATCTTTATACAACCGCGTTCGCAACCGCTTTGCGAACGCGGATCCGCTTCCAGTGTGAATGAGCGGTAAGCGTCCCGCGCACGTGTGACGCCGCCATAACTGTAGTCTGTAGTAGGTAGAAAAGGGAGGCAGGCACCAATTCACGAGACAGTTCGTGCCGCCTCGTGCTGTGCGTGCGCAGAACCTCGGCGGGGCTATCGAGCGTGCGGGACTACAGTTCCTGCGATGCTTGGCGGCACCGGTGGCGTGATGAAACTGCAGCAGTGAGATCGGTCTGTTGAGAGCGCTGCTCAGTGCGCATGCTTATACTCCTCCGTTCATCTTCAGGCTGAGACTAAAAGCTCCGCATTCAGCGCGAGCTCGCTGACTTCCGCAGTGCTTCGGTTGCGTGTGCCTGCGCGTTCACACTTGTGTTAAGGCCGGTTCAGACACTTGCGTTTGAGTGCGCTTGACTGCGTTGCGTCGAGAACCGAAAGCGAGTCATCGGCATATCTGTGTTTCGTATGAAGCGTGGAATCCAATCCAAGGAATCATCTTGGCACGCGGTATAAGCAGCAGGGATGTCCTGGTTTCTCGCTGCCGCAACGTAGTCAAACGCAGTCAAACGCAACTGTCTGAACCAGGCTTTAGCGAGGGCAGAAAACTCGCGCCGAAGGCGGAGCTTCAAGTCTCAGCTTAAAGCCTGGTTCACACAGTTGCGTTTGACTGCGTTTGACTGCGTTGCGGCAGCGAGAAACCAGGACATCCCTGCTGCTTATATCGCGTGCCAAGATGATTCCTTGAATTGGATTCCACGCTTCATACGAAGCACAGATGTACCGGTGACTGGCTTTCTGCACTCGACGCAACGCAGTCAAACGCACTCAAACGCAAGTGTCTGAACCGGCCTTAAAGGGGCGACGCAACGATTTTTGTATTTTGCGCAAATACCGCTTAGAACGGATCTCTGCCGTTATTGACCTGGGAAATACCCGTTCGTTTTTCACCACACGCAATCGAAGTCGCAGAAAAAAAATAAAGAAAAACGAGCAGAGTTCACCCCCTCAACTCGAAGCCAGAACAAGCGGCCACGTGATCTGGAGCCGATTATATGCCGCCAATGTTGATCATAACCATGCGCTGGGGTTGGCAAGGCACAGGGCACGCGCTGAGTTCCAGACATTGTTATGGTTCGGCTGTTGTCGTCATTGCAGCGATTGGACACAGGACACTACCCGAATGCTTCTCGAGCTATCGATTATCACGAGCCCGAATCGAGTGCCCACGCAATGCTCGGGTCCAATCTATGAGCCGCATTCAAATATCGTCACTGGGCGGTACTGCTACCGCCCAGCTACGTCATCAGGTTTTGCGAAGGAGAGATTGAATGAAAACACTCGGTTTTGTCCTCGAAATTACAGCGCAACAAAGGAGTTTCTTGGTCAGTGGCGTTGCGTGCGAGTATCCTTGAGTCCCACTAGTGCCAGTAAGCTCGTGTAAAGTGAAAAACATTCCAATTGAATATCGTTGCACCGCCCCTTTAAGGGTGAATGGAGCGTGGGCGGTATTCACTAGACGCCATATTCGAGGGCGATGTTTAGAGCGCATGCCCAGAATGAATTCACATTAAGAGCCTGCTAATACCGACAATCTTCATGGTGCGGAATACACCTTGCAAAAGAAGTCCGGAAGCCCGCCCCCAACACGCGCCAATCAGCCGCGCGCGTAGCTATGGCCGCCAGTGAATACTCTCTATTGGCAACGCGAGCGATCAAAAGCGTCGCTGTGGTCGGCCCACCACAATTGGCCGAATGCTGACTATGACGTCAGCAAAGGATTTCTCAGCGACGCAAATAAGAGGAATGTAAGAACTTCAATTTTGACGGTGTTGGCAGTGCTGCTTTGAGAGCGCTATGATTTCAGGCTTTCACCATGCTCACTACAAACACCATCGAACTTGTTGTTCACAAGGTAACGACGTCACGAAAGGTAACCAAACGGGGGCGCCACCGAAACATCTCGCCGCTAATAGACCTATTGCTATATTACCCAAGCATCAAGGAGAATGCAGGGATTGGTGTTCCACGCGCCGCACGTGCTGGCCTCAGCAGTAGTAAATTTTCTAAAGCAAAAATCTAAAACAAATTGTATCTTGCACGCGCGTTCGTCAACGCTTTATTTTGGTTATTTACTTCGAATCTTTTACACGGGGAAGGCGGGCGCGTGTGGCGCGTGGAACACCAATCCCTGCATTCTCCTTGATGCTTGGGTAAGACAGCAAATGGTCTATAGAACGAGCTCACATCCATAGGCTGCCAAGACCGGCGATCTTGATGGTGTGATATACGCGTTGCCAAAACACTGTGGAAGCTCGCCGTCAACACGGGCTCTCCAGAAACGTACTCAGCTATGGCCGCCAGTGAACTCCTCTACAGGGAGTATTCACTTGCGGCCATATCTTTGTGCGAGGCTGCTGAGCGGGTGCTGACGTCCAGCTTCCGCAGTTATTTTGTAACATGCAATCCGCACCACCAAGAGTTCCGGTTTTAGCTAGCTATTAATGTGTTAATGTGAGCTCGTTCTGAGCATGCACTCTAAACATCAGCCTCATATATGGCGTCCAGTGAATACCTCATAGTGCAACATCGTGGTGGGAAGGACCTTTGTTACCCTTTATGATATAGGCCTCTTTCCGCAGCCAACAGACTTCCGAGCCACAGCTCTCAATCCTGCTGAGGGCACTACTTTACCGCCTTCCTCAGCGGAAGCTGTCAAAGTTGGGTCTCCTTCGGCAACTCTCCACTATCCAGAAGCTGAAGGGCCTGGGCTTCCCCGTTTAAGGTTCTCTCTGCAAACAATTATTGAGGAAGTTGTCGTCAAAGACAATTGATAATGTCTTTCGCTGTTAGTCAGGGTTCCGGTGGTTCCAATGAACGAGTCCAGGAGATATACATACGTTCCGGAACTCCCGGTGCTACGTCAGACAGTAAGACTCCGGGCAAGACAAATTCCCGGATTGAAGTGAGTACGGTAAACGCTGGTCCTGACAACCAAATAGGCGGAAACCTGACCGTGTACGGGGGCGGCCAGTACCGCATCAAGACTACCATCTCGGACGAAATGGCAAACTACCAGATCACCGATGAGAGCGGCCAGGTGAGGAACATCACTGTGCCGACGACCAAGAGTCCGCATGCTGGCAAGTACGAACGGCGTGTGATCGTTGAGAACGGAGTTGAGACCGTGGAGGAGTACCAGAATGATCAGCTGTTCAAGCGTACCGTGGACGGCGTTGAGCAGCCGCTGACAAAATAGACAGCCGTGTTCCATCGGAGATTGGATTGCACAAACTCACAATGCGTGTGCGCGATTTCAAAATGGTAAACGTGGTGGTGGGGCAGACTAACAACAATTTTGAAATAACAAAAGAAATGTTACCCCGTAATATTTTGGACGCCTGGTTACAACTAAGCGATTGGCTAAATGGTATTTCACCATTGAGAAATTAAAACGTGCTGAACATGCCAACACATTGCTTTATCGATCTTTTGGTCACAACGATAAATTATGTACAATGCCTCAATGTTGTGATATGACATACACCATCTCTATGCAGTTTTGTTGAACGTCAATATTGACTGGAAGGGTTACATTAAAATCTCTTGATAGACAACTTCCAATCGGGATTGAGGTAGCAGAAACGGACGTAAGAAAGAGGGGAGGGGACCTAAATGTTCACAGCTTTAAATCGCCTATTTATACTCCGTTCATCTTTTAGCTGACATTGCAGCGAACGGCATTTTCACGCGCTTTTTGATGTGACACATTTTTTTTTCTCGTGACTACGCGACGTTTTTTTACGCTTTGTTTCTCTTTGAAATGACCATGTAATAGTTCGGGAACTTGAATTTACTATCAGCAAACTCATTAGTGAGTCCTGAAAATTGTTTAATGGGTCAAAAGGAAATAAGCGCACACAAGTCCAAAGCCTCGATTTCGGTATAAAAGTTTTGAAGATAAACGTAGATTATTTATCATTTCTCCTTTAAAAGTATCCTGCCTTTTCACTGTGATACATCGGCAGTGCCCAAGAACGTTAGCCAAATTCAGTTCACGTATTAGATACGATAACTGCGTCACATGAACTGTGTTCGTCAGCAATTATTCCGTCGGCGAACATTCGGATTCGCGGTTCATGGATAATGAATTTGGAGCCATGCATTGTCAATTAAAGCTTGTTTCTCTTCATGCGCGACAGAAGCCAAGCTATACTATAGTAGGTGACAGGTTAAAAGTGAAGTGGAAGCTCCTCCCACCCCTTTCCACTTTAGCAGAGCAAACGCTGGAGAGGAGGCTGGCTACCTTCTATCCATCGTTCGCTCTGCTAAAGTTGAAAGAGGGGGGAGGAGCTTCCACTTCACTCTGAAGAGGATATCAGCAGAAGAGGCCATGCATTTCTTATGGTAACTTTTTGGTCCTTAATCTCAGCAATTACTGAACCTTTGACCGTCAGAGTGGTTGTATTCGAAGGAGAGTAAAAATAAAATTTACAGCTCGGCGGAATTACATCTTCCCGGTTTTGCGTTCATTATCGTTTCACAAAACCCCGAATTCCGAGAGAGAGAAAAAAATTAGCTTCCTTTTTTAAGCGTCCCAGAAATTAAATCCGAGTATAAATACAAATTGTGGGATTGAATTGCAGTGTAAAACGTATTTGTGTATCCACATCTGCTAATAGATCCCTTCTGTGCACTGACGTTGCTAAATGAATTGAGATTGACTTTTGATGGGTTAGTTGGTTCGTATTAGACATGATTAAAATAGCGCGAACCTGACAAGGACAAAGAAGGCACACGCACGACAGGACTGCCGCTGCTTGTATCGATGAAAAAAGAAAGGGCCCAGGGTAGAAGAAATATGTTGTAACACGACTTTTGATTGGGCTATGATTATATTGCAACTAAATGCGAAGGTGCAAGCGAGCTGGACCAGAATGACGAAAATAATCCCTGGATAAGGGGAACAAGAGGGACAAAGGACAAACAAAAATCTCCAAAACCAGCTAGGTGACTGTTGCGCGACCGAATAAATCCGCCTGGTCCGTGTATCGAACCCGGGACCACTCCATTTCCAGTGGAGCGCTCTACCAACTAAGCTAACCAGGGGTTAGATGTCAGTACAGCAAACGGGTTTTATCGCGCATCAGTCACCTAGCTGTGTTTGGAGATTTGTGTGTGTCCTTTGTCCCTCTTGCTCCCCTTCTCCAGGGATTATTTTCATCAACCTTGTCCAGCTCGCTTGCACCATCGCATTTAATTGCATTATAATCATAACCTTAAATTGCAAGCTTCACCCTTGTGGGTGTTAGACTGGTGGCAGCTGATAAAACCCGTTTACTCTACTGACGTCTAACTCCTCGTTAGATCAGTTGGTAGAGCGCTCCACTGGAAATGGAAAAATACCGGGTTCGATACTCGGACGGGCGAATTCTTTCGGTCGCGCACCAGTCACCTAGCAGTGTTTGGAGATATGTGTTTGTCCTTTGTCCCTCTTGTTTCCCTTCTCCAGGGAATATTTTCGTCATGATTGGGCTAGTTGGTTTCTATTAGACTTGTTTAAAATAGCGCGAACTTGACAAGCACAAAAAAGGCACACATACGACATATGTTTTAACACGTATACAAAATTCGTGTTACAACATATTTCTTCTACCCTGGGCCCTTTTTCATCGATCCAAGCAAGAACCTGCCAAGACCTACAGCGCCAGTCCTGTCGTACGTGCGCCTTTTTGGTCCTTGTCGAATTCGCGCTATTTTAATGATGAATTGAGGGACTTTGTGATTTGGAGAAATTGAAAATTTGTCTGCTAATCACGATTTTTGGGCTCTACTGAGTGGCGCAATCCCGTGATCGTGCCCGCTAAACTACACGCTGCAGTGATGAATGAAGGGCTGTTTATACTCCGACGTTGAGCGAAGTGAACGCAGCGTAGCGCAGAACGCGCGCCTTTTATTGGCCGACAACCAGGAACGCGATATCTGCGACCAATTAGTATCTGTGCGCGCTGCGCTACGCCGCGCCCGTCGACGTTACGTTGGAGTATAAATGTACCTTGAGTCTGTGCAGAGCTGTTACCCCGCCGCGAGGAATTCACTGCGCGTGGTTCACTTATATTCAAGAGCCCATGATGTGCATTTTCTATACCCCTTTAAGCTGAAACTGCAGCCAAAGCTACAAGCGCGACTTAAGCCAGGAGAGCGATACCGCGCTCCTGGCTCAAAGGGAAACTGGAGCGGTTCTGTGTTTGAGGACAAACGCCTAAATCGTCTTCGTATCGACATTCTTTTTTTTTTTTAATTTGGTGCACGGAGGCTGCAGAAAATAATTTTAAAGTACCGCTGAAGCCCCTAATTCCCGGGGCCTGACGTCATACTAGGGGATTTAGGAATCCCTGCTTTAGCGCATCTTCAGCGCCTGTCAAAGCTATGCGCACACACTCTTGCTATTTTCAAAAATTTCAAAATAGACGTCACGACTGGCGTCAGTCCGGAAAAATATCCATGTCAAGCTTGCAATTGCACGCGCTGCCCACACGAGCGACACGCGCTTGGCGGCCCAAAGATCCTAGTATGACGTCACGACGGGTGGGAGTTTTTTCGTGTTTCCTCGCGTTTAGTTACATTTTCGGGGAAAACGAACGTGATACGGGATAAAAGTACGCCAGAATTCACCTATAACTTTTTTTTTTAGAAGTGTTTCAACTTGTCTTTAAAGGCATGCATCTCTAGCACTAGCGCCCGTTCTGGGGAAGAACGCTTCAAAGCAGCAACTTCGAGTTCCCGTGCGTGTGCTGTGGTCTCAGCTAAATGGTGACCGGAGTATATAGGTGCGTCTTAAAGAGATAGCTTTAAGGAGCTCGTGTCGCAGAAAAGCCGCCGTCGGCATCGGTGGCGTGGTACGGGAAAATCCTGATTGGTCGATGGGGTTATGACGTCACAGCCACATGACCTCGCGCAGGAATTTCTAACAACCCAGAATGCTCACGGGAAACATGACATTACGTGTCGAATGAAAGTGATTAAAACATGACATGTACTGTGAATTAAAGGTTACCGCATGTCTTAAATAATTTCACTTTATAAAGTAATTCCATCGCTTTAGAGAAAAAGTTCGAAGAATTTTAGGCGGAGGCGGGATTCAAACCCACGACCCTTCGGTTGCGTGCCAGACACGCTACCGACTAGGCCACGAAGACACTTATTTTTTATTGCCAATGTTTAACAAATTCAGTAAACTGCACTGAATCGCATCACTGTACAATTAATGGTCTCGCATAAAGTTCGTTATAGGGACTTACGTTACTTTCTCCTGGTTTTTGACTGATGATTAAAATCCTCTAATATCTGACAGCTTATCAAAAGTCGTTAGCCATTCCGCTTTAGGATAGGGCTTCTGGTACACAGCTGTTAGCATACGTACTACATGTTCAATAAAGTAATTGCGTACTCAACGAATGTTAAAGTGTGTGTGACGTACCGCCATACTGCTGCTCCAGATGGCTTTCAGACCTAATAGCCGGACCAGGTCATACGGGACAAAAGCCATCACCACATGACAGATACCGGATTCCACGTGCCGTAAGCGGTAGGTGTTTTTTAAGCCTACGCTGGAGCACGTCCCAAAATAGAATGGCATCCCAGCAATCTAGGAACACATGCTCCACGGCTTCAGGGTTTTTACACAGAAATACAGTTATCACCCCATGGAACAAATATCCCCCTGTGAGTGAACCATGATTTAACTGGCAGGATATCTGAATGCAGCCTAACAAAAATTTTCGTCCACCCACGGATAGACATTTTGTTTGGCTAGACTGAGCACATCTCGATCCCAGTCGTCGGGGTACAAGCACGGTACAGTGGAACAGGAATCAGGCGGATTTTTTCGGTCGCGCACCAGTCACCTAGTTGTGTTTGGCGATTTGTGTTTGTCCTTTATCCCTCTTGTTCCACTTCTCCAAGGATTATATTTCGTCATTCTTGTCCAGCTCGCTTGCACCTTTGCATTTTAATTGCATTATAATCAACAAGATTTTGCGTTAAACGCTTCCGTGCGACCGAACACATTTAGTACTTAATCGTGAAACGAACTCTTAGAAATTTATATGAAGGAACGACCTCCCTTAAGAAACCGGTGACGTTGCCATAGTATCCATCGCTTGACGAAACAAAATCAGGAATCGATCTATATAGTCGTAATTGAATCGCAGTGGGTAAAAAAGAAACAGTCTGGTCTCGAAAAAAAAAACAAAAAACGTGAGACCAGCTGCCTTATAAACACGTGGACAGACTGAGACCGCTGAACTAGATTATTTCGACTAGCCCTTTCCCGTGTAGAGTTCCATATGAATACAGCAAACACTCGATGCATACCCTGCAAATGACCACGAGAACAGTGCGGAACGTGACACAAATACTACATTTTTTTTTAAATAAGAAATACTACGTGCCGTGATTTTTGCAAAAATAGAAACATTCTCACCTCCCCACTTCGTGGCTTTGACGCATACCTTATCGGTTACGGTCTTCCAAAGCGATCTGCTCTCGCGGTTGCTTATAGGCACGCCCAGGTAAACCCAGGGTACTCTAGGCCACTGAACATTTTATAAGACAGGCGGAGCCCTGTCCCATTGTCCTTGCCGCAAGCGGTTTGAGAACAAAACTTTCTCGTGAGCTAAACAGTCGCGGCAACACTCTCGCGATCTTCGCAAAAAATTCTTACTTAACACGCGGTTAAGGTGAAACCATTAATATTAGGACTATTTTGAATGCCAATGCAGAAAGGTTCGAGAAAGATGGCAAACAACAGCGGGGAAACTGGGCAGCCTTGACGAACCGATGATCGCACGGGGATACGCTCGGGTGCATGATTGCGAATTACTAGGCTTATTATACAGTCTTCATACTCCCTCTTTCTCCCTTCGAAAATAAGTTTACTCACACCAATGTTGTCTAAATTGAGAAAAAGAACTTCGTGTGAAACTCGATCGAATGCTTTTGCTAGATCTATTTGTAGCTTTGCAATCTTGCGGGTATCTGTATCGCACATATCTAACACAACTCGAGCTGCGTGTATATTGGTCACGCGCCCTTGTATGCTACATGTTTGGTGTTCTCCCACAATAGTTATAATGGCGCTTTGAATTCTTTTTGCAAGAATCTTCATTACACTTTTATAGTCCACACTAGCATTCTAAAATCAACACCGTCAAAGTTGATAGTCTGATATCGTTCTTATTTCCGCCGATAAAGCAGAATTTACTAAAAAACGTCCCTGTCGTCCCTTTTATTACCTCGGCCCTTTGAATCAGAGTGTAGCCCGACGTGGCTAGGTCACACCAGCCTACCAGCCGAGTAGCATTGTCCACCTTTCGACAGATTTCGCTTCCGGGCAGTTGTCCCCATCGGCGGGAGATAAAATCATTTTATGATAGACTTTCAAAGATTAGTCAAACTGGGATTAATTCTGCCTTCATCGACTGAAATAAGAGTAATGTCAGTTTGTCAATATTGACGGTGATGTTTCGAGAACGCGAGGGCACCAAGCTTTCATCGTACACAACCAAACTTTTCACCGTTGACTCGAACACGCACCATCAAATTTGTCGTTCACAACTGATCATCCTGATCCTGACGTCAAAGTTATGAACTATAAAAGCACGTCACTGAACGAGCTTGCACACAACGAGCCCTGGCACGAGCCTCTCGATTGGAAGCCTGTCATGGCCGCTCGTAAGTTCATCGAACGCGCCCCGTTTTAATTCCAGAATTTCTAGAACCATAACTTCGAAAATTGCACGCTGTGCTGTTCCTCGTCATCGCTCAGTTGGAACGCCTCTAAGCAGGATTGTCGAAACAGAAGAACGGGGAAGGGGGCGATTCACCCCCCCCCCCCCCCCAAGTGGCGTCGAAAAAGGGGGCGCAAAGGGCATAAGGGGGGGGGGATATCGCCCCAGCCCCGGACTATTGCATTTCAGAGAGTTATAATAAAAAAGACAGATGTTTACAGTTCTCTGTAATGTCGAATTAAAGTGCAGCTCTTGAGGAGGAGGAGGGGAGGGTACGGAGGGGAGGGTATGCCCCTCCGCCCCGCCCCCCCTTCTCCTATCCTGCTCCCCTCTCATTTAGCGGGGAAACCTAATTGGTGTTAAGGTCACGTGACGTCAATTTCCCCACTAAATTTAGTGAAAAAACGTCCCATAATGCAACGCGCGCGCGGTTACGCCGACGGCGACGCCGCTTAAGCTCGAAACGGGTGCATAAGAGTTGCGCTCTAAAAATTCGGGGGAAGGGATATCCCCCTTCTTCACTACTATCACCCCACCCCCCTCTCTCTCTCCCGAACAATTTCTACAGCCCTTCCTGACCCCTGTTTGAGTGTGTGGTGTGTTGGTTATACCTTTCTTTTCCCCTTTCCACAGCTTTTTCTCGCCATCCCCCCTCACCTCTCAGTCATTACCGACGTCTCTATACACAACGCCTGTGGGTGACACCGGTGACGTTTTTGAGAGTGGCGAAAGATGAGCTCTAAAACCGCATACACTGCGCACGGCTTCACAATATCACAAAGTTCAATCTTCGCCTCGATTCCGAAGCGAAGATTTTGGCCTCAAATAACTCCTTCCCAAAGTTGTGAAACGTCACTTTGTCGTCAGCAATAACTTCCACAAATGACGATCTTGCGACGACAAAGTTCAGAGCATTTACCGCCCGCCTAGGTACAATCTACGTTTCATTTACTCTATCGCGGGCGTAGGGATGTAGGGACACGCGGGCGCGACGTCATCAGTGGCAGCCGTTCAATCGGCTGGCCCACGGTGTGCTCGCGCGCGCTCCGATGAAGCTCGCTACAACTTTGTGCCTAACATTCTCGCTGGAATTTGAGCACCGAGAGAGCTTGGATGATTGACATCTCGTCCCGCGTGACGCCAACGTCGCGAGAGTCCAATCAGCACGCTCTGCGAACTTCGTGCCCAACTTTGTGTTTGACGAGTTTAGCGATCTAGGGTGCCTCAATGTCCTTCTGTTTGGGTGATGCCACCCTTTGTAGTACCCGATGCCGACAGCACGCGCTCACGGGGAAAATACAAAGAAATCGACGAAAACAAAAGTCGCCATAGCACAGTCAGCGCCACAAACGCGTGCAGGAGCACGCTCTTTCACGCGCTCTGAACAAAAATAAAAATAAATTTGTGGACTAAAGTGATCGGCCTGTAATTTTCCACGTAACAAAGGTTGATTGGATCATCACTTTTTGGAACTAGAACAGTGTGTATAAACAAAAAAGAGGGCAGGAGAGTTTTGTTTTCAAAACACTCGTAGTACAGATGAAAATCAGGATTAGCTATGTTATTTTCAAATGTTTTGTAGAATGCTAAACATAAATCATCAGGTCCGGGGGTCTTTCCGCTTGGTAATTCCTCAAAAGCTTTTTCAATTTCCGAAAAGCGTATTGGATCTGCTAAGAGTTATTTTACTTCGTAACTTATCTTAGGTAAGAGCGACAAGAAGCTTTTTTCAAACCCATTTTTCTGGGACCCTGCGAATTAGCAAAAATTTATAAAATTCGACGAATGCTTTCTCGATCATCTCAGGGCCGCCAGTCACAGTGCCCTGATAATCAACTTCAGTAATTTGGGCTCTCACCAGCAAGAAATTCCTCCGCGCTTGACCGAATTATTGCACCTTTATACCGCTCTGTGTGTATAACCTCTAGTTTGTTCTTCATAATATTCATGTTGTCTATGAGTAACCCAGGGGCCTTGCATTCTTCAATAACCAGCATTCTAAGATGTTTTCGCAGTTGTTTTTCTTCTATTAGTTCTATATGCTTGAGCTTTGCTGGATCATTGTTTCGCATTAAACTTAGTTATTTGTTTAAAAGGTTCCCCATTCGTTATATATCTTACTATCTTCAATGTTTTGTAACATTTCTAAAGCTTGTTTTTTACATTGTCTGTAAAGGTATCATCCTGAGCTTAGTGTTCAATTTCCATTTCTCCCAACTGAACGAGGTCTCTTTTTTTCGTTTTTGTTCCCAATTCGAAAGTGACGAGACAGTGGTCACTGAAGCAGACCCGCTCTTCTTTGAAGGGTCCGGGGCGTTTGTTTACCAGTGGCCACTCCCGCGTCTACCAAACTTCGCTTTGAGGAGCTTACGTTACACAGCAGGTCATTACCGTCTGTGACCGCCTTCATTTCGTTGGTCTTGCGACGTTCCATCTCTTCCGCCAATGTAGACGACACTACTACTTGACCTTTTTCTTGACTGGCCGAGGGCTTGGCAAATGTCGTTGGCTCAGCTTTCGGCTCGTTGATACATCGAATCACCGATGACGTGCGCGCTGTATTTTTTGCACTTGGAGTCGTAATGATGTTGGCATTGAAGTGTCCCAGCATTCATCCATGCACGTGTGGATTCCTTCGTCCGAGTTGCTAAACTTGCAATTTTAATGTACAAAAAATGTACATATATATATTTTTTTTTACCTCGACGTCTTTACGTATAAGATACAGAATGACGGTTGTCCAGCTTTCAGCTTGCTGTCGCAAGTAGCGAGTGTTATTTCACATAAGTGAACGTGTGGTCCTTAGGAACTCGTACAGAATTTAAAATCATAGCTATTTTGAGACACCCTTAAAGGGGTATTCACACAGGAAAGAAATCACTCCCTTTGCACCCCCCCCCCCCAAACCGGGGATGCGCATCACGTGGTAACAACGTCACACTTTTGAGCGCAACCGCGCTGACGTACCTATCCCAGGAGGATGGGGGAGCTTTTGCTCGCGCTGCAGAAACCACACTCTCAGAAATAAAGGGTGTATCACTTACACCCTTTTTTCCGATTTATGACAACCCAATACTCCATTTCGACTTCCAGTCCACGTCCAGTTCAGGTGAGCAGTCCACTGAATGTCAGTTCAGTGGACTGAACTGAACTAGACGTTTGAGTCCACTGCACGTCCAGTTCGACGTTCACTCCACGGGACTGACGATACCAACTTTTGCGAGCGGCTTGATAGATACGTGATATCACTCACTAAATAGCTAACGCACGTATTAAAGACTACAGAAAAGAAACCAGAAAAAAAACAAAAAACAGTGAGGTATTGCAGCAGGGCAAAAGCAACCTTGAGTGTTTTCCTGTAGCCTTTAATACGTACAGTCGGGGACAAAAGTTCCCGGACCACGGAAGCGGCGGCCGGTAAGCATTGCTGCGCCTCCTGATGGCGCGGCGCCTGCAGTCGAGACCGGCGCTTGGGCCATGCGCCCCCTTCCTTAGTTGCAGGGATGCCGAATCTTTCGTTTCCGGCAGCCGCGCTGCGATTCTCGATAAAGGGTCTGTTACACTCCGACGTCGAGCGTAGCAGACGCGGCGTAGCGCAGCGGACACCGATACTGATTGGTCGAAGATATCGAGGTCCTGTTCGCCGGCCAATCAAAGGCCCACGTTCTGCGCTACGCTACGTTCGCTGCGCTCAACGCCGGAGTGTAATAGAGCCTTAACTTGCCACGTGGCGCCAATTCGGAAGCTTCTGTATTCCGCGCAAAGCTGGGCCAGACGAGAATTAAGACGCGCCGGCCGTCTGGCCGCGCCCGTGAATCAGCGGGAAAGAATGATTCGCGGATCTCGCATACACATCGGCCCGCGACGTTTTTTCGGCAATTCTTCGTCCAACTCAAGCCCCAACTATTCTTTTTCGTTGCCGGCACTTCTCAGATGTTATAAGAATGCAATGGTCATGCATCGCATCGTGATAAATAATGGAGCAGAGAGTTGGACTGTTATTTTTTTTTATTCACGTACAAACAAAAATAAAAACATTAATCCTCCTCTCCCGCTGACTCATGGGCGCGGTGCGCGGCCAGCGCGGCCTCTTAAGGCTCTCACTCTAAAAAAAAAAGCCCGTGCATCTGCTTTTCCGCACAACACTTGGAGAACCAATCACCACAACTTACGGAGGCAGCTCAGCCAATGACGATGCCGAAACATATGTTTAGACCAAAAAACGCAGTCTGAGTTGTGACATTAAGTAATGCAAGCGTGACGTTCTGCATTGCTTAATGTCACAACTCAGACTGCGTTTTTTGGTATAAACATATGTTTCGGCATTGTCATTCGCTGAGCTGCCTCCATAAGTTGCGGTGATTGGCTCTCCGAGGGTGGTGCGTGAAAGTAGACACACAAACCTTTTTTAGAGTGAGCTGTTATACTCCGACGTCGAGCATAGCCAACGCGGCGTAGCGCAGCGCACACGAAATGCTGATTGGTCGCAGATATCGAGTTCCTGCTCGCTGGCCAATGAAAGGCGCGCCTTATGTTCTACGCTGCGTTCGCTGCGCTCAACGTCGGAGTATAACAGAGCCTTTAGCGCAATCTCTGGTGCAGCTCGGCGCAGCCGAACGGATCAGAGCCGTATATTGGAAGAGTTCGGCCAATGGGTGGGTCGCCACCGCCAGCACCAAATATCCCCCCCCCCCCCCCCCCCCCCGCAGTTAGAGCGTAAGCTGAAAGTGCGACACAGCGTCGACCAATCAGCAGACCGTGACGTCACAAGATTGCAAACGACATTTAAAGCGTGAAATATAAGCGTTCAATCTCGGCGTCTCGATAACAGTTTGCTCTACTTTGGAGCGCACGTTCGTTTATCCTACCGTTGAATATGGACGTGACGAAAACCTGATATGCATGCGCCAGGTTTTCAGTCACCAAGAGTTATACCTTTTCACTCTAGTGACGCTGAAACGACTTAAATTAGTCTAGTCGCATTTTTAGAGCTACACGACCACCGCTAGAGGCGGTTTCGTGGACTGTGGCTTAAAGCCACTCTATCCTGGGAAAAGTGGCGCCATTCATTGTTGTGGAAATGCCGAAGCCACGTGCCGCGCGCTACTTCTGGGAAGAACATGGCGTCTGAAATCTAGCTCAGTGCTGCGCTGTGTCGCCATGATCTTCCCAAGGGCTGCACGTTGCACGTGCCTCGTGCATCGACGCACCTCGCGCTATTTTTGAAACATGAAGGGGCTTTAGCATTTCCACAACAATGAATGGCGCACTTTTACCACGATAGAGGGGCTTTATATCCCGGACCGCTCCCGTGGTCCGGAAACTTTTTGTCCCGGACTGTGCATTTGCTATTTTAATAAGTTGTACTACTCCACTATCATGCCGCTCGTGAAAGCTGGTACCGTCGTTCAACGTCAGTGAACTGAACGTCGAATTGTAGTTTTAGGGTGCTCTATATGGGATAAGGGTTGCAAGTGCTGCAGTCGCCATTTCTGAGAGTACAGGACCTACTGTAATCCTGACCTGTGCACAGAAGAATGTGCCAGCGCGCACGTTGTAGTACATGCCCGCGGCCGCAGCGTTTCGTCACGCTATGACGTGGCGGCGCTGCAGAAAGGCGTTTAATTCTGTGTCCTGACCGATCACACCAGCCAGTTTGGTTACGCCGCCGCTGCCGGAATGCATCGAGGGAACTTCAGTCTTTCTGCACGTGCGACAACCTGGCTGGAGCTCTGTGCATGCAGAGCATGAGGCAGCATGAGCCTTGTCGTGCACCGCTGCCTATCTCTTGGGAGCTAAAGTTATGGCGGCGTCACGCATGGGTCGAACGCATGGTGAGGTCGGTCTATAGACCTTTCCAATGTTTACAAAATCACAGTCCAGCGTGCGATCTTCACAGCCAGCACGTGCGTGTTCGTCGCTTCGGAAAGCGAGGAAAGCACGCGCCATACGCACGAACACTCAAGATGGCACCGGCCACGCGCTCGTTTTGGAAAGGTCTATAGACCTATTGCAAAATTACCCAAGCTTCAAGGAGAAAACATATTTGTGTTCCACGCGCCGCACGTGCCGGGCTCAGCAGTAGTACAGTGTACTAGAATACTGGGGTAGTGTTGGGACCGGAGCGGCTCGGCAACGGGAGCTCGTGAAGGTGCGTGTATTGACAGTGTGTGGCGGCGCTGTAGTCGAGTTACCCTGAAAAAATCACGCAGCCCGCCACGTTTGGCGGAAAATGCGTTTGGAGTCGACGACGTTATTACTTTTATTTTTTTTTTTTCACTTTGAGCGGTGCGCGGGTCTGTAAGCCGACCACGATTTCATAGTTCCGTGTTCAATCGAAATATGTTTTGAATCTTGTGTGTTTTGATTTTCCGGATGGTGAACGCGTAAGTGTAGCGCCGAAATGCCGTCCTCGAAACGGCGACAGAACTTCTGCTGCGCACCAGGCTGTCAAACCAGCTACATCCGAGTGAAAGGCGTGAAAACGGCGTCTCTTTTCGGCGTTCATGGGGAACAGACCCAAAAAAGATCTTCGGGAAAAGACTCTGAAGCGATCGGACAAGCGCCTTGAAGAAACAGGCGCTGTCTGCAAGCTGCACTTCTGAGCCCCGCTTCATCCTTCGAGCCGTCCACATAATCGGCGGAAAGGAAGTGAGGATTCCTTGTGGATCACCCCGCGCTTACGCCAGACGCGCTGCCGACTCTGCTGCCAAGTGTACCTTAAAACCTAAATGGTGACCCTCCCGCAATACGAAAAGAAAAAAAGCGGAAGGCAAATCTATCAGCAGCTCATCGTTGCAAAGCGTTCGGGGCTTGCTTGGGAAACTGATCCGTTGTCACCAGCGGTGAACAGCGAAGCTCGTGCCGCGATCCCACAAGGCATCGGTCGTACGCACTAGGCTCCCTGAATGTGCTATCTCCCTACTGGGCTGTTCACAAGTTCAGCAACTTCGACGGTGTTGCTAATTTGGAGACTGTCCTTGAGCCGAAGTCTAGCAAGATCAACATCGAAAGGGGTGTTCTTTTATTTTGTTAACTTACCTGATGTGGTATGCCAAGTATACCTCAAAACGACTACGTGGTATACCAAGCACACCTCAAGATGGCTACGTCACTATTCTGCGTATCATTATCATCACGCGGTTTCTGAATTATGCAAAGAAAGGCAAACTTTTAAAGATGAATTTCGCGAACCTCGTTGCCTTTTCGCGAATTGTTGAAATTGTGTTAGCCTTTAATAATGACTCCCTTTAAAACTGCAATTGCAGCATGGCCAATTAAGCCGTTAATGAACAAGTTAACTAACCAATTTTGGTTAATTATTAAACATTGCAACGGTCAATCGCCCATTTATTGTCCACCGAGCCCTACAGATATAAGTAAAGACGGCGTCCACGTATTTGCCACCTCCTTTTTTGTAAGATCTGTAAAGTTCTGTAAAGAATAAAACAAAAACACCCTGCATGTCTGCGTGAATCAGATACGACCCCTGTGGAACCATGGGTTTTTCACTTCGAATAGCCAGCTCAGGCGAGACTTACCTGGCTGTCAGAAAGCAGCTGCCGGTTAGATGTATTGTTATGAGCGTGTGGGTTTCAGATGGTTTACCCTCAAGAGGATGCGTTGCACCATGTAACCATGCATGCGCTGCACATTGTAACAGTGTATTTCAATGCCGTGCTGTAAACTATTACAACTTTTACTTTGCCTGATTTACGTGTGCTGTTGTTTCTTGCTCTAAATGATGTGAAATCGTTGCTCGTTTTCTTCCATGAATTTTATAAAGCATTACTTGTTCAGCCCACGTTGTCTTATTTTTTGGACTTATTTTCAATGTTAAAACGCATGATAAAAATTGTCACGGCTTATAAGCCATTTCTTACAAGTGAACGTCGCGTGGTCTTCGGATGATCGTGGCGGCCATGAAGAAATATATGATTCTCATCTCTTTGCGACCGTCGTTTGGATGGTTTGTCGCATAAATGAACACAAAATGAGTGACAAGTGAAGCGAGCTCATTAAGGACAAGAAGAAAAAGACTGTCAGAAAAGAAGACAGAGAAGTTAACCTGTGGTACTTAAAACATACTAAAACAATCTCGGGCTTTAGTATGTGCCGTTTTGTTCCACCATAACATAAAATAAAAAAAATAAAAAACTGCGTTTAAGTTTTAGATATTAGCGCACAATGTCTAATGTTTGGCCTTTTGAAACAAGGAAATGGTTATTTTATTTAAAATACTCACCATCCGACGAACCAAAAGTCGCAGCTAATTCTACGCGGAAACAACTTGCAATCCCCTTCTTGAAAGTCGCAATTGTTTTTATGAGAAGGCAGAGTAAGGTAGCTTGTACCGTCCAATGCATTGAAGCATCATGTTGCCAACGGTCGTGCCGCAGCGTAATTGATGCCACGGTACGACCGCTGGCAGGTTGTAGCTGTAACAGAAATCCTATGCGCACTCTACCAAAGCGGCACCATATTCATAATTTTGCGCTTGCAGCTGCCCACGCGCACACCTTCTGGGTAACGCGCCGGTGTCGACACCTGTCGCAATCTATACCACGCGCCTCAGGCGAGTCGCTCCGGTCCCAACACCAGAGCCGTGTATACACGAACTCATCTCTGTGACGTCACGGCGCGGTGGTGGCGCATCGGTCGCACTTCCGGTCTGGGGCTGTGGGCAGAAGTCCCCATGCCAGATGTGTATTCCTGCGTTGTTTTGAAAGGAACCAGACAAAAACCTGCCTTCTCGTCAAAACGCCGCGACTGGGGCCGTACTAAAAGTGTCGAGAAAGGTTTGAAGGTCAGTTTTCACGTGCTCGGTTCGTCCGAGAATCTGGATATGTGCCGTGAAAAGGGAAAAGCAGACGCCGTCGGACAAAGATTGCGTGGGCGGGAAGCACTTTGGGTTGAATCCACGGATACTTGAGGTCATCAGATTTATTTGTTTGGTTCCAACATCAACGCCAGAAAACCATCAAGTTGTGCGGACCACCTGCGGACTACGTTCAGTGCGTCTTCAAGTTCAAACGGCCGCCTGATCGTTCGAACTGTCGTCTGCTCTTTCAAACGTTTCTGCTTGTCGTCTGCTCTCTTAGACGACGCCGGCCCGTAGACCAAATGTTGGCCCGGTACTTGCGATAAGAAGTAAGTGCAGGCCTCAAAAGACTTAAATTTGAAGGTCGGTAAGCAGGCTCGATGTAAACAGTAGATACAGGGAGATGTTGATCATTGTTACCAGTGACCATCACCGACTTGTTATGCCTAATTCACTTGGTCCGATTCTGCTTGCGATTTTCAGTATCGACGTCGACCATTTCAGCTACGGTTCACGCTTTTGCAGCCCGAGCGGCGTCGCGACTGAAAATTGCGAGCGAAACCGCATTATGCGAATCAGGCTTTAGCGTGCATGCTGCGGCGTCCACGCGGAATGAATCGCCACATGTCACTTTATTCACGCGAAGTTTTGCGGTGTAACGAGCCTCGGTAATTTCGCTGACGCCGCTCAAGCAGTCAGACATCGCCAGGAAGACGTAGAATCAACAATTCGAACGCGAAAAAGGGCAGGGGGACTCACACCGACCCCGACAACATCGTATTCCAATGGTTTGTCTATGGGCGACGGAGAGTTTCTTGCCCACACCCCCATCGCGCATGCGCGGCGCCGGTGGCGTCCGCTAGGGGCGCTCCGGTTTGTTTGTAAACATGAGTTGGTGTATAGAGAGGGTTTGGTCAATGGGAGGCGCGAGCGAGCCAGGGCGTACACCAGACTCGGAAAGAGGGCTTGGAATGCTCTCTTGACCAACCAGAAGCCTAAAAGAATCCCCTGGCGGTAGTAGCGAGAAACAATTCTGATCAAAGGTATATGTTCGTATATGGTGTTAATGAGCGCTTAAGAGTGAAGTGTAGTAACCCTTTGTTGTTGAAAATAGAGTGCACGTGACGTTTTGATCATGATCCTGCAGAAAGATGCAAGAAACGAATGCGCCGCTCAACTCTGTTGTGCTCGGACAGAGTGTGACCGGTCGGACGGCAGATTCCTGGCCCTCGGCACTTGGCGTAAGGATTATGTCGATCGTTCCGCTGGTCGCACTCTTCCACCATCATTTTGGATGAGCGTGATTGAAACATCACATGTACCATATTTTCAGTCACCGAGGTTACTCCGATGCAGTTATCAGGTTTGTTTCTCGCGACCACCGCCAGGGTATTATTTCCGGCTTCTGGTTGGGCACATTCGAATTTCTGAAGACGCCCTGGAACACGCCCAGCCCTCTTTCGGCCAATGGCGCCTCCTGATTTGTCTCCTATACTTCTTAACGAATGGCCAAACTCTCTAAATATACGGCTCTGCCCAACACTACCCAAGTATCTAGTACACTGTAGCTGTAGTAACCTTTCTAAAGGAAATCCTTAAAACAAATTGCATCTTGCACGCGCGTTCATCAACGCTTTATTTTGGTTATTTACCTCGATCTTTTATACGGGCAAGGCGTGCGCGTGTGGCGCGTGGAACACCAATTTTGGCATTCTCCTTGATTTAACAATACGTCCATTGAAGGCGCGCAAGGCGCCGCGGCCTTCTCTTGTCCTGATCTGCTCTCCTCGCGGACCTCGCGGGATCGAGTCGTCAGTCGGTGGTCGCGTGACAGATTCGTCACTAGACGCGCCTAGACGCGCCGGCTGCCAGCACAGTGGCTATTTATGGGTGATCCGAGAACGCGCCTTATTTCGACGATGGCACAAAAGCAGTCGAGGCTAAAAAACATCCTTGCGCTTCCGTGTCCGAGAAACGCGCTCTTTCGATCCAAGCAATGCAGCGTGCTACGTGCTACAGCTACAGCAACCTGCTGCCGCCACGCTACGGTAGGTGTTTCCTAGAAACAGATATTACCAGACGCGCCGTACGGACCGTGTTCTAGACAGGCTGTGAACCGCGTTTGTGTCGCAGAAAAGGCTTTACAGAGCGTCCCCAATGGCAAAGCGGCGCACTTCATCGGCGACTACGTCTTTTATAGTGAGCCATTCTGTGGGCAGGTCAGGATTACAGCAGGTCGTGGTTTTGTTCCCACCATTACGTCATCAAGCTTTGGGAAGGCAAGACTGAAAGAAATAGTCCACTTTTATCTTCGCAATTTCCCCACGACCAAGAAGCTTCTGAATCAGTGCCGGTCCGTGCGAGTCTACTTGGGCCAGACTAGGGCCAGTACGACTTTGTAAAGTCATGAACGTTACAGCCCGATATTGTTTCATGACCACTTTAAGGCTGCGGTCCCACGGCAGCCATCTTGAACAAGGCGTTAGTTCAACCAATAGATGGCGACACGCACCCGTGGGGTGGCCGAAACATTGGTTCACGGTGGGATGGCTCGAGCACCATCACGTTTCCCTCGTGGCCTTGCTCGCGCCGCTGCCAGCTGTGCTCAGGTGGCTCAATAGCGTGGCCCAGCAAACGCATGTATGCGAGAATGTCAGGCTGGGTATAAATTGTTCTCTGATATAGGGAGATGCGGTTCGGCGGTTGCCACGGCCTTTCGCAATAAATCTTGGAATCAATTGTTGATTGACGTGTCAATATTCTTTCAATGAAAACTTCTTCTGCAGGAATGCACGCTCAGTAGACTCAATATTCCAAGACACCAGTGGAAGCGGACGTCAAGTAAACTGCTTCGCAATTTACGGTACTTACCTCACCATTATAATGACGACCGAAAAGTGACATAACGAAATATTGTGTTTCATGGGATCCAGAAGATTTTGTAAAGGTTGTTACATTATAGTTCCCAGAAGACAAACGCCGTTGCAATATTTTCGGAAGTACTGATATAATGTTGTAAGTACAGCTTAGGAGGAGTATGATGAAAACCGTCAGAATAAATAGGAAGACGTTTATTTGCAATGAAGACGCTATGAATGAACGGAGTTCAGCGACGGCAAGTTATGAGCGCATGGGAATTTATAAGTTCATGTGATTGCTAACTATGGACATGCGGACAATGACGACCTGTTTTGTCGGGAGATGGAGTAGCGGTGATGACCTGATATCGGACGACTCATGGCAGACGAACAAGCAAGTTTCTTCTCAGCGAATGGTAAGCGTTCAGTGTCAAGCACAGCACGTGGCTACCGACGTTGTCGACGTTTCGAACACTTACCACTTTCGACAAAAGTGCTGGCACCTGGGCAAACTTTGTGGAAAGAGTCGAAGGCTTCCTCAAGTCCAGCGCCATCATGAACTGTAACTGAAAACGATCCACTATTCAGTTGGTGGGTGGCGAAACGTATCCGCATCTGCGGAGTCATGGTCGATGCGTACTCTAAGTGGTTGGAAGTTTACACGATGCCTGCCACGACGTCCAAACGCGTCATTGACGTTCTACGCTCTCTTTTCCCTACTTTTGCCCTACCGAAAATACTTTTCTCTGATAACGCGCCAAATCTTGCTTCAAATAAAATAAACAAGTCCCCCCCCCCCAAAAAAAAAAAAAAAAAAAAAACGGCATTAGGCATCACATTAGTGCACCATACCATCCTGCAACTAACGGGCAAGCAGAACAGATGGTGTGCGAAACGAAAAAAGCCCTCTTGAAGCTTACGGAAGAAGCAGTTCAGTGAAGAATCGCCAGGTTCTTGTTCCAGCAGCACGCGACGGTCTCATCTTACACGGTAAAAACACCCGCCGAAGCAATGTTCGGCGGACGAGGAGCTACACCCCTCGATCTCATATGATACTATGGCCATGAATGAAGATCGAGAGATTCCCAGATCGGGAGTAATGGCAGATTATTCGGTCGGACAACTCGTCTACGTGAGGAATTTCAGCGGAAGACGGGCCTTCCAAGTAAAACTTGAGTAGAAAAGGCTCTATGTTGGTTGACAAGAAGGTGTCATCCCTCTGAAGACGTTGGATATCAAAGCCGTTGAGTGTAAATATAACGAAATCACAAAACTCTCTTTGTGTATTGTGTAACTGCCCTTGTATTTGGTAGTAGAGGCTATGGTGGTGATTTGGACCTTTCACGCCAGGCTCCTTTTTCTTATTTTTCGCCTCATACTCCTTTGCGGTTTCAGTAGGCTTCAAGAATCTTTTGGAACGGGGACACTTTACGTCAATGAGGCCATTTGTTCCAAGTAGTCAATCAGGGAATGCTGCTAGAAATCCGTCCTTCATATTAACGAATAAGCCGCACTTCTGCACATTGCAGTTTTCCTGTTCCACGTACCGTTGTAAAGCAGCATCCTCATTGATTCTACCATATTCTGTTGCGGGTGAAGAAAGGTCTTTGGGTACACGATACTTGAAACAAGTCTGGCACTGTACGTTGTAGTTCGACACCCACTAATATCGTAGTCCTTATAGAGCCTCATAATTTAATCATTACCTCGTCACCTCATATTGGTCTTCATCAACAGTAAGTACAATAGGCTACCGCCATATTACAATCCAAGAATTGAAAAATTGAGTCCTTCAATCCTTCAATATGTTTATTATTTATATAATGTTATTACGTTACATTACCTCGAGACGATCGACGTCCATCGTCGATCTTCAAATACTTATATAAGGGGGGGGGGGGGGGGGGGCGATCGGTGGCCGAGTGCATGTCTAGCGCACACCAGCTCGGAGCACGTGGAGCGAAAGCTCGCGCTGCAGAGAACCCACCCCGCCCCTGCCCGTTTCGATGTGGAAGAGCATCATACCGGCGTGCGGTCGTGTATCACTACTGCGTGGTGCACGTTAAAGACCCCAGGTTTGCGGTTGTACCGCACTGGCTAAATTGCTCATCTACACCTGAGACACACGCCCACTAAGGCAGACTAACTTCCGGCTGTATAAACATACACACAACAATTTGCAATTAGACGCACAATCACAAAGAACACAGCGTGCCGCCTCTTTTCTTTGGACCGTCTTTTTTTTAACCAGCGCAAGCTCGCGCGTTCTCTCTTTTGAGACGGCTAGAACTAACGTTGATTAGAACAGTCGCACATAAAACCCGCGTTTCTCCTACCCGGCCGCTTCCTCCTCTCATTATGTGTAGGTGGTTAAAACTAAATAAGCTATAATAATGGTGTATTATTCATATTTAGTTTCAGTTTCAGTCAGGGGAAAGGAGGTTCGCGGGAAGTAGGGCCAATAAATGAGCTGCGCTTAGAGTATCGGCACTCTCTTCTTCGACAGTGTTGTGGGCGCCGCCATTTTGGTGCTTGTGCAGAGCAGGCGCAACTGCCGATCGTCATGATTCAAAATTGCGACTTCCTCAGCATTAGATTCGGTGTTAGGAAGCTCATGTAATATTGCTTTGCTTTGTCGCAAACTGTTTAAAGTGGAGGACGGAAAAGCGTTTCTTGTGATTTCAGATACAGCTTCAAATAACTGGCAACCATGATTTTAAGCCACAATATGGCCAAGTGTCGCTACTCTGAAGCATAGCTTATTTAATGACACTATTCATGCCCTTGTTCAAGAAGCTTGTAATACCTGGAGGGGCCATGACGTGAGCCCCGTGGATTCCACAAGCCACTACCTTTTGACACCTGCCTCTTCCTCATTGTTCCCGCTAGTGCCAGCAAATTAGCTACGCTTCAGAGTAACGACACTTGGCCATATTGTGGCTTAAAATCATGGTTGCCAGTTATCTGAAGCTTTATCTAAAATCCCAGAAAACACCGCGTCCTCCACGAATGTTTAAACAACCCGCGACAGAGCATAGCAATATTGTATCAGCTTCCTAGCACCGCATCTAATGCAGAGGAAGTCGCACTTTTGGATCATGACGATCGGCAGTTGCGTTTGCTCTGCACAAGACCCAAAATGGCGGCGCGCAAAACAATTTTGGGGAACGGAGTGCCGATACTTTAAGCGCAGCTCATTTAGTGACTCTAGGCATGAAGTGAACTCGGGTGTATTCTTTCCCTCTTCGTCTTTATCGTTTATTGATTTCAATTATATCGAATAATGAACACTTTATATCACGCTACGCTTGTGTAATTATTTGTCTTAGATTTATTAACCTGACCCAGTACTTAAACCGTACATTTATCGATACTAAATCTTCAAATATATTTTCTAAATGTGAAGGTAAAACGACAGGGAGATTGATGATGATACAGACGCCAACGCCGCCCTCGAAAATTTTTTGAACTTAGAAATCAGCAGTTTTGTCTGCCATCCGCCAGGTAGCGCAACAAAACACCCAAACAGTTTTTAATTGTTTTTAAAATTAGCTAAGCTCTACAACTATCAAGAAACCAAAGCAAGATCATTGGGAAAATCTAATACATCGCAATGTATATCTATTCCATAAAATAAATGTTATTAGATGCCAATAAATCTGTTTGATGTCCAAAAAAGATGTGCGTCAAAAACAGGTAAGTTTGAAGGGCTCCCGGAGCGTTATGACTTTGAAAATGAAAAAAAGCCACCGTCCACCTCTTGGGCAACTATTGTAGTTCTAAATGTTATAAAAGATTTTACCATAGTTTAATTATTTACTCAGCGGCATTTGAATTACCATGACTCGAAGCACAAAAAAGTGCTACGTTTGATATAGAATATCTAAACAAAAAAATTTTACACAACATTAAAATTTTTTCTGCATATTACCAATTATAAGCACTACATCTGTAGCTAATTTCATTGCCCTAGCGCTTGTCATTAAAAACATATTTTTGCTGAAAAATGTCAATTTTAGGGCAATATTTGGAGAGCTGAAAAAAGCAAAGTAGTGCAAATACCAAAAAAGTATACCGTTACATTCTGCTCCGACATCATCTTAACAAAACTGTTCTATTGGAACCGTGTTATCTTTAATGAATCGTTCATAAAACATGAACCAGCGGAGCAAGTGAGGGTCCGCGCCATCATATTCGCAACGCTACAAATGCGCATGAACAGTATAAACCAATACATACATAATATCAAATGAAAGAGGATTGCATTGCCTTTCGAATGACATCAATCCCACAAAACAGTATTTAAAAGGAGATGAGTAATGACCTGCCAAAAAGTACCTAAACTGCCACATTCAGTGGGACCGTGGCCTTAAAGGCTGGTTCACACAGCCCCGTTTTCTTTGGTTTCCAACGATACGTATAAGTCACCCAAACATTCGTGTCTCGAATGTCGCGTCTGGCTTTTTTCGTGAACTTGTAGCGACGCTTAATATGAGACACAAATGTTCCGGTGACTTGTACGTAAGATATCGTAACGAAACTTGAAGGGGCCATGAAACGATTTTTCTACTTTCGCTAATACTCAGGATCACCCCCTAACGTTAACAACCGAAGAAACTTGCCTTTGTGTTTCTTTCTAAGGAATGACAGTCGGCAAATAAATTTGAGAAATATGAGCATCGTTCATCCCCTCAACTCGGAGCCAGAACAAGCGGCCACGTGGCCCGGTGCCAATAGACGCTTTGCACACGCGCAAGATTACAGCCGCCATTTCTGACCTTCTCTTGTCTCCCCGATATACCAAGCCACTGAAGCTGGCTTTGACGAGCCTCCACAGAGGCCAATGCTGGGGTGAAGAGCACAGCCGGATCTAAAATTGCAAAAACCCTTTTTTTTTTTTGGCAATGATGGAGCGAAGTGATCATAAGAGGAAACAAAAACTGCAGGTCGGTTATGGCGGCGCCCATGCACAGCTGCTGCAAATCGTCTATGGGAAAGCAGCGGACATAACTGAAACCCCGACCAGGGCGCCCCTAGTGGCAAACAGATCATATGCATCAGTGGGTCCTTTTTAGCCGGTGCACTCAAATTACGGTCACTTAAGTTTTGCGCCCCGGAAAAGCTGGCCGAATTTGTAGGAACCTTAAATCCCGTCGTAATAATGACGGGCACACTAGGCCCGCGCAAGTCTTCACAATTGCTTCCCGAAAAGTCGGTAGCGACAACCGCTAGGTGGCAGCGAACAGCTAAAGAGCCTGCATTACAGAGAATATCCAACTGCTCGATCGGCATCACGTGGTAGAAGGGCCGCGTTTGCAATACGAGCTACAGGTGACCAACGTGTTGGTCGTCCGCGAGCCTTTCCGCCTTTCTGACTGCTTTCCTCCTAGCCGCGCAATAACGCAGCGCATGCGCATTTGCGACCAACCTCCGATGGAGGTGTTCGCTATTAAACTGCGAACGCTCTTCATAATTTTAGTTGGACGCTCCCCACAATCCGGGCTCTCTAAGAGCAGTAGGCGACAGAGGCAACGCTGCCGGCGTGCTCTTTTCCTATCCTGTGCCGCCAACGTCAATCATAGCCACACCCTAGAGTCGCCAAAGTAGAAAACGCCTGCCGAGCTCCAGGCATTGTTAGAGTTTGGCTATTCTCATCACCGCAGCGGCTGGACACGAGCCACTGCCCAAGTGTCCGCCGAGGCATTGATTGATACGAGCCGAAGTCGAGTGCTCACGAAGTTCTCGCGTCCAATCCATGAGCCGTGCTCTACTGTCGTCAGACGGGATGTTTTGATCTCGCAATTACGTCATCAAGCTTTGCGAAATGCGAGTCTGAAAGGAATAGTCCCCTTTTACCCTCGCCATTTCACCGCGACGAAAAAGCATTTGAATCAATGGCGGTCTGTGTGAGTACACTTTGACCCGACTAGGACCAGTACGCCTCTGCAAATTCATGAACTTTCCAACCCGATATTGTTTCATGACTCCTCACTGCTTATACATCATAAAAAAACACAGTCTGCACACAGATTAGAGCTCAGGTCACTACGAAATTTGTGCTTCGAAGGACGCATGGCAACGGGTACAATGGTGTTGGTTGCCATGCCGCCTGCCAAGTTACTTTTTAAGGAGTAACTTGGCAGGCGGCATTCGAACAACGGATATCGCGTTGACCGATGTTTTGCAGACTGTGTTTTGTATGATGTACTGGCCCGTTTGCTGTTTACAAGCATGAGCTGCTGCTTGGCTCCCAAGAGACTTCCGGCCGATCAGTCTTTGGATGCCTGTCGAGTTTGCTTATGTCACCAGTGCTAGAAAGCATAAATGCTACACGGACATCAAAGTTGGTTATTTAACAGGTTTCTTCGGCTGTACAATTTAATGTTTTGGAGGAGGCAAGTTATTTTACAAGAATATTCGAAAAATTGTTCAGAGATATCTTCGTTATTTTGGCATTCACTTGAGGAGTTGGTGGTTAAACGTTTTATCGGCATTTCGAAGTGGCGGTGTTAAGGTGGGCATTGTTCACTCTTTTTATGAATTGGAAGTTCTCTGGGACATCAATGACTAAAGCACCGTCAGGTGGCTTTTGCGTTTTTCGTGTACCTTTGTTCTGAGTCACGTGTGTTCAATATCTGGTATGCGGGACAAAAAATAATAAGTAAGTTCAAACTGGAATAGGAGAGAAAATATAGGTGAGGTTAAAGGGGCGATGCAACAATTTTTGTACTTTGCGCAAATACCGCTTAAAACGGATTCCTGACGTTAATGACCTTTGAAACACGCGTTCGTTTTTCACCCCACACAGTAGAAGTCCCACAAAAAAATTAAAGAAAAACGAGCAGCGTTTACCCCCTCAACTCGCAGCCAGAACAAGCGGCCACGTGATCTGGAGCCGATGCCGCCAATGTTGATCACAGCCACGCGCTAGGGTTGGCAAAGCACAGGACACGCGCTGAGTTCCAGGCATTGTTATTAGCCCAGTGCGCGACCAAAAGCGTCGCTGTGGTCGGCCTTCCACGATTGGCCGAACGCTGACTATGACGTCGGAAAGGGGATTTATCATCGATGGAAATAAGAGGAATGAAAGAACTTTAATTTTGACGGTGTTGGCAGTGTTCCTTTGAGAGCGCAATGATTTCAAGCTTCCACCATGCTAATAACAAACACCATCGAACTTGTTGTTTGCAAGGTAATGACGTCACAAGGGGGAACCACAGGAGGGCGCCACCAAAACATCTCGCCGCTAATAGCTCGGCTATTGTCGTCGTTGCAGCAATTAGCGGCGAGAAGTTTTGGTGGCGCCCTCCTGTGGTTCCCCCTTGTGACGTCATTACCTTGCAAACAACAAGTTCGATGGTGTTTGTTATTAGAATGGTGGAAGCTTGAAATCATTGCGCTCTCAAAGGAACACTGCCAATACCGTCAAAATTAAAGTTCTTTCATTCCTCTTATTTCCGTCGATGATCAATCCCCTTTCCGACGTCATAGTCAGCGTTTGGCCAATCGTTGAAGGCCGACCACAGCGACGCTTTCGGTCGCGCACGGGGCTAATTGGACACGGGCCACTACCCGAAAGCTTCTCGAGCTATCGATTATCACGAGCCCAAATCGAGTGCCCACGCAATGCTCGGGTTCAATCTATGAACCGCATTCAAATATGGTCATGGGAAGCGTGCATGCCGGCCGCGTCGCGGCGGTCGCCTATTGTTTGCCGCATCAATTGTTGTGGCTTTTTTAGAGCGGAATAGCTACCTTGGAAATTACAGCGCTAACCCGATACAACGCACAACCAACGCAGCGACTGGCAGAAGTTCCAAGGAAGTTCCTCGATGAAACGGACCCGTTTGCCGCTAGGGGCGCCCTGGTCGGGGCCTGAATGATATGTGCACGGTTCTGGGAAGCGAGCATGCCGGCCGCGTCGCGGCGGTCGCCTATTGTTTGCCGCATCAATTGTTGTGGCTTTCTTAGAGCGGAATAGCTACCTTGGAAATTACAGCGCTAACCCGCTACAACGCGCAACCAACGCAGCGACTGGCAGAAGTTCCAAGGAAGTTCCCCGATGAATCAGACCCGTTTGCCGCTAGGGGCGCCCTGGTCGGGGCCTGAATTAGATGTGCACGGTTCCTATCGGGGTGTACTGCGATCTCCACGTTACGTCATCAAATTTCGCAAAGAAGAGATTGAATGAAAATGATCGTTTTTGTCCTTGAAATTGCACCGCAACAGAGGAGTTTCTTGGCCAGTGGCGTTGCGTGCGAGTATCCTTGAGTCCCACTAGTACCATTAAGCTCGTGTAAAGAGAAGAACATTCGAATTGAATATCGTTGCACCGCTCCTTTAAAGAAGAATGTGTGACAATCACGCACTTTTCGTTAACACCTTCCACCGGCATAAAGAGATCAAAACGAGGTTTTAACGCATACCAACGTTGACGCACACTATAGAAGTGACGACATTCAAGATAACTGTGCCCTTGTGAAAAAAAAAAAAAAAGCTTATACGGCAACTCCGGTCGAAAACGAAACCAAAATAAATGAACATCGTACTCTGCCCTGGCATTAGCGCCCGTCACAGATTCGCGGCTAAATTGAGCGTATGGTTGTCTCATGAACTGTTCCCGAAGTGCTCGCTATTAGCGGCGAGATGTTTTAGTGGCGCCCTCCTATGGTTACCTTTCGTGACGTCATTACCTTGCGAACAACAAGTTCGATGATGTTTGTAAGGAGCATGGTGGAAGCTTGAAATCATTGCGCTCTTAAAGCAACACTACCAACACCGTCGAAATTGAAGTTCTTCCATTCCTCTTATTTCCGTCGATGAGACATCCTTTGCTGACGTCATTGTCAGCATTCGGCCAATCGCGGAAGGCCGACCACAGCGACGCTTTCGATCACGCACGTCGCCAATAGACCATATGCAGAGCCGTTTATACTGAGAGAGTTTGGCCTTCTTAAGGAGATTTTGACACCCTGACAACCACAGCAGCGTAGTCTGACAACCGGGGGATGACTACTTCCGTCCGCCATATTGTGGCTCAGACTCATAGGAACTCTACGCGATTTCTCAGGAATGAACAAGACAAAGAAGTAACGCCATATTGTGTTACCGCGAAATCCGCTTGTTCTAGCGGTCAACAAGCTCCGCCCATTGGCCAAACTCTCTCAGTATAAACGGCTCTGACCATATGCGAAAAGAAGCGCCATCTAGTGTATTCATGATCAATTATCAGATTTCCACCATATTGGGGGGTTCCCGTACCGATGGTTTCGCCCGAGAAACAATAGTCCCGGCAAAGTGGAAGTCGTAGAACTAAAATATCATCACCTGCTGCAAGTCCAGTACGAACCCGTCACAGAACGTCTTCGAGAAATACCGTTCATTGACCTGAATGGCCCAGTTCACTGCCTGAGTGACGAGTCTTGCGACCTCGTTGCTGGCAATTCCTTTTCCAGAATTTTGCGGCCGTCTTTCTTTTCTTTTTTGAACCGAAACTAACCAGCAACTCGTTGAATGTACAAATAAACCGCCCTAATATCATGAAAACCGAGTTAAATGCAGGTGCGCCTCGTCCACAACTGGAAGATGTGATAAACCCCCCAATATGGCTGCTCCTAATGGCATGATGATGATAGGTGGCAAGGACATTTGCATATGGCCTATTTTGCTGCGGTGGACGTTCATTCTAAGTTGGTTGGCTTCGGAGCAGACGACTCTTGGCTAGCAGAGTACAGCCTGTTCCTCCGGGCCTCGCGCCTCGCATTTGGCGTGCTGACACAAATGCTCCCTTGACGTCGGGTCACGTGCCTCGCTCCGACGCTCTTATTGGGTCGCGGGGCCCTAGCCTCCACAGTTTGCCAAGTTATCGTGAAACGGAGTATAGACCTTTTCTTTAACGGCGCCGCCATCTTGAGAATTGCGGCGCCGACGACGCCGTCTAGCGGCTTAGAAAAAGAAATACCGGCTAGTTCTGGCAGCACAGCTATCTCGGTAGGCAACGGTGTGGGTATGGGGGGAACTTGGCTCGACTTGGCTATGGTGGGCTTTGATAGTCCATTATTGTCCAATGTGATTCCAATATTGGGAAACATATGGCTCATTGGGCCATTGTTGGGCCATTCTTTGCCACATCAAATCCAATGTTGGCCCAATACGGTGTGCTGCCTGGGACAGTAACACTACAAAATATCAGTAGTATATTCATATTATATAAAAGGTTTCAATTCTCGCACGACAGAGATGTTAATCCTTCCAGCACATAACTGTCCTGAAAAGAAGGCTTGTTATCTTGTTAGGGGAAATTGATTGTAATAAGTATTATTAGCTTCTGAACACAGTAGCGTAGCCAGAAAATATTTTGGGGGGGTGTTTCAAGGTGCTGGTGCAATCACACACACAATAAAAAAAATTATATATATATATATATATATATATATATATATATATATATATATATATATATATATATATATATATATATATATATTGTGAGACAGAGATAGGTCGGTCAGACGACGGTTTTTATTGGAGTCTGGTGTCTATGGAACGTTTCCCAAAAAGGTGCCACCAGTCAGCTGACGATGCCGATCGGCCCACACACAGCCAAAAATGACGACGACGATGTCCGTGGGCAGTGCTACGCATAAGCGCCCTCACAGAGAGAGAGAACGAAGAGGGGAGAAGGCGATTATTGAATTTATTGCATTAAAGTTAGGGAAAGGGAAAGGAAAAGAGAGCTGGCGAAAAATTGGGCCAGGAGTGGGGATTGAACCCGAAACCTTCGCCTGTATTTAATTCCTGTAGCAACAATTGTCGCCTACCCAGTTAAGTGAATTCGAAACTAAAAGTACACAGAGGGCTGGTCAAAAATTGAGTCTACCGAAACCAGTTGCCGGGATGGTCTAATTGGTTAAGGCGTCGCCTCGAGGCGAAGGTTGCGGTTCAATTCCCGCTCCTTGCCCAATTTTTCCCCAGCTCTCTTTCCCTTTCCCTAACTTTAATGCAATGAATTCAATAATCACCTTCTCCCCTCTTCGTCCACAATGTTACTACGGCTGTACTTGTCAATCTACACTCATTCCCATTATATATATATCACGAGCATTTTCCATCATCGTACGGCGGTCTCCGAAAATCAAAAATATGGTGATGATTGGGCAGTTTGATACTTTAGACCCATGTTGCGGATAAAAAAAACAGGACGCGGGATGGCCAAAAAAACATGCTTTTCGTGTAAGGCTCGTCAAATTATGAGGCGCTGGAGAAATTCAGCCTTCTGCGTTAAGGGCTCATTCACACTGGAAGCGGATCCGCGTTCGCAAAGCGGTTGCGAACGCGGTTGTATAAGGATTCAGTACAATAGCACGCGCATTTGATGACATCAAATGCGCGTGCAATTGCACTAGATCTTTATACAACCGCGTTTGCAAACGCTTCGCGAACGCGGATCCGCTTCCAGTGTGAATGGGGGGTAAGTCCTTATTTCGAACTCTTTTTGTTCGCTTCCGCCCATTGAAAAGCATGCGGGAAGGGCCTTAGAACGCACCTGGTATCGCTGCGCCGCAGCGTTCTTCCGCACGTCTGCTTTCCTCGCCGTCACCATGGCAACGAACGCCGAATGAATGGAAGCACGCACGGTACCGCCGCGTGAAGCCAGCAACAGCTGACGCCATTTTACGAACGCCGTCTGCTAGCCAAAGCCGAACGCGGTATGTCAGATCAACCGCCTCCGCTGGTGCTCGATCGACGGCGATCGAGCACCAGCGGAGGCGGTTGATCTGACATACCGCGTTCGGCTTTGGCTAGCAGACGGCGTTCGTAAAATGGCGTCAGCTGTTGCTGGCTTCACGCGGCGGTACCGTGCGTGCTTCCATTCATTCGGCGTTCGCGATCGAGCACCGGCGGAGGCGGTTGATCTGACATACTGCGTTCGGCTTTGGCTAGCAGACGGCGTTCTTAAAATGGCGTCAGCTGTTGCTGGCTTCACGCGGCGGTACCGTGCGTGCTTCCATTCATTCGGCGTTCGTTGCCATGGTGACGGCGAGGAAAGCAGACGTGCGGAAGAACGCTGCGGCGCAGCGATACCAGGTGCGTTCTAAGGCCCTTCCCGCATGCTTTTCAATGGGCGGAAGGCGAACAAAAAGAGTTCGAAATAAGGACTTAACGCAGAAGGCTGAATTTCTCCAGCGCCTCATAATTTGACGAGCCTTGGTTGGATCTTGTCCGGATGAATCCAGCTGGCTACTCACAGGCCATTCATTACCTTGCCTCCTCGAGAGAACGACGACGAAGACGGTGGGGTGTTTTGATTGAGTTTCCACAACGAAAGAATATATTAGCCGTTTAATGTAGTCTATGCAGGTAAGCTCTCGGGATTTGGCAGCTCCATCTTGAGTGGTGGCATGTAGACTTTTTTTTATAAATTTCACATACCATGGGGCTTGCAGTGATAACCTAATGGACCTTTTGGCGAATATGTGCTGCCACCTGTGGGGCGATGGGCGAACCTGAGGCGCACTGGGTTGGAGAGTATTTGTAGAGAAAACAACGTGCACGTTAGGCTTCTTGTGTGCTACCGGTTCGTTTTTTTTCTTTTTTTTTTTTGGGGGGGGGGGTGGGGGGGAGATCGGTGGCCGAGTGGACTAGCGCACACCAGCTCGGAGCACGTGGAGCGAAAGCTCGCGCTGCAGAACCCAGGGATCCTGGGTTCAATCCCCACCCCTGCCCATTTCGATCTGGATGAGCATCGTACCGGCGTGCGGTCGTGTATCACTACTGCGTGGTGCACGTTAAAGACCCCAGGCTAGCGGTTGTACTGCACTGCTAAATTGCTCATCTACAGCGAGTGACTCGTCGCAACTTTAAAATGGCTGACCAACGACTCGCTGTATAAATATCCACACAACCCCAATTATTATTTCTTTTTGGGTACACTCGCTGCTTTTCGAAGCATTTTGAGTCGCGATGTCTTGGGATGAGAACATCCCGTTCGCGTTTGACGCGGACCACTGGGTACGTCATCCCCCGGACCGTACGAACCTCACCCAGGACCGCGTATGGAGCTACCTCAAAAAGGACAGTTCGTTCAGGCAAGCGCATCGGGGATGGTCCTTCAAAGAAGAAGGCTACACAGTTCACCGCATGATTGCGGTGCACGTCGTAATCTAGAACGGGCGTCGTCAGTACGATGACTCGTGTTCACCTTGTTCGCAACATCAAAACGTGAGTCTCGACTCTCGATGGTCTCCAAGGCGCCCAAAGGCGAGAAATGCAAGATGGCGGATTGTTTGGAGTACAGCCTGTTCCTCCGGACCTCGCGCCTCGCATTTGGCGTGCTGACACAAATGCTCCCTTGACGTCGGGTCACGTGCCTTGCTCCGACGCTCTTATTGGGTCGCGGGGCCCTAGCCTCCACAGTTTGCCAACTTATCGTGAAACGGAGTATAGACCTTTTCTTTAACGGCGCCGCCATCTTGAGAATTGCGGCGCCGACGACACCGTCTAGCGGCTTAGAAAAAGAAATACCGGCTAGTTCTGGCAGCACAGCTATCTCGGTAGGCAACGGTGTGGGTATGGGGGGAACTTGGCTAGACTTGGCTATGGTGGGCTGCAATAACTTGGTTGGATCTTGTCCGGTTGAATCCAGCTGGCTACTCACAGGCCATTCATTACCTTGCCTCCTCGAGAGAACGACGACGAAAACGGTGGGGTGTTTTGATTGAGTTTCCACAACGAAAGAATATATTAGCCGTTTAATGTAGTCTATGCAGGTAAGCTCTCGGGATTTGGCAGCTTCATCTTGAGTGGTGGCATGTAGACTTTTTTTTATAAATTTCACATACCATGGGGCTTGCAGTGATAACCTAATTGGACCACCTGCACCGGGAATTAAAATCGGTCTACTTGTCGTAAACGAAGTAGTCGGAAGCTTAAACGTGACGTTGAGTGTGATACGAATCTCTCGCGATTCAAGCTCGCAATCGACTGACTTCATAAATAAGGATTCTTGGGGAAAATGCGAAGCTCGATAACATTGCAGCCACACTCGCGCTGCAGCTTCTTGTGCTCATGGCACACTTTCTGCTATTGCTCTTATGCTTTTTAAAATTATTTATCCATCCGACGGCCACGCAGTGGTAGTCAGACAACCGTAGATTTTCGGAAATTGCAGCTCGGTAAAAAGGGGCACTCGGAACTAACTCATGCACGAAGTCCGTTTTTAAGCCTTTTCGCCCATACCCTTGGTGGTTGCATACCCTGTGTCAGCGGGCAATTCAAAAATGCACCAGGTCGAGGGTACGTCAGTTACTGGCTGGTTTGAGGTTATGCGAAAAAGGTCTATAGACCTTTGCAAAAAGAGCTCTCTGGCTGCCGCCATTTTGCGATTCGAGCGACCCCTATCAGTAAGAAATGTCTGACAGCTGTGGAAACCCGGTCAGCGCGACTCCCCACCTGCACTGTGCGTTCGGAGTTTGCGGCGTTTCTTGAATTTTTTAATACTTTATTTGCCTATTCAGGATGCTTTCCTTCTGTGTGTTATCTTCCACTTTGAGTACCGGGGAATACCAGGGCCTGTAGCCTGCTCGGCATTCGCAGGAAACAAACGAAGAGAGCGAACGTCAAACTGCCCGCGACGCAGGCTGTTCGACGTTCTTCGATGATTTTTTCCATTGAAGCAATCCACGAAAAACCTTCCAGGCTATGTTCCAGATCTTCGCGAAAAATAGCTGATAGGATCAGACACGTTCGTTCATTTGCTTTAATGCTGTGATTTAATGCTGTGAAAAAACAAACAAAAAACAAAACAAAACAAAAACCAGCTATCTTCAAAACGTGCCCTAAACAATCCGGATTCCGTCCGATCGCCGTGATCGTCGACACTGTATATTGGATTTGCTGTGTTATTTGAGACCTTTTTCAAATCCTGTTCGGACAACGCGGCACCGTGGGGTACGCACATTATATGTTCGATTGATGGGACTCGTTCAATTTCATGTTGTGAGCGGGGCGTACCCATCCATTTCAGACACCCTGTCAGGTCAAATATTTTTGACAGTTAAAGGGACACTTACAGGGGTATTTAAGCATGCCAAGGTTTTTACTTGTACATGACATATGAGAACCCAACTACCCAGAACAAAATTTGCTGATGGAAATTCGTTTTCTTTCGGCCCGAAAACCGCCGGTCGAGAACCGGCCAGTTTGAGTCAAGCTCACTCTCTTCTCCGTGGTCACGTGCATTTGTTATGGTTTACGCACAACCACCAAAGATAATCAGTCGTGGGTCATTGAAGGCACACACTCAATACTAAAGATAGGTAGAAAATATGATACCCAATTTTTCTACCTTCCAAGATACTGCAAATACGTTGATTAAAAACGTCCGAGGACATCTAAGCACCTCTCATGAGTTGTGAGTACGAAATGAGTGTCGTTCTTCAGCTCCCTTACTTTGTCTGCGGCGTAGTGGCGTGGACGGCTACGTTTCAGTGCTGCCGGGGTAGCGGCCGACTCTGGCGGCTGACGGTCGAGCGCGCGCTCTCGTGAAGTGGCCGCGCCGCGCTGAGCTCGGCCGTACGACCTCTTCGGAGTTTGCCCGAGCGGGCTCAGCCGCCACCGCTCCCTCTTACCGGCGGCCGGGCCGCTGCTTGCGCTGCACCGCCATGGAGGGAGCTTCTCTGGTGGCGGGTTTTGGAACTACGCTGCAGGAGAGCCAATGGGAGCCTCGTTCCTTGATGACGCGCGTCAGCAAATGGGAGCCTATCCATAAGAAATCGGCTTCACTTAGGGGGAATTTAGGTGCCGTTTGGCGCCGGGCTTCATAGCTGATGACGTCGGTTCGCTCCATAGGACAGTTAATGCTTTTGCATTAGAAAAACAAAAGTTGCACAGCCACGTTACTTCCGGTAACTTTCTCCTCCTCTATCGTTCTTTTTCCTTCCCAGTCCAGTTTCTTCACCAGTCTTCTGACACCATATTAAATCACCTGGAAAATATTTTAAAAAGGGGGGGGGGGAGGGGGGGATGTCAGTGTCCCTTCAAGACCTTTGTAGATTGACACGGCTGAGTGCAAGATGTCGTAAAAAAATCTAAATAAAATGAAACAAAACTTCCAATTGCATTTGTTCTGTCACGCACGGGCTGACCAAAAATACATTTAATTCTTTTTTTGCTTCAAAAAATAGTGTGGTGTTTTCTTGAAGGCCTGGATAAATCTTATTCGCCACAGAACACGAAAGAAAAATAAAACTCGGCAATGCGGCCACCACCAGCGTCCGGAATTGCGCCTACGCAGGCTGCCACAGCCCACTGATGAGAAAACCCGCAGCCCAGAACAGTCGGGCAACACTGACGTACACTCTCAAGACGAGGGACGCACGTTGTAAATCGCTTCGTTTGAGACAAGACGTATTTCGCCCCAGCCCCGCCGCAGCGCGCAGGCCGCCGCCGGTTGCTATGGTTACGCCGAAAGCGCCGGACTGAGTGCCGGTTCTTCGCCAACTTGACGTAACCATGGCGAGCGTACGCGCATGCCCGCGTTACGTTGGACTTTATCGGGCCCTTAACTTATCCTCTGCTAAGCTCTGATGACTTCGAGATGACGAACGACTTCATGTTTACTCTCGGCGCGGTGACTCTCGGCAACCCTTGTCTGATTGAAACGCATCACGTTTTACGTCCAACAAAGTCGAAACCTTCGGCCCCCCTCCCTGAAAACATTTATTTAAAAAAAAACATATTTGTATTCAAACGCTTTCGATATTTGCGACCAGAATAATAACGGCCATTCCCGGAGAACACGATAAAAGTTTCATCGTCAAGAACAACCTATACTTACTAACGTAAGAAATTCCAGTTTTCCAGGTTTCTCCCATAGAGCCCCATGCATTAGCTGGTGTCAAGCGATGGCTGCCGGTGGTGCGGCTCAAAAGCAGCAAGAGAAACCTCGATCTGCGATCCAGCCTACTACAATAGAGATCAGAAAACCAGTGGGACTTTCTCCCCGACTCAAGCATTCACACGCACGGCGTGAAGCCAAGAGAGATGTCGGTGTCATCAGACGCATTTAGCGGTCACACTCTCGACAACAAGGTTCGGTGCGCGCTGCCGAGTGTATACCTCGTTTCAGCTTAGATCCGAGCGCGGCCGATGTTATAAGCCGAAGGGCCAATCAAACAGCGAAAGGGGCTCAACGTCATGGCGTGCTCTCAGCAGTTGATAGGATTAGCCGGTATTCGCCGATTCTGTGTGCGTGCTCCTCTGCCGGCTAGTCCTATAAAGCGTCGAAAGCACGCCATGACATTGCACTTTCTGCACTGTTTGATTAGCCCTTCGGCTCATAACATCGTCCGCACTCGAACCTAAGGGGAAACGAAGTATGGAAAAATTGAGGCGTACATGAAATGGCGTTACGCGTATATGACAGCAGCGCTGTTAGATACGGAATAAGACTAACCGCTTTCTGCTAAAAGAAAGATGCTTCTTGATAGGGTGAATATAATACGAAGGACGTGGAATCCAAAACCAGTCGTATAAGGAGCGGCTTGAAGACGGAACAGATGAATGTCGAATACTCCTTCGGGTATTGGGTGCCTTCGACGACATGCGCAACAGCGCAAGCCACAGCAATTTTGGCGATCCCGATGCGACCGCCGGCATCTGGTGGAGCAAAATATGTAAAGCTGCCCGACACGCGAACAATATACCGCCAACTGCAAAGAGGTCCCACCAAGACAGGGAGCGTTTGCGCCACGACCTAGTCTGTAATCCTGACCTGCCCGCAGAATTGCTCCATGTGGAAGATGCGGTCACCGACGAAGTGCGTCACTTTGTCATTGGGGGTGTTCTGTAAAGGCGTTTATGCGACCCAAACGCGGTTCACAGCCTGTCTGGCGCACGGTCCGCACGGCGCGCGGCTGGTGATATCTGCTTCCCGGGAACACATACCGTAGCGTAGCGCCAGCAGGCTGCAGTAGCAGGAGCACGCAGCAGGGCGTATCACTCTCATGTTTGCGTGGATGTGTCATCATCAAAATAAGGCGCGTTCTCGAATCAGCTATAAATAGCCACTGTGCTGGCAGCCGGCGCCTCTACTGACGAATCTGTCACGCGACCACCGACTGTCGACTCGATCTTGCGAGGCCCGCGAGGAGAGCAGGTCAGGATCAAAACATGTCGCCACGCCTTGCGCGCCTCGATTGATATGCGGATACCCTAGGAAACCAAAAAGCCTTTATAAAGCGCCGCAAAGGCATAGTGTGACGAAACACTGCGGCCGGGGCCATGTACTACAAGTTGCACCGGCTGTGGACAGGTCAGCATTACACTAGGTCGTGGTTTGTGCAGCCCGAGCAAAACGCTGCCCCATTCCCCTGGGATGGCTACGTCAGCGAGGCTTCGCGCAAAAGCGTGACGTTGTTACCACGTGATGCGCATACCGGGGAGGCAAAGGAGGGATTTCTTCCCCGTATGAATACACCTCTGAGACTGTCTCAAATTAGCTATAATTTTAAATTCTGTACTACTCGCTAAGAACGACATGTTTAGTCACGTGAAATAACACTCGGGACTTGCGACAGCAAGCTAAAAGACTGGTCAATCGTCATTCGGTATTTTATAAGTAAGAAAGGCGATGTTAAAAAAAAAAAAAAAACTCAGAACAGTACATATATTTTTTTTTTTCCTTTACGGCATTAAAACCACAAGCTTAGCAACTCGGACGAATAAACCCACGCGCGCATGGATGCTGAGACTTCAACGCCAACATCAGTACGACTGCGATTGCACAAAATGCGGCGCGCACGTCATCGGGGATTGGGAAATACACTAGAACGAAGACGTTTCATTCTCGAAACGTTCACGTAAAACTATAGGTCCTCCCAGAGACACGCATATAAAACCATGCCATTCTACATCTGTGCCTTAACGGCGAGGGAGCATTTTTACGATACCATCCGGATCGTCCAACGCCTCCATACCCCGCATGCCTTCAGCTGGACTGCCTCGCAAATACCAGTACGGAGAGCACACGCCTCCTCACGGCCCCCTGCACAACCGACTCCCACGCGCGTGGGTCACGTTCTTTCACATTCGCTTATATAAAAGAAAACCAAAATCGAGCGCGACACGCCATATCAGGCAGCATCGAGGAGCAGCGTGCATGTTTGCCTAGAAAGTCTCTTAAAATATTCCGCAGTTCCGCGTTGAAAAAAAAAAAAAATATGAGAATATTTTTTGATGTTTTGTTAAAAGAGATAACTACAAACTGCTGAGTTTATAGTATGCGTAAACATATCGTGAAGTGAATAAACCCGTTGCTCTCGCGCAGGGGGCGCGAGCGCGTCCGCACGACGCGACCATGTTATGCTGGCAGAACTATCCAGGCGGCGCTGTAACGTTCGATTTTGCACGTGCCACGTTCGAATGCAAGCGTCTGTCAGCATCTGTAGAGGCGCGATAACAAAATGTCTAAAAAAGAAAAACTAAAATAAAAAAAAGAATTATGCAGCTCGCGGCCTCAGCGTTCCATTAAACATTCCTTTCAGCTTTATTATTTTATTGCTTTCTTTCATAGCTTCTGTCAGCTCGTATGTTTCACTTTACGTGATAGCGAAGCCGAAGCTTGCAGAAGCACGTTCGTCTGAACGACGCTTGCACTGCACGAGCGCGCGTGCTTGGCAGGGACACTGCAAGCTCGGAGCTCGCTCTTGTTGCCTCTGCTACGCTGGCACTTATAATGGAACGGAGTATAAAAAAACTGTAGTGGGGAAGCGTATAGACGCACGTTCGAAACGCGAGCCAAACATTCTATTTTTCTCGCCTGGAGCGCTGCTCAAAACTTGAGAGCTACGGGCCTATGAAACCTCAATACGCGATTTCCTTACAATGATGTAATGATTCCACAGTGATTTAGAAACGACCAATTTGACCGGGGAAATCTGAGCTGTTAATTGCCGTGAACGGGAGCCAAAATTATCGGAATTGGTGTGTGTATGTTTATACAGCCGAAAAGTTAGTCTGCCTCAAGGGCGCCTGGAGTCTCGGCGATAGATGATCATTTTAGCCAGTGTGGTACCACGGCCTCTCGATCCCCCCTGTTGGTGCGGCCTGCCGATTTTTTCCGAAAACAAAAGAGCGCGCGTGAGAGGAGAACTTCTCCCATCTGCCGTGGAGGCGCTGCACATCGGCGAGTGGTCTCGTGAGCTGAAAGCTATACTCCGTTTCACCTTATGTTGTACCGCAGACAAGGCTAGAAGCGCGAGCTCATAGCGTTGGGAGCTACTCTTAACGCACGAGAGCTTGTGCCGCCGAGATGTGCCCTATAGAGCAAGGAGCTCGCGCTTGTAGCCTTTCCTGCGGTACATCATAAGGTGAAAAAGAGTATAGAAAAGGCGCCCAACGCGCTCTTGCTTCGCGACCCAGAGAAAATATCTGCCCGTCATTGGCTTCGCCGATACCGAGGCGCTGTCGCGGTTGCAAAAGGCCGCAAAAATCGCTTGTCCCCCACCTTTGCACCACTTTGCGCGGAGAAAATATCGCAGTTTTACCCTGTGCTCGCATGTGATGGATGAGAAAGAAGAGACGTAGACAGCCGCCTTTTGTCTGTCTCTGCACAGTTTTAAAGTGTACAGATGGGTTACGGAGCACGCGATGCCTAAAAACTGTTGCGTGCCGCGTTGTAAGTCAAATGTTTCGAGAGATCCGGAGCTCTGCTATCACGAGCTTCCGTCTAGAGAGAAATTTTGGGATGCCTGGTTGAAGAACATTTCGCGAGAAGGCAGCGAGAAGGGCAGCCAGTGGCAACCAAGCTCCAGGAGCGTCGTGCGCTCCCTTCATTTTAAAGGCCGACGTACACTTCGCGCTTTCCACTTTTGCCCGTCACCTCCTTTCCTATATCCTCTTCACATTTTTTCTTGCCCCAACCTGGCTCCCCCTCGCAGCTTAGGAGAGGGGAGCGCTATGTGGATTTTCTTCCCCGCAGAAAGCCGAGGTTGTACATATAGGCATTTAAGGCGGAGGACTACAAGGTAGGGATGAAGCGGAAGGTACTGCGACCGACAGCGGTGCCGACTCAATTCCCATTGTATTCGTTGTACATGCAACCAGCAGGTTCAAAGAAACGCAGAACGCTTGTTCGTGTGCCACCTAACGCGTCCACGTCGCATGCGAGCGGTAGAAGCTGACAACGCAAAATGCAGTCCCCTGCAGAGAGAAGACGAGCTGTTGATGAGTGCGTGGCTATTGAACCTTGCCTGCAAAAAGAGTTTGAAGTGGAAGAATGTCAGACGTCATTCAATTTGACAGCTATAGGCTTCATGGAAGATGCCAAGAAAAACGCGCACCGCCTTCAAATGCAAGCCAAACGACTGAACGAGCGAATTAAAAAACTGCGACAAACCTGCGACGAATTTCAAGACAGATTTAAGCAAGGAAGGCTAATGTGTAGAACCCGCTCAACTTTGCAGGTGACGTGTCCTGAATGCAAGCTGTAACTTAAGGGAAATGAATCTCGTGACGGAGAAAATCAGTTCGTGTTTAGCCTTGACCAAAGAGGACTCAGCTATCCACGACCTGAAGCTGTCTGGCCGTGCAAGCTCTTCTGCACCTTTGTCGAGAGGGCTCTACAGTTGGCAGAGATTCGTCGTTCTGGACGGATTGGCAAGGTTCTCTCGAGCGCTGAGCTTCCACACCTTATGGACTGCCCGCTGATGTGGTGTACTAACTGCAGAGACCGGTACCACAGCTAAGAACTCTGCGAGCTTTTTCTCGTGAAGCTCGTCAGACCTCTTCTGGCTAACTCGGCTGGTGACCTAAACAGCTCTCTAGAGAATATATTGAGACTTTCGCGGAAGCCTCTTTCCCGAAATGTATTCCGCTTGCGAACTATATGACTCCCTTGATCTGTTCGTGAACAATGAAGTTTATATTGCAGAAGTTATGCATGAGGAATTCCTTTCTTATTGTCCCTCACAGATAAATAAAAGGCACAGCTCGATCGTGCTCGAGCATCGGTTAAAATCGGAAATCATACGGCCTAGCTATATCCAACTATAACTCATTACAGTGGTAATAGAAACGGGGACGGGAACAAGAAAACGACAATTCGCTCATACTGCCAGCTGAATGCGGCTCTAACGCGCAGCCTGCAACTGAGTGAGCTCCTCGCAGAAAGAATTATGTGCTTCTATTCGACACAGATTTGTCACATCATTCATGCAATCTGGCACTCGTTTCAAATGAGACTTGCCGCTTCACGAAAAACAATCTAAATAGCCACACCTAGGGTGCCTACATCTTTCCGCCGCTCCGGAAGCGGAGCGGAAACATGTAGGCACCCTAGCCACACCGGGCCGCGCCGGGCGGACTTCGCCTCTCTCGCCGATAACGAGCGCCACGGCTGGCGCTGCGGGGTAAAGTAGAACTATCGCTCTCACCGGCGGCGCGAGACATACGGCAGGCCGCTCCCAAGGGGAGTCCCTTATCAAGCGGCCGTGGTGGTACAACCGCTAGCCTGGGGTCTTTAACGTGCACCACGCGATAGTGATACACGACCGCACACTGGTAAGATGCTTATCTGGATCGAAACGGGCAGGGGTGGGGATTGAACCCGGGATCCCTGGGTTCGGCACTTCGAGCTTTTGCTCCACGTGCTCCGAGCTGGTGTTCGCTAGCCCACCCGGCTTTGTTAGCCGCTGTCATGTGATTCTCGGCATACGAGCCGCTTATACGAGAGAGTTTGTCCAATGAGCGGAGCTTGTTGCCCGCTAGAACCAGCGGATTTCGCGGTAACACAAAATGGCGTTACTTCTTTGTCTTATATTCATTCCTGAGAAATCGCATAGAGTTCCTATGAGTCAGAGCCACAAAATGGCGGACGGAAGTAGTCATCCCCCGGTTGTCAGACTACACTGCTGTGGTTGCCAGACTGTCAAAATCTCCTCTAGAAGGCGAAACGATCTGGGTATAAACGGCTCTGCTCGGCACTAAAGCCACTTCATGTTTTAAAAATAGCGCAAGGCAGGGGTTTTCCCAAAAATTGATATTAGGGGGTGTCTAAAGTTTAAGGGGAGGGGGTAGGGGGGGGGGGGGCATTGAGAATAGAGGAGTCGTTGCGAATTAAGGGGGTGCCTTCAGAAAAACAAGGGGGGGGGTGTACACCAGCCCTATAGGGGGTATTCACTGGCCGCCATATTTGAGGTCACTGTTTAGAGCGCATGCTCAGAACGAGCTCGCATTAATAGGCTGCCAAGACCGGCAATCTGGATGGTGCGGGGTGCACGTTGCAAAATAACTGTGGAAGCTCGCCATCAGCACGTGCTCAGCATCAGCGCACACGGATATGGCCGCCAGTGAATACACCCTATACTTCGTTTCACCTTATGTGCGAGCGAAGGCAAAACTGGAAGCGCGAGCACGGAAGGTCCGTGCGTTCAGGATTTGCTCGAGCGCGCGAGCTGGGGAGAAATGCAAACAGTGCTGGTCTCGCGCTTCTAGCTTTGGCTTCGCTCGCAGATAAAGTGAAACGAAATATAGTGGTTGTGTAGGGAAATCACTGGCGAAATGTGCGTCGATGCACGAGGCACGTGCAACGTGCAGCCCTTGGGAAGATCATGGCGGCACTGCGCAGCACTGAGCTAGATTTCAGACGCCATGTTCTTCCCAGAAGTGTCGCTGGCACGTGCCCTGAGCATTTCCCCAACAATGAATGGCGCCCCTTTTCCCCGAATAAAGGGGCTTTCGGCACCGCTGAGCCGCGTCTCCAGTGACGAACTCAGTAAGCTCAGATGGGACACTGTTTCTAGGTGTGTCCTGACGAAACGGGATGCCGTAGCAGTGTTGCCTTCTACGACGGCAACACTGCCGACCAATCTAAATTTTAAGCCCAAACTTGTTGGCACCGGCACTTTACAGTCTATGGCAACAGAAAAAAAAAATGCGCAATTCAGTGTAAGGAGAATGTATCCTAGAAGGCACTGCGAACTTAAGAGGGCAACGTATGAACATTCACGTTCATACATTTTAATGTGGCGCTTGCGTCTCGTTGCCTCATTGAAAACAAAACAAAACAACAGCACTCGTGGTACACGTCACTCGTGCTTGCTTTACTCTTCAGGCTAAGTTACCAATCGTAATGTATTCGGTTCCAGTTTCTTCTTTTACTGCTTCCGGTGGAACCAGGAAGGACTGCCACAAAAAAAAAAAACAACACACAAACACAAAAACACACAAAAAACAACAACAACAGCAACAACAACGCGGAATGTTGAGACCAGACATCTATCACCAAGAAAGGGGAACTGACGCCCCTCAGTACCGTTCGCGCGACATAAAACGCGTAAACAAGAATTCTGAAAACAAAACAACAACAACAGTCTGGACGATGGAAACGGAACGTTGGAAAAAGCGTAGTCGGAGCCGTGTTTGCACTTTTGGGAGCCGGAGCTTCAAGGCCCTTCAACTAGAGCAGCCCGAACTTTTCCTTCTTGCAGTAGACAGCACTGCCTTGTCCTGGACAGTGTCCGAAGGACGTTCAGTCTGGAAAATAGAAAAATAAACACCCGAGTAGAACCCCGTGGGGGCCGATGTTTTTGGCCGGTATAGTGCGGATTCTACGGGAATCTGGCTCTTCTTTCGGTGCAAGGTCACGATTTAAAATTATAATAAAAAAAAGTCGAATGAATTATAAACTTACTACCATACCACGAGATCCCCCCCCCTAAAAAAATATATATAAAGAAAAGATAAAAATAACACAAGGAAGGAAGGTTGTTCGGAAAAGTAGCCAGTTCCATACCTAAACTTTTCCGACTCCAGTTTCTGTAGGTTTGCCTTTCTATTTGCTACACCGCATGTAGGTTTGGCGCAGTGTTCTATATTTTCACCAGCACGAACGTTGCTTTTTTTATTTTCTTGAGGAAAGGAGTCGTTCCCATTCCCCGAAACGGTGCCGTCAAGAAATGTGTAGCGCTTCGTCTGTCTGCCACTCTGCGCGACGGCACTCGCCTCTGCGCGCGCTTACCGCTCGATTCCACCGGTGACGCATTGTCGTCACCCAACTTTTCACATTTTGTCCTTATTTGCAAAAAAAAAGAAAAAAGGCAGATTTTTTTTAAGAACTTAAATATTCATTTTGTCAGAATTAAATTTTTTAAAGTTCCGATTAACTCGGGTTTAATTGTTTTCTAGTGTGGCCATGCGTCTATTTCCTCAGAATGGATGGGCAATCAAAGGCAAGTTACTTTAAGCGTCTGCCAATTTATGAGGCCAAAACGACGTCTTGGCTTCAGTACGCGATCTGCGCAGGCATTGTGAACATTACACTTGAGTGAATTACCTCGGAAATTTAATTTAGTTACGAATACAACTATAAGCCAGAAATGTAGGCAATTGCAATTCAAATTTCTAGCTTCCAGAATGTAGGGTACACTCTAAATAAAAGCCTGTCAGTCTACTTTTGCCACACAACACTCGGAGAGCCAATCACCGCAACTTACGGAGGCAGCTCAGCGAATGACGATGCCGAAACATGTTTAGAACAAAAAACGCAGTCCGAGTTGTGACACTAGGTAATGCAAGCGTGACGTTTTGCATTGTTTAATGTCACAACGTATACCCCTGTCAGACAGGCACGTTAAATGACATTTAAGCAAAATGACATTACAGCTCGGCCAATCCGCGCCACGTGCAGAACCAGGATCACGAGCTGATTCACCGAGCGGTGAATGACATTCGATCAAAATTACATTTACTTTCCCGTCTGACAGGGGCATCAGACTGCGTTCCAAAAAAAAAGGGGGGGGGGGGGTCTATGTAGCGATAGCCACTAGGAAAAGAAGAAGATCGCGTGCAATTAAAAAGCCAGAACAGTTCGATTTTGGAATTCGTCAGACGTAGTCGCATTTCGTCTGTCTTTCTCTACATGTCTAAACATATGTTTCCGCATTGTCATTCGCTGAACTGCCTCCGTAAGTTGCGGTGATTGGCTCTCCGAGTGTTGTGCGGAAAAGTAGACGCAAGGGATTTTTTTAGAGTGTAAGTAGGGGCAAAATGAGACAACACTTTTCAGATCGAGGTAGTACCTTTTTTGTATTGCGAATCATAAAAAAACAAAATGCAACAAAATATTATTCCCTATTGAAAAAGGCCAATATGAACTCGGCTTATTGGAAATATTGTATTCCAATGAAGTTGATGGAAACCAATGAAAACTTATTGTTATCCGATTAACCCAATACGCACGATGGGAATTCTTATCGGAGCACAATATCCCAATATAATGTGTGGTTATTGCTATACAACAGGATATTGGAGCACAATTTGCGGTTATTGGTATACAACACGATATTGGAGCACAATACCCCGATGTAATGCGCGGTTATTGGAAAAGAATACGACATCGCGTGCATATTGGTGACGGACACGGACATACTGTACGGCCACACGATATATAAATATCGGTTGTCGACCACGGGCCCAAAGGAGAATACAATATGACATCGCGTGCATATATCTCAGAACGAATTCCAAGTTACCAACATGAATTACGTCGGCATATACCGCGGATCAAGAGGAAACGTCACACAATGTTGAGCGTTCGTGAAGCATCATGTTGATATCGGTATGAACGAAAACGTAAAACAGCACGAGTTACCATACGCTAATACGCGAGAGAAAGATATTGGGTGGGGATACACACGGAACACAAACGTTCTGCGTTGCGAACACATTAACATTGATCGACAGTGCAAGTATGTACAGCTGTTGGTACGACACACAGTACACACAGCCTCGCGCACTTGAAATGTTAGACAACCACCAAACCATTCAGAATAACTAGCTGGAACACCCGCGACTTACCTTTCAATGAGAAAGCCCAATAACGATGTGCTTATTGGAGTGATCGTTTTCCAACAAATGTTTATTGTAGTTGTTGTAATGCAACAAAAGTTGATCGCCGAACGATAAACCCAACGTACCGCGATACAATTTGATGTTGCAACACAACATCGCAATACAAGAAACTATCGGTGTTGGGACCCAAATCGCCCAAATCGAACGCGACACGCGACAATGTCAGTTCGGACGATAAAATAATGAGGGTGAATAGGTCTGACAGGACGCGTGCATGTAGTTCTTAGGCGCATTTATCGATATTTACCCACCTTTCTGGTAATCCTACGTCGTACACAAAATCCACGAGAACATGCGAGCACATTTCACCCACCACTCTTCGTCGCCTGTTTCGCGAAATTCACACACTGTATAAAAAAAGGACGTGAAAAATATGTGCATTGCCGTCATCAAACGATACGTCAAAGTCTCGTCTTTTTAGATGAGTTTCCACGATTCCATCGTCAACCCGCGCGCGCGCCAGTTCGCGTTCCGGATATGCAGTTCCTCCGTTTGAAGGGCGCGAGCCTGCGCTGTAGCCGAGGCCAAGCCTGGCCAAGCCGCCAAGCCGGCGAGAGAGCCAGAGAGAGCCGCCAAGCCAGCCAAGCCGAGCCACCGAGCATCAGAGCATGCAACTGATGCAACTGCGCAGCGGAGCGAAACCGCCACACTTTCAATCGCTTCGAAAGGTACGTATGCACGACTTTATTACTTGCAGCATTGAGTGCTTTGGTGTACACGGATCAAACTAAACACCGAAGGACAGAAAGGAGACATGAAGTTTTGAAATCGCAGCTTTTCTGAACGCGTGTCCCCTGGTGAAAGCCTCTAGCTGTGCCGCTATGCTCTGTTGCAGGCGTCGTTTCAACTGCGTGTACTCCAATGTAACGTCATTCAGTGTTCACTCGGCTATAATAGATTTGCTATCTTGTTATCTCATGTGCGAAATAGAAAACCAGCGCCGCGTCTCTTTCGGATACTCAGCCTCCAGCCCCCTTCCTTCCGGCGTGCCTTCCGGCGTGCTTTCTGCCGCGACCGTTTGACGCAGTGGATTCGCGGGCTCGTTCGAAGAGGCGTTGTTTGAAGCTGACGAGTCGCCGAAGTGTTACCGGAGCTTCTCTTTAGGAAAGTCACGATCGACGCTCGGCTCTGAGCTCGTACTTTTTTCCTCCCGTTTAGTCCACGAGTGCCGACCACCGATTTGTGGTGCCGACTGGCGCCGAACGAAGTTGAGAAACGCTAGCGAGTGAGTCAGATTTTTGTGACGCCGCCCAACTGCGCAAAGCAAATTGTGTAAAAAAAAAAAAAAAAAAACGTTTTTTATCTTTTCATTGACCATGTTTCACCTCAATCAACGCAAAGTGAATCGCGGCTGTACGTCGGTCGACTCATCACTGTGCCTAGATTGTAGATGACTACAACGAGCCTTTCTTGTGTGATCTTATTCTGATATCGTTATATCTTGCTTTTTCATCTTGGCTGCACACTTCTAGACGACCTTTTCTACATATTGCACTCCTAGTCGACATGTCGCTGGTGCTTGAGACTCATTGGAAGTCAGTGTTTGCTCACTCCTTGGTGCACATATTTCATGTTCAACATTAGGTATCTGAAGGACGCACCATGAAACCCTGGATTTTGTTCAGAGGTACCTCAACATACTGTATTAGAGTGCTGTTTTGTGTGTGGTAGTTTCGTACAAAACCAAATTCCACTTTGTTGGTAATATGCCCTATAACTGCTCACTATAATTAAAGTTGCAAAGAAGCATTGGCCACGAGAGGTGACTCGGCCAGCGTGGCCGAAAAATTCCTCGCATAATTTTCTCCAGGGGTCATTTTGGATGTTGACAAATTTTCTTGTGAATAATGAGTGTTATTCACATGTTTTTCGTCTACTTTGCGTACAGGTACTTCAGTTACATAAACCCCAGCAAAGGGAGCAAGACAGTCTCATGGGGTCACACCAAGGATAACGGCATTCCTGCTCAAGTCCCGACTCTTGTCACCGAACTTCACTGAACATAATGGTACATTCCCTTTATTTATTTATTTATTTATTTAAGTACCCTCAAGGCCCTGGGGCATTACAGAGGAGAGTGGTACAAGACAAATTTGGAACACAAAGAAAATACAAACACTAAAAGCCAAGAAATAAAAATGTAAAAAAAAAAGTGTAAAAAATTTAAGAAATTTATAGAACAAGGCAAACAAACAAAAATATATTAGCATAGATAAGTAGTCAACGCACTTTTAAACAAGTCAAAAGACGGTATGTTTACGAATTGCGCGGGAAGGCGATTCCACTCTGAATATGTCCTTGGAATAAAAGAGTTATAATAGGCTGAGGTAACGCAATGAGGAATTCCGACTTTACATTGATGATCTACGCGTGGCGAGATGAAAACAGGATTTAACATTAGTTTGTTTTTTAGTGAAGTATTGGAATGATAAATTTTATAAAAAAGACACAAACTTTTCCCTCTGAAATGTGTTTTTCTGTTGTTGTTTGTTTGTTTTTGTAAAAAGGTTAGTACGACGTTTAAACACCCAAACTTTCCTAAATGGTTTCGGTACCAGACAATGGGGTGTCTTAGGCCCGCTTCAAACGGGGCAACTTCTCCAGAAATTTCGGGGTTGCTGGCGGGTTGTTCCCTAGCTTTTCCTAGATCGACACGAACTGCTGAGATCGGGTCCGGCTCGAAGCGGACGAGCAACTCCCTCAACTCGGAGACGTTTGAAACGGCAGCAGCCAATCAGGAATGTGATATTTTCACACGACACCCCTGTGGTGGTGATGATGACAACTGAAAACTTATGGTGAATTCCGCTCGCAGATCTCGAACGCTCCAAAAGCGCTCCATTTGGAGCGCGCATATTCCGCTCGCAGATCTGGCTCGAGCTGGTCATCTTCCCCTCGTAGATCTCTGGCAACGCCCGCTCCACGGAGCGCCTCAAACTCCGCCAAACTTGCTCTGCGGGATTTCGCAGATCTCTCCGGAAATGGGCAGAGCGGCCCACGTGATTTCCTTCTAAATCGGCAGTGCGCATGCGCGGTGAGGTCTCGAGGTTGGCGAGGTCGGCAAGGTCGGCGGGCCGGACGGGTCGTCGAGTTGGATCTGTTCGGGTGCATCGGTTGTTTACGTGGGATTGTGACGGCTCGAACGCTTCTGCCTCGCGTAGATCAGGGATACAAAGCCGGGACTGTGGAGCGTGGTAAATCGTAAGCGCTGACATCTGTGATCGTGAGAGGAAGAACGACAGGAAAGCCGGAGGCAGACGTAAGGTTAGGCCTGTTCATTCTGCAGCCAAAGATTGTTTACCTTTTTACACGGCATTCCGCCGGCGTTTTCCCGTGCAATAAAGCAAGAAGAGATTAGGCAACGACCGTGCAAGTGATGGTTTATTACCTCTGTGTTTATTAAAGTCGTACCACCGTGCCCCGCCGCTTCGACGCGGCCGAAAGGTATGTAACGGTGCCGAACGCGGACTGCGCGGACGTCTTCGTTATTTGTGACATGAGCGCCGTGGCACGCATAATTTCGCACGGCCTGTGTCGCGTGTTATTTCTGCGTCGGAAAGATCAGTCGGCTCAGGCGTTGGCGGGCTTGTCAAGTTCGAGCAGCGGCCATTTTGAATGGCGGAGGGGGAAGCGATGGGGAGGAGTGTGGGGGAGGTCGCTCCAAAAAGGCGAGTTTATCTTCCCCTCGTCGATTCGGAGCGGGTCCCACGGAGCGGAATTTTGCCTCCCTCGCGGATTTTGGAAAGCGCTCCGGATCTACGAGTGGAATTCACCATTAGTTCTGGTTTGAAATGGATCGTTTTTGGAAATAAACTGTTTCAAAACGATGAGTTAGTATTCTCAGCACAATTTAAAGATATAAAAACATGTTTTTTTTTTATATAACTGTGCATCTAAATAGTGCAAGAAAAATAAAATTTCATTATGATGATGGCAAGTCGTAGCAATTTGGTTTCTGCGTGTGAACGCGGGCGGCCCGTGTTGCTGGTGTTGCGACGTCAAGTTGCTGGGTGAAATTGCCCCGTCTGAAGGGGGCCTCGTTGCTTGGTAAAATTGCCCCGTCTGAAGCGGGCCTTCTTGCCCGCTTCAGACGGGGCAATTTCACCCTGCAACTTGATGTCGCAACACCAGCAACACGGGCCACCCGCGTTCACACGCAGGAACTGAATTGCTACGACTTGCCATCATCATCATGAAATTTTATTTTTCTTGCACTATTTAGATGCACAGTTATATCGAAAAAAAAACATGTTTTTATATCTTTAAATTGTGCTGAGAATACTAACTCATCTTTTTGAAACAGTTTATTTCCAAAAACGATCTATTTCAAACCAGAGCCAAGTCTTTAGCTGTCATCACCACCACGGGGGTGTCACGTGAAAATATTGCGTCCCTGATTGGCTGCTGCCGCTTCACACTTCTAGTTGTTCAAGTTGCTCGTCCGTTTCGAGTCAAACCTGATCTCAGTCATTCGTGCTGATCTGGGAAAACCTAGGGAACAACCCGCCAGCAACCTCAAAATTGCTGGAAAAGTTGCCCCATCTGACGCAGGCCTTAGGGAACTGAAATCAAGGGCAGTGGAGCTCTAGGTTCAAGCCCATGTGGAGACATCTTTTTTTATTTTTTGTTTTTTTTAGTACAAGTATCTATATATATATATATACTATACTTATTTCTTAGAGTTTTAACGTATAGATGCATAATTTACACACTAATTCACATTCAGAAGTGCTTTTATTCACACTCTGTGGCTCCCTAGTGCTTGTAATAGCTTCTTGGTGAGCTATTGCTAGCTCTGCAAAGGGAGGGGCATCTTCCCACCCTTTGCAGGCTGTAAAGCTGTGGCTTGCGCAGGTCTAGCAGGTCGCACCTCGCTCACTGGCTCATCACGAAGCACAAGTGCTGCATGAGTCGGACCACACCGTAAGGCCATATAGGGTCGAGTCGCAGCACTTGGGACCATTCGTCACTTCACTCAGGTATCGTATGGTGGCAGGGTCGGGGCATGAAGCAGGGGTACAACTTGGAAATGCTGATCTTCATTACATTTGAAACACATTTTTTATTACTTTTGTGTCGAGTTGTCAGCATTTTAAGGGTGAGGAAACAAGCAGCAGCGAGAGCAAAAGAAGAAAAAATTGAAAGCCGCTCTTACTGAGAATTTATTACGAGCACTATACTCTGTTTCACCTGATGTTGTACCGCAGCGGAGGCTAGAAGCGTTAGCTCATAGCGTTGGTAGCTGCCCTTAATGCACGAGAGCTTGTGCCGCCGAGATCTGACCCAGAGCAAGGAGCTCGTGCTCGTGGCCTTTTCTGCGGTACATCATAAGGTGAAACAGAGTATAGGAAGCCGCGGAGTATAATTAAAATGCTTCTAAAGGTGAATTAGCGTATAAATTATGTGCTAGGGCCTCAAAAATCGAAAGAAAAAAAATTTAATTATAATAATAGGTGTAAAAATCTACACCAGGAGGACTTAAACCAGAACTACACAGCCTGTGAGTTTGAAATTTGACACCTTAAACCACTCAGCCACCACCCAATTTTATTTCCAGGTCGTTTATCGAGGTATATGAATTTCGTTTGCAGCTGTCGGCTGCAAGAGAGATTGCCTTATTTTCATTTACTTTACTATTCCCACCAAATATTACAAGTGACCGAGAATAGAACCTCATTTGTCGGCCTAGCCTGCCTTGCTGGGCTCATATTTTGTTTCATCACCAGTTTAGGATTCTGTTGTCGCTCATCAAAAGAAAAGAAAAAAAAAACTGTGACTAAGTGTGACTTGTTCTGGTGTGCAGGTACCCTTGGCAGTCAACTCTGCTGAATAAGGCAAAATAGATATTATACTTTTTTTTAGCAAATATGCATTGTTTTCAGGGGAGGATGCAGGAATTTTCTGAAGGGGGGGGGGGGGGGGTCACGTGTTGGTCAGCGTACCATATGTTTAGGAGCCCCCTCCCCCTCTCCCTCGTTTCACACCCTAAATTTTACACATGCAGAAATCAAGAGGGGGGTCAGGACATCCGGACCCCCCCTCTAAGTCCGCCCCTGATTGTTTTAGCAAAATGAGCTACATTATTTGACTAGGGTGAAACAGAATGAGCCTCTCCACCTGGGTCTGTTTTCATCTCTCGCAGACACCATTTCCTGCTTTTTGTGGTTTGTATCAGACTTTTGTGTCTCTGTCCAGCCAAAGCATCTGTGTTAGACTAAGACTGGGTTCTTTCGGATATCTGCAGCAATTCTCGGCAGCAATTGGCTGCCAATCAGGAACACGAGTTTGTTCTCGGCCACTAAGAGCAAGTATTTTCAAGGTTAGCTATTGCCCGCCTATATGAATTTTGTGTTCCATTCCCCTTGGATTCCATTTCCTATGTGTAGTGGTCTTCCATTAGTATTTCGTTGTCTCTCTTCTGCAAAAACACCCAAGTTTGACTAAGCCCGGGTTCTTTTTTATACATGCAGGTCTTGGAGGCAAGCCAATCAAGGCCAGAAGTTTGCTCTTTGCCGCTCATGGCAAGTGTTTTCAAGGTGAGTGATTGATGCCTATCTGAGTTGTGTGTTTCATTCCTCACAGACACTCTATTTCCCTGTCTTTATAATGGTCTTGTCTCAGGCCTTTGTGTCTCTGTCCGGCCAAAGCATCTGTATTAGACTAAGACTGGGTTCTTTCGGATATCTGCAGGTATTCTCGGCAGCGGATGGCTGCCAATCAGGAACACGAATTTGTTCTCGGCCACCAAGAGCAAGTATTTTCAAGGTAAGCTATTGCCCGCCTATGTGAGTTTTAGCATTCGTCAAGGAGTGCAAAATCAAAGCCCGGTGGTTGGCCATCGCAAATATGTTGACTCGAAAGCGCATAGGAGGGAAGCTTTACAAAAGTATCCACCTGCCTCAACAAGTGAAACCGAAACTAAAAACGTGGGTTCCATTTAAAAAAAAAAATTGTCAGCCCAAGTTAACTCGGGGGCAGCACGGAGCAAACAAGCCACGGTACGAGTATGCTCGGTTCAGGCTTTTGTAAGGGTGGTCGATGACTCGGTGTCTTCTAAAAAAATTATTTTTTTCTAGAAGTGTGGTGGTCAAATATCTGGGGATGGGCATTGAGTCGTGATGTTAAGGTAAAAATTTCGTCCTCTCCCCGGATTCATGTGCCTTGTCCATCTAGCGAGGGGTACAAGGCCTTAAAAATTTTATGTTCGCAAAAGGGGCGCGTCAGTATTGACGTCTCATTTTACATCAGGCCTCTCAATTTAAAATGCACTATAAATAATATGCCTGAGATTAGTTTGGGTATACTACCACTCAGCAAGTATATGGTTCTGACTCAAAAAAAGTAATCTGATGTTGAGCGCACCTCGGGTCTCCACCGACGATTCTTCAGAACGAGACCCAACCGGGACACTAGGGAGGAGCGGCTTAAGCAAGGGAGGCTACATATACAACAGCTTCTTGCTGACAAGTAATGAAAATAGATATATGGTGGGTGTTTCATTTGCTATGCCTTTTGGCATGTACATTCTTTTTGTTATGTTTCAAGATTTCTGCAGAGTTCAGTTTCAACTATTGTAAAATACCGAGCATGCACCCAGATCGCAGAAGTGCCTACCCTCTGTTTTCGGAACGATCCGCAAATAAGCAAAGGGCACACCAGACACCCCATCCACCTGTTTTCAGCCATGCTCAAAGTAATAAAAGAACACATTAAGTGCCCAGGTGCCGTGGCATTCATGCCACAATAGTGACGGTCGCGAAGCTGACAGATCCGTGCCTGGCACAAGTAATGGCATGGCCTTTGGGAACCAGGGAATCGAGATTAGAGATGTAGCACAAAAATTGGAGGCAAGCGGCGAAGGTGAGCAGAGTTAACGGAAAACAAGGATAAAGGGGGTCCCGTGGCATGAGGCATCTATATCCCGTGCATGAAATTTTGAGTGTGCTGTAGGCAGCTACTCAAGAAAAATGTTACTTGTGTGTAACTAATCTCAAATCTCTCTTGCAGTTTCCACGGCCCACAAGCCAGCAGGCGCCAGTTCATTCTTGTTCAAAGGTGAGGATTCCAGATTTTCTAGTTTGCTCTGAAGCAGCAATACTGAAGCCAGACAAGCGGTATGGCATATTTAATTGACGGAGCTCAAAACAACTGGGGACGCTTTCACTGAAGCTTGTTTTGCTGCAGTACACGCATGTATTGCAGCAAAACAAGCTTCAGTGAAAGCTGAAGCTTTGCTGGTGGCAACAAAACGTGTGCCCAGTTTTGTCACAAGAGGCATATTATGTCACGCACATGTAATTTTGAATTTATCCGGCTTAGTGTGCTGTAGGTGGCTGGTCAAAGAAATTGGTACTTGGATGTAATCGCAAATCCTTCTGGCAGTTTCCACGGCCTAAGAGCCAGCAGGTGCCAGTTTGTTGTTCCTCAAAGGTGAGAATTCCAGATTCCCAAAGCAGGAATACTGAAGCCATACGACCACTACAGCATTTTTAATTGACGGAGCTCAGAACGACTGGGGGCTCCTGCATTCAAGCTTATTTCTCTGTAATACACGCGGGCGACATTGACGTGTTCCCAGTTACGTCGCAAGAGGATATCTATGTCCCGCGCATGTAATTTTGAATCTTTTCGACTTAGTGTACTTTACGTGACTACTCAAAGTAACTGCTACTTGGACGCAAGTAATCGCAAATCTCTCTTCCAGTTTCCACGGCCTACAAGCAAGCAAGCACCAGTTCGTTTTTCCTCAAAGGTGAGCATTCCAGATACTCTAGTTGGGTGCGAAGCAGGAATAGTGAAGCCAGACGAGCGGATACGTATATTTAATTGACCGAGCTCAGAATGACCCGTAGCAGTGGCATTGAAGCTTATTTTTCTGCAATCAACACAGACATAATTTTAATCTATCCGGCTTAGTGAAGGATTGCTTCTTGTCGCTAACTAATCACAAATTTTTATCTTGCAGTTTCTATGTGGCTGCAGCTAGCAGGTGCTGTTTTCATTAAAAGGTGAGTATTTCACATTCTGTTTTCAAACATCAAGTTTTTGAATGAGGGTCTTAAAACAGTTAACTTTCTTTTGCAGTAAATGCCAGATCCTCCAGTTCAGGAATATGTTAAATATATTTGGTATGGATAAGCCCAGTGTTTTGCTTCTTTATTCATATTTTGACAACAGCAGCATTTTTTTATTTTATCACTCAGAAATACACACAAGGAGAGACTGCGTTGCAAAGAAATGTTGTGCTGAACGTGATATTCCAACTTGTATATAGTTTTATTGGTAGCCGATAGAATATATTTGATTCTAATATCCATAATACGCTAAGTACACTGGACTCATAAACCCTTATTGGATCCCCATACGACACGGGGATCCAATAAGGGTTTATAAGGTATGGGATTCCAATATTTTTAGCGTATTATGGATATTGGAATCCTATAACAAACCCTTATTGTAACACAAGACAATGAGTGTAATGTTTTCCAATACACTATCCATATCGTATTGTAATACAATAAAAGGGTATTGTTTACCAATATCCATAATACGCTGTTCATATTGGGGTTTTCCAATAGGGGTATAGGATTCCAATGCTTTCAGCGTATTATGGATATTGGAATCCCATAATAAACCCTTATTGTAATACAATACAATAAATGTAATGTGTTCCAATACACTATCCATATTGTATTGTAATACAATAAAAAGATATTGTTTACCAATATCCATAATACGCTGTTCATATTGGGGTTTTCCAATAGGGTTTGGGGTTTTGGCATTCTGGTCAGTAAAAATGACCGGATTCGAGTTAGTAGATTTACAATATATTTAATGATAATAATAAAGTCGCAAGTTTCTGACTCTGCCCAGACACCCGGGGAAAAACCAGACAGCTAGTGGGCGAAATGAGACACCCTGTCAAAATAATAAAGACAGCCCAGTTCTCGCACTCAGAACAATTGAAGAATACTCGTGGGGCCCCCACGCAATCTTTCTGGACCCCCAATGCGCACGCCGTGCATTGTATATGCACACAAAACGGGGTGCTGTTTTGTTCTAAACTTGTAAATTATAATAATTGGGTTGTGTGTATGTTTATACAGCCTATAACTTTGTCTGCCTCAACGGGCGACGAGCCTCCCAGCTGTAGATGAGCAATTTAGCCAGTGCAGTACAACCGCTAGCCTTTGGTCTTTAACGTGCATCCCGCAGTAGTGATACACGACCGCACTCCGGTACGATGCTCATCCAGATCGAAACGGGCAAGGGTGGGGATTGAACCCAGGATCCCTGGGTTCTGCAGCGCGAGCTTTCGCTCCACGTGCTTCGAGCTTCTAAACTTGTATGCACATCAAGCACTGCCAGCCACATTGGCGCTCGTCGCGCGGTTTGCGGAAGCCTCTGCTTTACCGGCTTATTCAGTGAACAAGGTATTCCTCCTTTGTTTCATTTGTTTCAACAGTAGGTGATATTCGTGAGCCCAAAAAAGGGCTTCTCCATACACACAATATGCACGACGAGCTATTTTTTTTCTGCTGGTCGGAAAGAACTTGTTGTTTGGATCCGAATCTACTTTCTCAAAGCACTTGCTCTTTACATTTTTTGAATATCTTTGCACGATTTTGGGATGCACCCTTAGGTACCCCGAAGGCGTTGGCTTCAGCATGCATAGACTGACTTTGTTGATGAACACATTCAAGTGCTTTTTTCACCCTAGACATTAAGATAAAAGGCTATATCTTGGAAACAGACAGTGAACCCGCCAAAATCCAGTTTACGCTTTTTGATGGCGAAGTTGTAGCGTTTTACCTCTTGGAAATACTCTTATTTATACAATTTTATAGTCATAACAATAAAGACCTAGAGCAATACAGTTTTATCCACAATTAGCTGGAGAAGCAGACAAATAAAAGAAAAAAATATATATAATTTGGCGGTTCGTGAACCGATAAACATTAACTGCGCAATTAAGTTTGACAGCGTTTTCACTCCAATTGTTGCATTTTTTTTACGAAGTCAAGCGGACAAGAGCTGGAACATGCTAACAAACTATTGAATTAGTAGCATTGTAAGATTCGAAAGCATATGGCACTAAACTCAAAATGTCTCATTCAGACAGTTAGAACATGACGTAGTCATGTTCTAATTCGATTCATTGAATTATCACGCAATCTTCAACCTTCAAAAGAAAGGTATAAAGAAGGAAGAAGAAGAAACGAAAAATAAACAGTTGTTAGTCTGCGCATTCACAAGTACATCATGTTCTAACTGTCTTTCATATCATCTCGTAGTTTTCGTCTTTATCTGTTAAGTGTAACTTCGCAGCGCAGTATACATCAGAATAACAAACCAACTAGCCCAAATCCAAGCATTGTTACCCTAACTCATTGCAACTATGCATTACTTCCGGAAAGGTACGCTTTTACTTTGCCATTAGTATTTGGTGGGCAACCAGACCTCAATGATATGACATAATAGTTTCCAACTGAAATGTAGTTGTGCTTTTCTGCTATCAACATTGAGGATTTAGTATGTAGCGTTCTACAATTGTCACATTGTTTTTGCCTCTCTTCCACATGTTCTATTTCGGCTAGGATAAAACGCTGTGTTCCGGGTATGACACAAATCAGGTAATCTCATAATTATTTTGCAACAATAACCAATATTGTTATGTATTTATCACGGCAGTTCAAAGTAAGAATGATCTAATGATGTTTTAAACGACTGAAAGAATCAAAGAGAGGCTCAAACATTAAATATTAAATCAGCGATAAGAGTCGCGGTAAGTCGTTCGATACACACAGAGAAATCTTGGAATTTGTATGCTTTCTTTATCCTGACAACGGAAGACGCAAGCAATGTTGGGCACCTTCTGTGCTCTTCCGCGGCACGTGCTGTGGCTTTGATAGTTTCGCATCTGAGCACCCACGGTTGACGCCTTGGCACAGCCTCGGTTCTTTGAAAGCCCCACGATCCGGCAGAAGAGTTATAAGACATGTGCTCGGTGCATTTTACAATGTGAATGACGCTGCACAACGAGGCTTCAGCGTGACAAAATCTGAAAAGCATAAATAAACCTGTAATTGTAATGCACATCATGTTATTGTTATTAAAATTCATATTATTTGCTCGTCTTACATTTTCTTCGTGGTCTCAGGTTTAGTCGTGTCAACTTAACAAAATTATGCCTATAACTAGTGATCGACCGAATCTGCCGAACTTCTGATTCGGCAAAGTTCGGCATATGGCGAACTTTTGAAGGAACGTTCCGCGAAGATTCGGCAAAAGTTCAGCAAATGTCTCCGCACGCGCGAGAACGCGACGGGCCATGGATTGCAAATGGACGCCGTGCGGTCGTGTAGTTACCATCGTACAGTGTAGAATAACCAGCGGTTACGGCGAGGTGTGGGAGTAGGCAACACGGTAACTGTGCGTTTTTGAGCCTTTGCGAGTGTGGTTCTCTTCGATATTTTTTGCCTCAAGAACAGAAGATCGATCAGTAATTTACGCAGTCCACTGCGCAAGTGACATATGATGCGGTACTTTCTGGATGACGCAATTTTCATTTGACCTTTTTAGTGATGCAACGAGGTAGTTAAAGCATTGACTCACAATTACTTTAAAGCACTCATTGCAATTATAACAATCCTGTTTTCAACTCACAAGACGTTTGTGCCAAAACAAAATAATATTGCTTTTTAATTAGCTTTATTCCGAGGTTTTCATTCTTCTACATAAAACTGAACACAGAACTATTGTGCTCGACGTTGCATATCCGACATTCCTAACTCTTCCCATCTCTCTAAACGTCCGTGTGTGTCCTAACACCAGAAACCGGCATTTTAAAGGTTTAACATGAGGCGTTGAGAATATGGGACACACACTTTCATGCAAAGCTGACGTCAAATGACTCATCAAAAAACGTGCATATTGACAATAGTATTGTTATCTTTTCTGGTGAAGGCTCAGTAACTGTTGCATTCATTTTTGCGCACGAAACGGTGACTCCCAGAGAAAGTAAAAACGCAGTGTTATTGCCTTTGTATTTACACCACACACACTTGCTAACGTGCGCTGATGAGGCTTCAAAACCGAAACTCTCGTAGCGTGGTTCTTGACTGCGGACGCTGCTACCCAACGTTGCTACAACCCACCCTCGTTGTGACGCCATTTCTACAAGAAGTCACTACGATTGCCAGTAAACACACAAAAACAACACCGATACAATTATCTTGTATAGAATACCACCTTATTTAGTAATAATTGTGCCAATAGGCATTACGTGTTGCATTTATGTTAAAAAAAATACAACATAAAACCTCTTTTTCGCCATTAAAAAACAAAAAAATCAACGCAAGTCTGGTAACAATGTATTTTCGCCGAATCTTTGCCGAATCCTTAGAAAAGTTCTGCAAAAGTTCGGCTTTGCCGAATCCCAAGATTCGGCGGCGAACTTTCAATTCGGCAAAATTTCGGCCCATCACTACTTACAGCATAAAAAATAACTCTAGCTTATTTCTCAAAAACGTCGGTGCAATTCCAGTTCTATAACTTTTTTATTTATTTGTGTTGCGGTTATTATCCGCGGAGGGGGCAGAGAAAAAGGCATATGGTGTCTGATAGTGCCTCTGCCCCCCAAATTCAATTCAACATCTTAAAAATACACACACAGTATATAGATATATGAAAACAATACAACAACAAAAGCAATACAACACGTGTCTCGACACGCAGCATAGCATCCTTAGTTAGGTATACACACGCTCTCAAATACATGTTACTATAATCATAAGGCGATATTCATATAATAAAGTATATATGTATATAAGTAACTATATTTTAAATATCGTATAGTGACACTGCAGATACAGAAAGGGAACACAGAAATAGACGCCTGTTTGTACAGAAAGAACAATATTGAACCAAGGCTACACAGATTATACAACAATAAAGAAGAAACAATTTATATCGCCAAATTATATTAATATTATATTATCTTAAGAAACGAAAATGCGATAACACAGCCAACAAGGGATCGTCTACAGGTTTGTTTTAACCTAGTAAACGTTGCACTGTAATCAATGTCAATACCTGTGCAATTTGATAATTTATTATTCTGATAATTTAATGTTTGCTTGCCGTAATTAATTCGGACGTTTTTTGAATTCTGCTTTTCGGGTCTCTTAATGCATCTGAACTGGAAAACTGTGCGGGTATCCGGTAACGGTTATTTCAGTGCATCCATTTAAATAATTTGGAGTCATATATTTGGTTCGCCTTTAACACATTACAGTTAATGAAGAGCAGTGCAGTACTCACTTTTTTTTATATCGCCTCTAAAAGCTTTGGATATACGAATATATTTTTCCTGAAAAATAATTAGTGTGTTATATGTTATAGTTTTATTTAAATTGTCGTACCTAACACTAGTATTCCATAAGTAATCTAAGAATAAAACGAAGAATGTATAATGCCATTTTCAATGAAATATGTATCAAATTTCGTATTTTATATATATATATCAGTAATTCGAAAAAGTTCAGATTTTAGTTAATTGGCATGGGTAGATGAGAGTTCTTCAATAAACAAGACGCATAGAAACTTTTGTTCGGCCACTTGCTCGAGAATCGTTTCTTCAAATTTGATGTTAATGGGATTATTGCCTCGCTTACTGACTGGCTTGAAAATCATATATTTAGTGTAACATGTATTTAGTTTCAATCGATTAATTCGTAACCAATTTGAAAGCTTAAGGACGTAGGCTTTTGCAGCCATTTCTATGCACTCGATCTTTGGTAACTCCAGTAAAAAAGACATTTGTGTAATCTGCGTACATTATCAGCTCGGGGAATCAGGTATCATCGTAATATCATTCACGTAAACTAGAAACCATAAAGGACCTAAGGTAGAGCCCTGAGGAACACCGTGTTGTATTTTCATTTTACCAGATAGTATGTGGTAAATAGAAACGTACTAATAATGACCCATTAAATGATTTTCGATTAGTTTTGGCGCTAGGGCTCTTATACCATAATTCTATAGTTCATTTAGGAAGGTGTCTTGTTGAACATTGTCGAACGCCTTTTTTAAATCTAGAAACAAGCCGAGCGTGAGCAATTTACTTTTAATGTTTTCTACTATTTTGTCTTTAATATCCGAAAGTGCTTGCTTAATGAATTTTTGCTTCTAAAAACCGTATTGTACGCTAGTTATTAAATATACTTACGGAGAAAAAAAAACTCGTTAACCTGCCATTGATTACGCGTTAATAAATTTGAGAAAAAATGGGAAGAATGGAAATTGGTTTGTAGTCATGAATTTTTGTTTCTCCACCTCCCTTATACACCGGAATAACTTTGGCCAATTTCAGCTCGCCAGGAAAATTACACGTCTCAATAATTCTATTTATAACCTAAGATACAATAAACCGATCTCACCAGCCAGTTTGACTACGCCACCGCTGCCGCAATGCATCGAGGGAGCTTTAGTCTTTCTGCACGTGCGACAACCTCGCTGGAGCTCTGCGCGTGTGGAGCATGAGGCGGCACGAGCCGTCTTGTGCACTGCTGCCTGCCTCCTGCGAACTAAATTTATGGCGGCGTCACGCATGCGCCGAACGGTTGGTGAGATCGGGTTATTGGACTCAGCAGAGCTGCTACATATTTAACTCGCAGTGCCTTTATTTCGTTGTCACCAGGAGAAATATTGTTTTTTTAGATTTTCAATAATGTTATTAACTTCGCTTGGTGTCTTTGAACCAAGCATTTTGGTCCCGAAGGCTTAGCTGTCGTTGTGTCATTGTGTGCTTCGTTATGTTGTTCATTAATGTGCCAATACTCACGAAGTGTTGACCTACTTTTTGGCAAGTTTTTTGCCAGAAAGGTTTTGATTATCTACCAGAGTATGTGGCACGTGGACGCTAGCTTGTCTCCTGTTAGTCAGATCGTTTACGACGTCCCATATTTTTCCTTGGTCATCGTGAATATGCTCGAATGCATTTTGATAATATCTTTTCTTAGACATTTTCAAATTAGAGTTTAGTTTACTTCTTATCTTTTTTAGACTCAAAGAGAATGTTAGAATCACGAAGTTGAATAAATGCTTGAAACTTATTATTTATATCTTTAATTCTTTTACAAGGTCACCACCCACGCCTTCCTAATTTGTTCTTACTTTTGCATTCTTCAGAGGAAATGCATCGTCGTAGCAGTTTTTAAATTTTATTATGAACCATTTATAAGCTACAGTAACATTATTTCCACTGTACACGTCATCCCAGTTAGCTTGTTCTATCAGGCAGCCAAAATGTCGTAATGTTTCTTGATTTACTATGCGATGCCGAAATGTTTCTTTGTTAAATTTACGTACAGTACCATAGCAGAAGTATGCCCTAAGCGAAAAATGGGGAGATCATCTCTAATCCCCTCCATTATAATCCCAGCTATAATACCGTTTTGATCTAACCTTATGACGCAAACGCCGATATATATCGTAGTGTTCAAGGTCACCCTGGTCGGCAGTGATATCGCATTATAACAGGCGTACTCGTTAATCAGGTATATGAATTTTATTGTTCGTATAGTAGCAGAAAGGGTGTCTATATTTATGTCTCAAAGAATTATAAATGACGTTGATCCAAGAAAACATAATACATTATCAAACATTTTCATAAATTAAGCAACATTGCCTGAATGCGGTCGGTATAAAGCAACAACAACAATATTAGATACTTTGATACGCAAGTTTTCAACATTTTCATCAATTTTAGAAAATCCATCGTAAATTTGGTACTGCAGATTTTCCTCGATATTGGGCAGGAGATCGAACTATAGGGGGCGCTTTATCGAGCTTGTTGTCCCCACAGCCCGGTGTTTACCAACACAGCATAACAAAGAAATTGAACCTGGCCGAGCACGGTCTGGGCACGAGCGCTTCGCTCTGACCAGTGCTTTGGTCGCACGAGGAGTGGCCTTCGAATCGTCATCTTCGATTTCTCGGATCAAAAACAAACAAGAAAATACGGTTTGTTGTCCCCACAGCTGAAGCGCACCGCTAGGGGCGTGACTCTTCGATCTCCTCCCCAATAGGTAGCGATGCCCCCGCCTCTTCTTTCCTGACCGATCAGACTTTCGCATTTATAATTTTGAAACTGCGGTGGTATGTCGCAGCTGGTTGACCTTGTTTCAGTAAAAAACAATGCATAAAATTTCACACTCAGCAAATATAAAAAAAAAACTGTTTCAGCGTATTATGTACCGTATTTTTTATGCTTCTCGCGTTCATATGTACGTCCGAAAATTTCCGTTCCCACTTCTTGCACATTGTTTTGAAGAATTTAAAGTCGTAATAATCACATCCAGGGTGAATATCTCCCATCGCGATGGTTGGCTGTAGAATTTTCGGAATTTTAGTTTATTCCTCATTTAGAGTAGAAAGTTTTCTTTTTTTTTTTTTTACATCGATCGTGCTACTGATTCTCATCGCGTTGGTGTCCAATATTTCCTTCCGCGCGAAGACTTTACCTCCAGAGGATCATGCATACTTCCAGCCCGTCCTTCTTTTCTGCGTGATCGCTGCGCCGAGTAGTTTCTTATTTGTACTGGTCAGGTGGTCGTTTACATATACAGACGGGGCTGCTAGGCCCACCGTAATCAAGGTCTAGAGTGGTAAGTCTCTGCTTTTTAGATTTCTCCAGAATCTTTTTTTTTTTTTTTTTGTACGCTGTACGAAACGGATAACAATGTTTTTTTTTTTCGTTTGGTTTAAAAGTAGAAACAAGGTGACATATCTTTATTTCAGAATCAGACTGGTTCATTTAGTATGTTCGCAATGTTCGGACACCTTTTGATTCAAGGAAACTGGACCTTTGATATTGCTCGAACTCTTTCACTTGGATAATAAGTATTGCGCTCTCGGCTGCCAGCTCGGTATTTTTTCTATAATTTTTGAACTTCCTTCCGAAGCTCTTTCTTCTCATCGTGAATTTCCTTTACACCATCGCAGGGGTCACTACAAAATTTCACGCTGTCCTTGACAGCTCTTACGTCAGCCCTGATCTCGCGCCTTAAATTGTCAAGTGCTTTGGCAAGCTCTTCGATTTCCTTACTCATTGTTACGAGGCAACCACAAAAAAAAAGAATATATATATATATATATATATATATATATGTATATATGACAATGGTTTTAGCCCGAGACGATAGGTAAAATGACAAACAAAACAATGCTGACAGCCACCATTGTTTTGTTTGTCATTTTACCCTTCGTCTCAAGCTAAAACCGTTGTCATATATATATATATATATATATATATATATATATATATATATATATATATATATATATATTATTTTTATTTATTTTTTGTGGTTGCCTTGTAACAATGAGTAAGGAAATCAAAGAGCTTGCAAAAGCACTTGTTGATTTAAGGCGCGAGATCAGGGCTGACGTAAGAGCTGTCAAGGACAGCGTGAAATTCGATAGCAGTGCAAGACAGTTTTTGAGTTCACACAGGAAAAACAGACAATTCTCACCAGCGGAACAACAGAGGGGATTGTCAGCGACTGTCCTTGACTGGCACCGCTGCCGAAATGTAGACAGAGATGGCCTGCCGTCCGCCTTTTTTGACGAGACCCAGCCGTTGCTGGCGCTTTGGATGCTTTTGTGTTCGGCACGTGGTGATGTTTCCGTTGGATGACTGGGCAATGTCTTGCACGAAAAAACAAAACAAAAAACAGCCCAGGCCCAGGAAACTTTGAAACAACAGCAGGACGGTGATGAAGTTATTCAACTTTATTAAAACTCACTTAAGTGAAAAGCGCCTGTAAGATATTGACATAAATATTAGAATAAAAGTACGAACGGAGGAAAATAGCCGTATGTTATTTAATATATATATATATATATTTCCTCCGTTCGTACTTTTATTCTAATATTTATGTCAATATCTTACAGGCGCTTTTCACTTAAGTTAGTTTTAATAAAGTTGAATAACTTCATCACCGTCCTGCTGTTATTTCAGAATCAGACTGGTTCATTTAGTATGTTCGCAATGTTCGGACACCTTTTAATTCAAGGAAACTGGACCTTTGATATTGCTCGAACTCTTTCACTTGGATAATAAGTATTGCATATAATATTCAAATACATTCCTATGCCCGAAGCGATTTTAAGCTACCCGTAGAAACAAAGATCCATCAGAAACACAGATATGTTTTCCTGCCAAAAATACAAGCACAATACGGAAAGCGACTGATAACATTTTATATATATATATATATATATATATATATATATATATATATATATATATATATCTGTGTGTATTAGGAACCGGGAAGACTGAAATTACACTCGCAATTATTTCAATATGCCGACCACACGGCCTTGGTTCTTCAACAGAAGTTAGAAACAGCTGTAACACTGCTTCAAAGTGATATAAGTCAAATAAAAGATTTGTTTGAGGAAAACTAAAAAAAGACAAAATTGATGCGTTTTAGAAATCCACACAGAAGAGTAGTTTTGAACAGTCCTTTGTTTTTATCTGGAGCACAATCTGGGCTTCAAAATTGCGCGAAATTGATTTTTAAAACAAGTAGAACATATTTGGGGCTACATTTCGACGAACACATGACATGGGAACATCACATAAACCACGTAAAGAAAAAGCTAAGAATGGTCTCCTCTTACCTTTATAAGATAAGAACGACAACAAGCGCTGGTTTGAAGCAAAAAGTTTATCAGTCATTTGGAGAACCAGTTCTTGGGTATGGCATCACGGTTTACGGGTCCCATCTGAATGATATAGCAAAAACGTGAAGCGAACAGATTTTTAGAATTTTGAATATTTTGACTTATAGTACGCGATTTAAAGATGTAGACATGCGTAGCAAAGCTGGAGTATTTGGTATCGTGCCGTTGCATATAATATTCAAATACATTCCTATGCCCGAAGCGATTTTAAGCTACCCGTAGAAACAAAGATCCATCAGAAACACAGATATGTTTTTCCTGCCAAAAATACAAGCACAATACGGAAAGCGACTGATAACATTTTATATTCCGCGTACATTTATTGACATACCAAATTAATTTATTAATCTATTTTTTTATAAAGAGATAAAAAAAATAATAAAAGGTTGAGGTGACTGACTCTCCGTATGTTGCGCGGGAAAGTAGACGCACGGGCTCTTTTAGACTGTACCTTTGGAAAGTCTTTCTTATATTATGCACAATAGAGTTCACCTTCTTTGTATGCGTTTTTCTTCAGAAGACGTGTGCATATTTTTGTGCCGTTATAATAATAACCTTTGTGTAAAAAAAATAAGAAAGTGATTGTAATAGTAGAATTTTTATCATATTTTTGTAATTTTAATGACTAAGTTTTTTGTGTTAGAAGAGTGCAAATAAATGCTTTAAGTGTGTGTGCATGTGTGTATTTTTTTTAAGCACCAGTGCGCCGTTTTATTACAATTATATCTCGCGGCTGCATAGCTCGAGAGTTTCTGTTGAAAATACACAAGATAATGAAATTATTATTATTATTATTATTATTATTATTATTATTATTATTATTATTATTATATTATTGTTATTATTGTTATTATTATAATTATTATGTTATTATTATTATTATTACTATTATTAAAGACATATGTTTATTGAATATTTGTAGGACGTTACAACAGTCTATGCATGGTTGCTTCTTGTGTGTATATTTTAGACATAGTACTGAGATCTTGCGTAAAGGTCTTTTTATGTTTCTATGGGCTACAGATCAGAAACACCCATTTTTTAAATCAATATTCGTGCGACATTTAACCGTATTAAGCCTTGCTTCTCAATCTCAACATCAATCGTCTGAGTATACAGGCTATGAGCTCTGAAATAAAACCCAGCAAGAACACTCGGGAACTGATTCCGAAGAGGCAAGATGAACCGGCATTAGTCCCGCTCTGTTCTTGAACTAGCAATGGGTATAGCTCGGCGTAGAACGTTGTAGAACTTAGAAGGCGAAAGTCCAAGATTGTAAGCTGATTAGGCTATTTTTTAACCACATTTGACCTCGATAATTTCTAGCGGTCGATTTGAGAGTGGTATTTTATTAATCAGTCTTAGACATTTGTAAAGCAAACGTGCCAATGCATCATTTGAGTGGCGGTCCTTTTCTTGTCTATTCTACCGTTGATGAGTTTACATCCACTTACTGTAAAACCCTTAATTTTCGTGAGCCCCTCATTTTCGCGGACATCGCGAATTGAAAAATTCTCGAAATTTAAGCGCACGCGAAAATTTCTACTCGTAAGTGTTTCAATGCAGGCGTCTGGAATTCGCGAAATTTAGTGGCCGCGATTATGTCCTCTTTGATCAATTCGCGAAACATGGGGTCTCACAATATTTTTACAAAACAATCATGAAAACCCTAGTTGCATTGGTGGCACCACGCACGCGCGATGGGATTTGGAGAAGAAGCGCAACCTCTGCAATCAACCATTGGGGTGCGTTCTCTGCGTCGGTGTAACCGCTCATTCACACTGGAAGCGGATCCGCGTTCGCAAAGTGGTTGCGAACGCGGTTGTATAAAGATCCAGTACAATTGCATGCGCACTTGATGTCATCGAGTGCGCGTGAAATTGTACTGGATCTTTATACAACCGCGTTCGCAACCGCTTTGCGAACGCGGATCCTCTTCCAGTGTGAATGAGCGGTAAGTCCCCATACTTCATGCTTTTTGTTTTGCTTAGGAATTGTTGGTTTTATATCTTTCTAGCACTGTCTCACTACTTTAATGGTTTCATCGCAGTGAACAAGGCTCGTTACATTGCAAAACGTCGCGAGAATGGTGCGACGTATGGCGATTCGTGCTGCGTGAACGTCGCAGAATCGACGGAAACGAGTTGGCGATGGCCACCGGTTACAATGGTTCACACAACCTTGTACACACGGTTCATACCCAGCCGATTTATTTCTGACACGCTACAAGTCTGCAAGTTTGTTTTTCAGGCCTTCTGTGGGTCTTCGACATGATCTACGAGTCATTGCTGTATGAACCTGGTATGGCTCGAAACGCAGACCGGGTGATCAGGGCCTATGATGGTGTTCCCGCGTTCATGATAAAACGTTAAAACTAAAACAAAACATTCTTACCACAACACTTTTTTTGCCAATTCGCCCGTGGAGAGATGATACCCGCACATACGATCTTGGTCGGAAGGCGTCGTTCCTCCTTTCACGGGGCCTATCCACGTTCTCGGACGAATCTGGCAGGTAAGAAACTCAAGAGGTTTGATCCCTTTACCTTTCCTTGCAGCCCCAGCCGACACAGCTCTGCGGCCTTTTGAAAAGAAGACAGGTTTCTATTGGATTTTATAAAAAAAAAGCGCATAGCAATGCTTTGGCTCGCATGTTTATTATTATTATTTTTTTTTTACATTGCCTCTAGACCCCAAGAACGCGGGAAACGCCACCGCCGCGCCGTGACGTAAGAGAAATGAATTGGCGCGCACCTTCCCTGCTCATTTGTCCGATGCTTGCTCGTGGTGTTGAGAAGGAGCCGTTCAACTGGAGTCTGGGGTCCACGTAAAAATATCCCCAGGTTGACTCCGGCCTGGTCGCACACGTAAACGCCCAATATTATCTGTTTGACGGCCGTGATGATTTCCTTGACTTGCACCGCTCTAGAGCTTCTCTCCGACAGACAACGTAGGCAATACCGGCTTCAAGACTTAATTTGCAAGGACACCGTGCTCAAGATTACGCCCCGCGACAGCACATACATATCCAGCGCCTGCTTCTACGAAGGGCCACCCCAATAAAAACGGAGGTAGCGTCCCTTCCCAATCCCCAACCTTCTCCTCGGCCCCAATTTAGCAACCCCACGAGCACCACAAGTGCGTAAAAATGTGAATTAAAACGTATCTTAGACCAATCGATCTCTGACAAACACTGTAGGCAATACCTTTTGGGCAAATTATCGGAAGAAACCGCAACAGTGTAATGCAAACCCGAGCTTGGCTGTGTTGCCTTCTTTGACACCAACGTCCAATAATAGCCTTGCAGCAATCGTTACATCATAAAAGCAGAGGCAACAGAACTTCCAAGACGTAAAGAGCTAGATCTCAGTCGCCAACCACTCTTCCCGCTGCGATTAGCGTGGATTTATTGGCCTTTTCCGTGCACGTGCCCCACCTATGTTGCTGGTGGCTCGAAGGAACCGGAACCGACCTGAGCGTGAGGTGGAGAGGAATGCGGGGAAGTTCCGGAAGTGGCACCTACGATACCCGGAAGTCCAGCAGGAAATTGCGTTCGGAAGTTTCCTCGGTTTCCGGCCAGGTTCGTTTATAATGGGGCCAGGAACTCCTTAATTAACTATTGATCCGAGAACCTCCCCCACCCTCTTCCTTCTCATCCTCCTCCTCACGGCAATGTCAATGCCGCGAAGTACTCTTGGAGCCTCAGTGGCACTCGGGGAAACTCTTTACGTCGTCGGCTGGAGTAGATTTTTGTTAGGATATTCGGGTTCCGGATTACGGCCTTACCATCCTCATAAGAAGGCCGGACGGTTCCTGGTTAGTGAGTTAGGTAGGCTTAGCGAGACTCCGCAGCATTACTGCTCGTGGTTTTACATTTGGATTTGTTTGCTCGTAATAACGTTACGAGGTGGACTTAGTCTTTGAGCACACGAGCGATTGACTTTCGGTCGCGGTCGGCACGAAACACGTACCTTCGTTCCCATGGCGTCACCAGTCGACGATAGAGACCATATTTATTTTTAAAAATGTTGTCGTTGCAAAAACTTTATGACGTCTTTCAGGCAGTGTTAGTGGTAACGCATTACAAGTAATGGCGTTATCAGTAACGCTATACTTCTTTCGACAACGTGGTATTGTACTAGTTACATTTTCAAAACGTTAATGGGTAACGTACTTACGTTACTTATTTCGAGTAACGTGAAACTTAGTTACGTTACTCGTTACATATTCTTCCGAAGACTTAAAAAAAAAATTAGTCTTCAATTTCTTTCGTGTTTTTAGGCAGAAAGTCATTTAAATTTTTTAGGTTTTTTCCGCCTTTCTTTGCGTTTTTTAAGAGTATCTAGGTGTAACCGTAGAAAGGATAAGGTAATTATGTTCAGTTCCTGGATGTACATGGTGTTTTTGGAATATGGCTCTTATGCAGACCTCTAACTTTCAAAGAGTAAAACGTGTTAACTGATAAGTTCAAAAACTAACGCAAAAGTAACGTGCGTTACTTTTTAACGGTCTTAGTAACGCGTTCCTTCTCTTTTCAGGTAACGTAGGTCGGTAAAGCGTTCCTTTTATTTCCAAGTAACGAATAACGTATTTCGGTGCTATTTTTTGGTAACGCCTACAGCAGTGCTGATAGATTTGCCCACCTACTTAACTGTCTGGTTTTATTTCGAGCATGCTTGCTAGGGTCCGCTGACCAATTTCAGCGTTCTCTAAGTTTCTCTAACGCAGAGTGCAATATAGCATATAAGGGTACTGCTATGCGGGAGAAGACCGACACACACAATAAAAAATGGCATAGAAGTCTCTTCATCAACGTCACGTGACGCGATCACGTGGTCGCCATCCGCTGAACATGGCGACCGCGATGTTTTGACCGTCAAATTTAACGGGTTTTATTTAAAATACACTTGTCGAACTTCCATAATCATCGCTATTTAGGGTCACTGCCGCAGCGGGGCTACCTCGCAGATGATGCCCCACTCCCATTGGCTGGCGCGGGTGATCATGTAACCACAGCGACCACCCATGCCTTCTCTTCGAAAGTCGCGGTGTCAGCCTCGGTACAAAAGCAACCACACCGAGATTTATAGACCGAACAACGTACTCCGCGTTTGTCAGCTACATGACCAATATACTGCCGCAAATTTTTAGTGTTTTTATTTTTGCTAGTCCGCGGGAGCCCTGGAAATAGAGTCCATCAAGCTGTACGTGCGATATTTTGTTACTTTTCTTTTGCATGCCTGTAACACCAAAAAACCAAAACCACAAAAAAAAACTTCTTTTTTTTTCAGTTGTCTTATTACGGTGGCTCAGACGCTTCTTCGACTGGTGTGTTTAGCGTCCTATTCCGCCCATACATCACAAGTGGTCCCGAAGTGGCAACCAATGGCGTCACAGAGGCCGGCGTCTGATGGCGTCGGATGCCACGATCCTGGCGGTTGGTGGGAGAAGTTCCGGCAACAAGTAGGAGCGAACGCGAGTGTCGCTGTCGTCGCAGCGTTCCAACTCCTGGCTGCTGAAACTTGAGTGGACTGTCAAGCCGGAGAGCAACCTGCAGCGGAACAGGCGTCTGCCGCATACACCACCGCTGCTGCAACACCGCCATAGTCGCGGCCGACGACAGAACGACATATCTGTGACGTCATCAGGCGGACATCGAGGGTCGGCTTTTTAGGACTCGCTAAACACGTGCACTAGTCGGAGGCGCCTTCCAGGCTCCATGTAATATTTTGGCCGCTCGATCCGCTCCATAAGGACGTTGAAGTATACGCCGTACACTCTCAAAAACGGGTATCACCTTACACCCTTTTGTCCCATATAAAGCACCCGAAAACTTTAGTTCGACATAGAGCGCACTATAGTCGAACAGACGCCCCTAAATTTTTAGAGAGGCTTGATAACGGTGCTATATGACTTATTAAATAGCTAAAGTACGTAACCACAGAAAGAAAACACTGAGGTTTTGCAGTAGTGGCGAGAAAACCCTGATTATTTTTTTGTAATCAGTAAAACATATATTAACTATATTAATAAGTTGTACCCCACGGCTATTAATCCTCTCGTTAAAGTTAGTACCGCCAGATTGACGTCAGTGCGCTGCCCGTCGAACTCAAATTTTGGGGTGTATTATATAGAACGAAGGGTGTAAGAATACACCTTTTTTTTAGAGTGTACACCCGATGAGGAGAAATGGCTCTTTTACTCGGGTGAGGGTGCCTCGATGCTAGCGCCCTCCCGGAAACTCTGTCGTTTGTGCGCAGAGCGTCCATCTTGCCTCGCAGTTGACGCTTCGGGTGTGCACATTTCCACAGTTTACAAGAATTACGATCCACACGTGCTAAATCACTGTCCAGCCAGCGCTCGCTCGCAATTGCGGCAAGCCAGAAAGTACGCGTGCATAACACACAAACAGAGCAATGAAGGCGTGCAGACATATAGGTTCAATTAACGTAAAGTCTGAGTATAATTCCTCGTGAAACTAAAGCAAGTCAACTTTAAAAACACGTTATCTTATGGGTTACACCAAGCATGATATTGTAATGTTTTTAAATTTAAAATTACCTTCTTAGTTAGTCCGTACACGACGAAAATATTTTGTAAAAAGATTTATCGTCTGCCGTTTGTATCTTGATATTTCGTCATTTTTAATTTTGGAACAGGTTTCTTCGTGATCGTATACGTGCGGTATCAGCTCGTAGAATACCTCTTCGTGTTCGGCTTAATTTTAATTAAGCAGATCAAAGCGGGTTACTAGCCAGACGGGCGATACGCTTGCGTCTAGGATTATAGCACCGCCGTAAATTCGCCGATATTAATTTTCGTAACGCAATGGGGATTTGAAGTCTTCGCTGGATGGAAAGCAAACGTAAGTTTTATTACGACGTTAATGCAATTAATGCGAAGGTGCCGGGAGCCGGGCAAAAATAACAATAGTAATCCCCGGAGAAGGGGAACAAGGGAGACAAAGGACAAACAGAAATATTTATTTATTTATTTATTAGAATGCTGCCTGCATCGCCGTTCGACATTTAATCTAGCGGTTGAGCTTCGGATTTTGTGTTCGACTGCCGGTGAGCACGGCCGTCAGACCTGCCGCACAGTTGTATGCGAGTACGAACTGAGGGAGAGGATGGCTTGTCCTGTTTACTTCCTGTCCCTGCCTAGGAGAGCGCGTGGGGTCGCTAGAGTGCCGGGCTCCGGTTGGAATGTCTAGTGAGTAGACGCAAAGCTTGCCACCTTTTTCTCTCCACTCGCTGTTCGAAGCGTACTCGAACGTCAAGCGCCGGCGTTCGGCGTTCGACGTCTGCGTTCAAACGCGTTTGAATACTGAGTAGAGACAAAAAAGCAGCTATATATGCTTCGCGCGCCTACCCACTAATCCTTCCCGAGCGGAGCTGGGTGGTCTGGCGTCCCCCCGAGCTCTCGTCCCCCCCTCTCCCTCAGTTGCTACCCGTACTGGTTTTCGGATGCCCTGCCTCCAGCACGCGCTCGGTGCTTTCCGTCGTGCTTGGGCTGCGCGCGCGAGGTGCGCGGGACGCCGAAGCGTTAACGAAGGCCTGGGGAAGCTCGCGTCGGGACGTGGGAAAACCGAAGGACACGTGTCTGCCCTTCTGTTCCTGCGAGCGACTATAGTTTCTACCGCTGCAGTCGAATGAACCTCCTATGAAGATCGGGCACGAGCACCGCGCGTCAATGATTGGCTTGCGCTCACGGACAAGCGGTTGGCGTCTCGACGGTAATACTACGATATCTTAGGCTATGAATGGGGACATGACACTAGAGATGTAAGCGGTTTAAAAAAATATTGAAAATTTTGGAAAAAAAAAACAGTTTATTTTCGGCTTTTTTTTAATTAAGATAAAATTGAAAAACAAAACAAAAAAAAAAAAAAACAAAAAAGTGCTCACAAACTGTGAAACGCTGTCACGCGCCGGCGGCGGCGACGTCCACCTCTCGCTGGACGTCAGGAAAGTTCTGACTAGCGTCGCAGAATACAGAACCTGCAAGGGAATTCGATCAAAAGAAGGAGTTTGGGAGTCTGCGAAGCACCTAGATCCATTCACGTGGTGGCAAGGACTTCGTGTCAACCAACCCTTGAGTTCCCTCGCCTCTCGCACTCTGCAGATTCCCCCTTCTTCTGCGGCATGTGAAAGAAACTGGTCCGAGTTTGGAAATGTGCACACCAAGCTACGCAACAGGCTCGCAGGGGATCGCGTTCAAAAACTTATGTTCGTGCACTCCAACCTGAATATCCGAAAACTTTCATCCGCTGCACAGTGAAGCATTGACGCGTCAAGTGGATATGAATCGGAATTATATCGGACACGGATTGATATGAATGTCAGTCTTGACGCTTTGATGGTAAATTAATGCCTTGACGGGAAATCGTACCTAGATTTAGAAACCGGAAGCTCCGCTGGAGCCTGGGGCTTTTGTGGTGCAGTAATGTAGCAATTAAATTCTTTTCAGTGTTTAACGAAATAAAAGTATCGGGTTTTTCATAGCTCTGCGTGCAATCGTCGTTTTTTTTCAATTTTTCGAATTTTTCTAAAACAATACCATGAAAAAAACCTGTTTTTTTTTTACGCCCCTCAAACTTTCATGAAAGTCTACATCTGTAGGCACACCACGCGTCCTGAGCATTGCCAAAAAGGCTTCTTGCTGCCTTGTTGTATATCCGCGGCTCCATTCAGCATCAATCGGCGTCCTAACGCGGGGGGGGGGGGGGGGGGGGGGGGGGGGGCGCTTGTTCGAGAGTCAAATAAAGGATTCATTTTCTTAGAAATACATGGCAAAAAAATAGCGGATACGCAGCTGTTTTTCTGGCTCGGTAAATGATGCCCATTCTACGTATTACTTAACGAAGGCATAAACTCTAAAAGAGTGACTCCTCCACATTTTCTGAATAATAAGATTATGAATGTTACGAAAGCTGCTAGCGTACTGAAATGGCGCACGGAGCGGTGCGGTTGCGCTGGGTTGACAGCATGAACTGCTGCGTCGTTAAGTGCTCCAATATTTATGCGTCATATCTCGTGCGGACAGTTTCACAGATTTTCAACTCGCCGATATTTTTGGGACGGTGACAACGATGGACATGTGCCGTACGACGCGAGAAATTTGGTCTCCCGATCATGTCTGCCACTGTGTCGGCACGCCTGACATTTTCTACACTTGCCGCTTTGCGCTCTGCGTTTGTTTTCGTACCAGTAACGCCTACATGTGTTAGCGCCGATGGGACGAACTGAAATGCCATCCCACACTCGCGGGTATGCAGTGCCAATTTCGTTGGAGGTTTGCCCTCCAAAGAATTGTCGTCCCCATCGTGTGTGTCGACGATATTTCCGGACCAGCATGGCGCCCAGTCTATACTTCATAAAGAAAAATTCGGACGGTCCAAAAAGTGAAAAATATGAATCTAAGGAAAACTACAGTGAAACTTGGAATCACTGGGCAATTGGCTTTTGAGTATGGAAGTTTATGTGGTGTGCTTCCTTTTTTGATCAGCCTCCATTTGGATGTGGAATCGCCGAACCCCCAAGTCCTGTAGACAACAATTTTGTTTTCTCGACTTTGGAGCCACCTATCGTAAAGTTGTTCGAACTGGAAGTACAGTTTGCTGGTCCCTTCCTACCTGTAAAGTGTGCACCTCCCACGACGAGTGGTATTCTCTTGACAAGCTTTGACGATTAAAACCGGTTCCCGTTCACTTACGCCACCCAAACTAAACTTCGACCTGGTTTCACTGTGCCACCTCTTTTTGGTATAATAAGTGTTGTGTCGAGATACGGTCATGTCGAAGTACCTGTGGGCCGAAACTCGGCACCTCGCACAATTAGGCTATTACACAACAGCTGATCGCAAAAGCCTTTGACGGCCAAACAGTGTGTTGGCCGAAGACTTGGTTTCCTAGGCTTTGGAGCCGCCTTTCGTAAAGTTGTTTCAATTGGAAGTACAATTGACTTCTCCCTTCCTACCGGTAAAGTCTCCACCTCCCACGACGAGTGGTATTGGGGAGTTTTCGTAGATCGTTCTCGCCATCCCGCAGCGCTCTCCGTAACCCGCTACGATACCCGGAACTCTACAGTCAAGGCCATGGGCGCCCAAGCGCAGTAGCGGCGTTTTCGTTCTGGAGGGCTTAGCGGAGGGGAAAGAACACCGACAGCGTAGCGCCAGTCCCTGAAGAATAGGGATGAACGAAGACGACTAGCTCAACGGGCCAGGCGGGCTACTAAACGATCATAACCAGCGCCCGAAGACGCGACCGCAAGCAACAACTTTTGATTAGACGCACACGACGATGAAGACCCTCGCACGTCAGCCAGGACCGAACGCGTCGAACGAGCCAAGCATGCATCACCGAAGTAGCGAGATACTGGGACGATTCACGTGCAACACGACTGCCCAGCAGTTTGCTATATATATATCCTCAGGCCGGTGTCAGTGACTATAAAAAATATAATATGATAAAAACACGACAAAATAACACCCCGATCTCGAGTAAAGGCCTGTTCCCAAACTTGCGCTCGCTCAGTGTTCTGCCCGTTATATTGATTAAGTAAGGAAATAGCGTTACTCGTTAGTTCGTCAAACATTAACGCGTTACTGAGATTCCTTACTGCCCTTCAAACTAACGAAATACCGTTACCGTTACTTTAAAATACTAGCAAACTTTTCTTTTGCGTTACTTTTGGGTAACAGTATTATTTGACAGGAATAATCTGCGGAAACAAACTTCGATGATTATTATTTTACAGGGCGATTTCATCGTGTTTATTACGTTTTTCTCAACTTTGTAGAATATATACTTTTACAACTATAACTGATCGACTTTGCTCGTTTTTTTTTGGAATGGTCCAGCGACCTTCATGAGTCAATTTTGAAAGCACGCGTTCCGAAATTGGGGACTTTTAGCAAACCGTTACCGTGTTCCGTGTAGCGCACTACCGGAGTCTTTGGAATCACCCTGGCGCGCGCTTTAAAACATGCGTCAAAGACTTCGGTAGTGCGGTACGCGGAACACGGTAATGGTTTGCTAAAAGTCCCTATTCGAGAGTATTCGTAGATCGTTCCGATGTCTCCGATAACGATACCTGATATACTCCGCCGCTACCTTTGCGCGTGCATCGTATCGGGATTATCACATATATCGGTGGTGTCGGAACGATCTACTAAAACTCTCTATTGTGAGCGGTTTAACTTTACCGTTCCGTGAAAGAGGGTATGTAATTTTACGTGTTTTAGCGAATCGGAATGCCGGCGTAACCGGCTCGACAACGATGGTGATTGTATTTGACCTGCAACGCCCTCTTATAGGAAACACGAACAACGTTCTCAAGCTTGGAAATACGAGGCTCACGTGTCACGGCGTATAGCTGACGTAAACAAGACAGCCGAGGTAACACTTACCAGTCGAACTTTCAAGAACTTTGCAGCTAGATTTTGACTTTCTCTTCCGCCCCCGCTCGTCGACGCTTCCGACGACTGTTACATCGGACAGTACGGGAAACTAACGAAGAGCGGTTGGTGCGCGAATGCACAGTGCCGTCGGCAAACCGTTCGTGTTAAAACGACCCACTAAAATGAATGTGCCGCTCCTCAGAGTCAAGAGAATACGTTCTTAGAGGTGTGCCTCGAAGGAGCTAGGGGAGTTAAAAACAAGGTCAGGAGTCCAAATGTTACTTCAACGGACATACCTAGTGTGAACCGGTAGACAAGTGGTTTAAGGTCAAGACTAGTGTAAGTAGGAGCAGGGGAAATAAATTACAAGTGTAAGAAGAACCATATTTCTAATAATTCCAAGTCAAGCGAACCACATACGAAAAAACAATTAACAATCAAAGTAGTAGACTAATGGCCGGCTTCGACGGGGACTAAGGGTTCAGACCGGATCACTAAGTTTGCTTACTAAAAAACGTTAACACATTTTTCTCTCTTCCCTCGCACCAATGCTAGTACAAACTGGTATAAAAAAACGATGAAAAACACTATTTTGCCCCAATCCTAAAACTTCGTTACGACCGCAATCGCTGAAGTAGGTTTACGGAAGCAAATCAATCAAAAATAGATTAAAACTTAGATTTGCTGCCGCCGAGTACTGATACCGTTTCATGCCTGGGGTTCGTAGGTTCAAAGAAATAGTACTACCTGCCGCGTGCGCATTTTCACAACGATAAAAAACATCCGAAAATTGGGCAACCGTCAAACAGCTCAGGTCGGAGACTGAGTCATTTCGAGCAGCATCCCGGTCAGCTCCAGAAGGCCTGACGGCTTTCCTCGCTATAACTCTGGCGGATATTCATTATGTTATACACTCCGTGCAACGCGACCGGCACGTCGCCGCGCGGCCGTTACCGAAGGCAGGCAGTGAGAACCCCTGCGAAACGAAACCACGCCGCGTACATTGGCACGCATTGAAGTCGGAGCGGTGCGGTTGCGCTGGGTTGACAGCATGAACTGCTGCGTCGTTAAGTGCTCCAATATTTATGCGTCATATCTCGTGCGGACAGTTTCACAGTTTTTCAACTCGCCGATATTTTTGGGACGGTGACAACGATGGACATGTGCCGTACGACGCGAGAAATTTGGTCTCCCGATCATGTCTGCCACTGTCGGCACGCCTGACATTTTCTACACTTGCCGCTTTGCGCTCTGTGTTTGTTTTCGTACCAGTAACGCCTACATGTGTTAGCGCCGATGGGACGAACTGAAATGCCATCCCACACTCGCGGGTATGCAGTGCCAATTTCGTTAGAGGTTTGCCCTCCAAAGAATTTTCGTCCCCATCGTGTGTGTCGACGATATTTCCGGACCAGCATGGCGCCCAGTCTATACTTCATAAAGAAAATTCGGACGGTCCAAAAAGTGACAAATATGAATCTAAGGAAAACTACAGTGAAACTTGGAATCACTGGGCAATTGGCTTTTGAGTATGGAAGTTTATGTGGTGTGCTTCCTTTTTTGATCAGCCTCCATTTGGATGTGGAATCGCCGAACCCCCAAGTCCTGTAGACAACAATTTTGTTTTCTCGACTTTGGAGCCACCTATCGTAAAGTTGTTCGAACTGGAAGTACAGTTTGCTGGTCCCTTCCTACCTGTAAAGTGTGCACCTCCCACGACGAGTGGTATTCTCTTGACAAGCTTTGACGATTAAAACCGGTTCCCGTTCACTTACGCCACCCAAACTAAACTTCCACCTGGTTTCACTGTGCCACCTCTTTTTGGTATAATAAGTGTTGTGTCGAGATACGGTCATGTCGAAGTACCTGTGGGCCGAAACTCGGCACCTCGCACAATTAGGCTATTACACAACAGCTGATCGCAAAAGCCTTTGACGGCCAAACAGTGTGTTGGCCGAAGACTTGGTTTCCTAGGCTTTGGAGCCGCCTTTCGTAAAGTTGTTTCAATTGGAAGTACAATTGACTTCTCCCTTCCTACCGGTAAAGTCTCCACCTCCCACGACGAGTGGTATTGGGGAGTTTTCGTAGATCGTTCTCGCCATCCCGCAGCGCTCTCCGTAACCCGCTACGATACCCGGAACTCTACAGTCAAGGCCATGGGCGCCCAAGCGCAGTAGCGGCGTTTTCGTTCTGGAGGGCTTAGCGGAGGGGGAAACACGGTCTACGAAAACTCCCTGTTCTCTTGACAGCCCTTTGACGGTCAAAATTGATTCCCATTCAGTTACGCCGCCCAAACCAAATTTCCACCTGGTTTCCCTAAGCCACCTATTTTTTTTTTTTTTTTTTAATATGTGTTGTGTCAAGTTACGGTCATGTTCAAGAACCTGTGTGTCCAAATCTGCACTTCGCAGAGTCCGGTTATAAGTTCTAGGGTTTTTACTTTCCGGTGCTTATTTAGGACAAAAATCGGCGGATGTTTATCGGTGTTTATTTATTTCACCAATACCCGTGCTTTTCGGTGAATTCTCTCGTGCAGGCGGTAGAAACGGTTATTATCGGGGGGCAATGGCTGATGTAAACCACCGCTGAAGACGAAAAACAGTCAAAATTGTATTTACATCTTTTACACAACATTTTCACACTTGATTATTGTAGTATATGCATGCATACATTCCTACGCTCGTGTCTGTCACTGACACCCGCTCTTTCCTGTTGACGACGCGCAATTTCGAGAATGCCCGCTCAATATTTGCGCTGGACACGGGAAATCCCAAAACGTCCCACGAGGCTTGGGACAGTACTGGCCAGCTGTGACTGGCCTGTCGGGCCACTGATAGTGACCTTCTAGCTCGGCGGCCCAGGAGGACCGCTGACCTTGGAGAACACTGGAGCAAAGCTACTGTCCTCCAAGAGTCCAAGATCACGTAGGTCACAAAAGAAAGACAGGAAAAGTGCATGATTCCGGGTATGATAATGTGTTTGACGGAAGTTTTCGTAAAACCTTTTCTGTGAAAACGAAGAAAACAAAAAAAAAAAAACATTGCTAGAAAAACAAAATTTAGAAACAGGTGTTTTTTTTTTGTTTTCAACGATTTTTATTTTCGTCACCGGCGAGCATTTACTTGTGTTTTTCGGTTAAAACTGGGAAGTATGCAGGACTTTTCTGGTGAAAGAAAACTAGCGCTTGATTGAAAATGTGAAAAAAACGGTGTTTTTCGGTTTTAACCGATTTCGCATTTTCGACACCGGTGGATGTTTATCGGTGTTTTTCGGTTAAAACCGAAAAATATACAGCCTAGTTATAACACAATATTTTGGGTCCAATATTGGATATCCCGTACAAGTTTAGTCCTTTAAAACATAACTTTCACACCTGCTGTCTTAATGAAACTTGGCACACTTAGTGCACAAACTTAGTGAACATCTCACTCGCCTCCAAATATCATCGTCTAAACAGTCCTACTGTTCTAGCGACGAGCGAAACAAATTTCCTACTGAAACAGTGATGAACATACTTTTCTTTAGTGAACATCTCACTCTCCTCCAAATATCCTCGTCCCAGCAGTCCTACGTTTACAGCGACGAGCAAACCAAATTTCCCACTAATTATGGTGGCGGCCATTTTGCTTTTCGGAAAATTGCTCAAACTCCTTTTTCTGCCACAACTAGAGATATTACCCCTATTAACGACTCAAACTCAACATATAAGAAGCGGAGAACAGCTAGACGCCCTTCTTAGGTCTGCCCCAGCACTCATGCAACGTCCCCTTCAAAGTATCGGCTCAAAAAGCAAAAGTTCCGTCCGTACGCGCTTCCGCCGCCACAGCTTGGCATGCGAAAAGGCGCCGCAGGCTACTGAACGCGCCTCACTGTCGAACGCCAGCTCCTCCGCTAGCGGCGCTACATGCGTTTTTCAAAGCGCCCCCTATAGTTTCCGCACGGAGCGTATAATATCATTTACCAGCTGAAGTTCAAACGGATGGATTCGGACGTTTCATGAGGGATTCGGGCTCAAAGCTTTAACTGCCCACAAAAAGTGATGCAACATTAGAATGTAGAAAATCATACTAAAGAATGAAAGGTGGCAAAGTTGAAAGATGTAACAAAACAAAAAAAGCGACCAAAACAATTTTCGCAGAATATCAGTCGGGGGCCGAGAGGTAATCTGCGAATTTGCGTAGAGCTCGGTGGTGGCGTCTCTGTAACCTTCTGGGGCCCTATGCTGCACGGCGGAACCAAGGAACCAGGACAACGCCGTGTGCTGCGATTGGTCAGCGCCGCGCCTCAGAACAATCGCAGCACACGGCGTTGTGTGCTGCATTGACGTCTCCCAGGGCTTCGGCCTCGCGTGCGTAGCATTCGTCTTGCTCGAAGTAAGTGTAAAACAAGGCCTAGTTCTGCTTCTCACCACCTGAGCCGTCTCAATTGACTCTCGAGGCGAATTGGGGAGGAGATCGAACAGCCACACCTCTAGCGGTATGCTTCAGCTGAGAGGGCAAAAAACCGAATTTTCTTGTTTGCTGCTGATCAGACAAATCAAACATGACAATTCGAAGTCCACTCCTAGTGCGACAAAAGTGCTGGTTAAAGAAAAGCGTTCGTGCCCAGACCGCGCTGCGAGGTTCAATTTCTTTGTTTTGCTGTGTTACCAAACACCGGGCTCTGGGGACAACAAGCTCGAAAAAGCGGCCCCTATACGAGGGGCGTTCATAAAGTTCGTATTATTGTCACGAAGGAATAGAGATTCCGCAATCAAACTCGACTAGGAGATGAGACTTTCTCTACATATTCGCTACCAAAAGTTACCCACTTTTTCTAGCGATGCACCACATGCCGGAGACCATTGTTATAGAACTCCTCGTTTTGAGGGTTCAGGAATCGCTCCACTTCAGCAATCACTTTGTCTCCGTCCTTGAAATGCTTTCCTCTTATTTGGCCACACTGGAAGCGTCTCCGCCATTTAACCAAAGTGTCATAAACTGGGGCGTTGTCCCCGAACAACGCTCTCAGATTGGAATGAATATCCTTGGCATTGCTTCCTTTCAGATGGAGAAAACGCATCACTGCATGTGCTTGGTTCTAATGGGCGGTGCCATTTTTGTTTCGACTCCCTAGTGGCGTTCCGAGCTACTATAGCATGCGATGTTTATACTGTGCGGAAACTAGAGGGACGCGCGCTCATGTTGATGCCTATTTTGTTCCATTTTTTTCAATTCTTTGTGCCGATAATACGAACTTTATGAACGCCCCTCGTAGTTCAATTTCCCGCCCAATATTCCTCCGCAGTGACACCAGTCGTGATGTCTTTTTCTGGTCTTTTGAAAAATAGCATGAGTGTGAGTGCATATCTTTGATAGGCTCTGAAAATGCGCGAGAGGGGAGATTAAGAAAAAGAAAGCATACGACGTCACGCTTATGGAAAAAGGGGCTTCAGCGGTATTTTGAAAATGATTTTCTGGAATCTGTGTGTACCAAATTGAAACATAATCTCGATATTCCTGATCCTGGAGGCCAAATGAAGACGATTTAGGTGTTTTCCTCAGCTACAAAACCGCTTCAGTTTTCCTTTAAATGCCCGTTCACAAACGTGCGACCGCTTACAACCGGAGAGGCTAAAACCGGTTTTTAATCCTTTCGTAACAGATTACGACCGGCTCCGCAGCAGCGCAGTCGGTCATAAGCTGTCACAAGATGCTTAAGAACCGGTAGTGTCGAAGTCAGTCATAGTCAAACGCAAGTGTGTGAACGGGCTTTTACTCGACATCCCAGGGTTATTTTGCCGTGTTATTATCATATTATGTTTATTCGAGTCAGTGACAGCCTACCAAAAGCCGGTTGTGTCGAGCCTGTGCATCTCATTATCGCTTCATATCTAATCAGTGAGTGGCATTGGCCGATAAAAGTGCCGGACAGCCAATCACGAAGCAAGGATCGCAAACCTAGTCAGCCAGGCCCTATGTAACTGATGTATCTTTATTTTTCTTAAATATTTTGTTTTGGGGGTTGGGGGGGGGGATCGGTTTTGAGTTTTGTTAATATTTTAAGACTAGAACGCATGTCCGAAAGAAACGACCTGAAATTCGGATGGAACGTCTAAATATGTTAAAATTGTTCTCCGGTACTTTTTTTTCTTAACGAATTACACATGGGTGTTCATTACGCGGAAGTAACAACAAATAAGCTTCCTACAAAACCATATTTACGGAGTCCACGCGGTAAACTTCTTCCTACCGCTCGTTTCTAGAAAATATAATGCCGGCCGATTTTCGCGTGCACCGGGGTGAGGTCTATCGAAAGTTCTTGGCTGACGCAATATGCAGTACGGTCTGAGCAACGTGATAAATATTTCGCGGAACTAAAGTGCTTCCCAAAGCTCGTGCACATCTGCTACGTGACAGTCTGTTCAAAACGTTACGTCGCTCGTCAAGCGAGGTTTCATCTGAGCTCACTATTAAATTATGTCGGCCTGAATAATTTAGATACCCGGGTCTTTGCATGAAGCTTGAAAGCACGAATGTGTTTATTTAAGCGGCAAACTACCAAGATTCTCGACGTTTTCTCGAGCGTACTTCTATACGGCACTAATTGACTTAGATCGTATGTAGCCTGGATAAAGGCCATGGGGCAACCATCGGCTTGAGCGGTTTCCAGGTGAATGGCATTGGGAGACTTTTCGCGCTACCGCTGTCAACTGTTGTTCCTCAAACATGCTCGAAATTATTATTGACGTGTGGAAATGCGGGCGTGTGTTTGCATTCTGGATTAAGTTGCTTTTGAGGAGGTCAGCTCGAAATAATAGAATTGTACTCTTTGTAGCTCGTTCGCGCTATTCAATTGATGTTCAAAACTTTGTACAGAAGTTGTGCAAATAGCTTTGCGTTGGCTGGTCTCGTGTTTGCCTTTGGCGTGGACTTCGCGATAAATTGTCCTTCAGGGCGAACGGTGCGTTAATTTTTCTGGACCGAAGGCAAACACGGATATATATACACGTTTACGAGGACACGGACTTACGCACGTTTGCAAGTCGACACGCGTCAAAAAGCCAGGCTGGCGACCTTGGGGAGAAAATGCTTTGTTGAGGCACAAGTTTAGCAGCCATGGGTACGTCTTAGCAACGACTGACTATCAGACGATGTACCCAGTCCACGAGCAACATGGCCGGTGCCCAGAAACAATATTTGCAAACGTGTCAACGTGTGTACGTGCGCACTATGCCACAAATCTAGTATCGCACCTACAGGTGGGCTGTGCGTACTACAATAGATGAACCATGAGGTCTATTTTCACGTTCATGTGAGACAAAACTAGAAACACTGGGTTTTTAACACAAGTAAATATAAAAAAATATTAGTAAAATTCAAGTATTAGTGTGGGTGTGTCCCCCCCCCCCCCCCCCCCCCCCCCCCCACAAAAAAAAAATACAGGTTTTTTTTTACCGCGAAAACAAACTGTGCATCACCGGACGCTCATTCTCTGCCCAAATGTAGCCTAGCGGTTTGAACCAGATGCCAAAGTTTCAGAACTAATTGTTATATTATTCAAAAGTTATAAACAATTTCCTGAAATTTTCAATGGAAAAAATGGCGGCCGGTGGACCTTTCGAATACATAGAGCTGAATGGCGACAGTTACCGAAAACGTGCGAAAACGAGCCCCATTTGGAATTTTCCCATTGAACAGTTCAGAAGATCACCTATAACTTTTGACTGAGGTAACGACTAATTCTAAAACTTTGACATCTGAACCGCTAGCGTTACATTGGGAGGAGAATGAGCGCATGGCGATGCAACGTTCATTTTTGCGGTGAGAAAAACGCTAGTTATTTTTGGGGGACTCGCTGTAGTTAGTCACGTGAACTAAAGCCAAGCAGAAACCAGAGAATTTATTTGCTAACACTTCATTTTATGCGTGATATGCTAAACTTTATAGAACGTGGCGAGCTGAGCTCACAAAAGTAAAAAGACAAAAAAAAGAAAAAAACTTTCAATAGTTTCAATGACAAGCCTTTTTTTTCCATTTTTTGAAGGAATTCGTTAATTGCTCCTCTAAAAGAGAAATAGTGGCCCAGAAAAAAAAAAAAAAATGAAATAAAATTAGACGTTGGAATTTCGACAGCGTGAGGTCGATTTTCGTGATGCATGCTGTCTCGTTCACTATAAAGAGTCAACGTATAATCTTTTTTTACCTCGGAAATCTTGGGTATCTTTTTTTCTTACTTTACTGCATTGTGAGATTCCTTGGTGCTTAAAAAATCAACACTTTTTTAGCTTTACGTACCATAATAAAGAACCCCAAATTCAATTGTTTCAGACGGTATCCGCGATTATAGTTTGATAAATAAGACACCACAAAATGTAATTAAAATTCGATGGGTGATGTTGAAGGCTAGCTAAGCTCCTAGAGGAAATATTAGACGGAGAGCTCTCTCCATGACGCGAACAATAAACAGGGTCAGTCTTCTGCAACTGTTATATTTTGGCGAACCTGCAGCTGACTAAATTCTTAAAAAAAGAGTCCTATGTACGAATATAAGATCAGCTGGTTGGCGCTTGGTCAGTTACGTGCTGCAAGATGTTCGGGCAAATGCGGCATTTGTTAAAGCGAGATATCTCGCAGTGAGTTCGCTCACATTTCTGGGCTTAATGCGAAGTTTCTAGGCAAAACTATCCAAGGGGAAAAATGCAATAACCGAATAGCTGTGATATGGTCGCTACTATAATACATTTTGTGGACCTACAACATCTTAATTTGTCATTTATTAAACATTTAGCTTCTTAATTATTCGCTCAGAATTTAACGTATGTTCTTTGCTTAAAACGTAGACCCATTTTTGCGAACACGCCAACTTAAGTAAGACGTTTGCGTTTAGACAACGTTAGTTTTGTCTGCCAGAGTGTGACACCAGTTTTGTTTTCTGTAGATGTGAAAGTTAGAAAGTGCATTACAACTGCTAGCCCAGTCAGGGCCGGGTTAGATAGCGGCATTCCTTGCGGACTTTGCTCTCGCTTAAAAACACTGGAATAGTTTTTAGACGCGTCGGGGCGTGATTACGCCACATCATTTTGTCGAGAAAAAACACCTTGAAGAACTGTTCCAACTGCCGTGATTAAAACTGTGCAAGTGGAATCGTATGATATATCTGCAGTTCGCCGATTGAAATAATGTTGCTTAACGATAAATAAACGTTTCATTTTTAATTGCTTTTTGAGATGAGGAAAAGAAAGATGCGTTCTGCATAAGTCCCTGCAGGCGGGCGGCCTCAAGGCCTGTAGATTTAAATAGCCTCGAAAATTCTCCCATTCGACTCCGGAACAAAGAGGCCAAGTGGGTGAAGTTAGAGTGTCGCAGCGACCACACCAACCCGCGGTGGGAGTGAGAAACTACACCCCATGTGAAGGTCGTAAGAAATCAAGTTTTCTCACTCTAGTCCGGCCAAGGCCCAGTGTTAGGTTCCCCGTGTTCTGCTATGCGAACTTTTGCAGCGCTTGCTGCGAGCTGTAGGAACGTACCAACGTTGGACACTTTTTTCGATCATTAAACAACTAAAAAAAGATACCAAGATACCAGAAGGTTTAGAGTGCGCTCAGTGACGTTTCGACTGTCGAGCTGTCGATAGTGCCTGATGTTACGATCCCGGTTTGCCTCGGCATAGACGACCGTGTTCTTCACTGACCTCCCCTCGCCAACTGAAAGACCCCCGCCCCAAATCTCATCTCGCAGAATTAACCAGAGCGTGCTTGTATGGAGGTACTAAGAACAGAAGGTTATCCTATCTACGATTTGTTTTACTATAATGGGTTGTGTACTAGTCCAGCATGTGGCTGTTTATTTATCCCTCTCTCTCTCTCTCTCTGTCTGCCTTTTGCTATGTCTATTTTCATTAAAGGAAGTGTTGAATTGCATTACCAAGAGACATAAAGGAACTAAATGTAACCACTTTGAACGTGTGTATGCATTCTTAATTTCTTAATAAAAAGTTAAAATAGTAACGTGAAAAGCAATCAATTTCTTTCGTAATGCAGTAATTGATTAATGTAATCAGTTACATTTTTCAATAAAGTAATTGTAATTGTAATTAGTTCCTTTTTTCAGTAACGCGTACAAGACTGACGCTAACTGCACCACAAGCCGTTCCAGAAAATACAAACAAGCAAAGAGAAAAAAAAAAGAGAAAGCAGAAGGAAAGGACAAGAGGGAGATAGAAAGAGAGAAGGACAGATAGGAAGAGAGCAAGATAGAGAGAGCGAGAGAGAGAGAGAGAGAGAGATGACTCCAGCATATTGTCCAGAGAGCTTTCCTGAGCTTACCAAGCTCTTTCTGTCCCTCACCGCCCTTTGGTAAACTGCGAAACATGGTCTGTTGACTCGGCCGTGAGCATCACCACTCGCCTCAATCGAACTGAGTGAAAAACAACAACATCAACAACAACAACCACAAAAAGGCAGCCCAGATTCAGGTGGAACTTAACACGGCATGGTCCAGGGTCTCCCATGTCGGTCTGTTCAATCATTCGTCGTCTCCACGCAAACTCAGACACCGCGGAAGAGGGAGGGTACGCGTCGAACGTTTGACTCCGTCCAGCTAGCGAAAGGAAGGAATCCTCCACTGTTTGCTCTTAGTCAACTACAACAAAGTCCTGTTTTCTGTTCCAATTCCGCTGCCTGCAGGTTCCGCAGGGGAGCGGGGGAGCGCCCTCGCGTTCCCGGCGTAGGCTTCGGCGGTGGCGTGTCTCTGTGTACTTGGAACCAGGCGTGCTGCCTTCCCTCCTGCGGCAGCGACAAATCCGTTGTTTGCGCTAACGAAAAAAATATAAAACTAAAAGGGCGCGTGTGGGGGATCGAACGATCCTTGTCGTCGCGGTGGTAGCGCGATCCAGCTCGATCGCGGAATGCTTTGTTCGACGCCTGCTCGTGGTGGGTTGCGTCGTTGTGCGTGGTGTACTTCTATGTCTCTCGCTCGCGCTCTTCCTTGCGATGGGTCGACTGACGAAGTGTTCCGTTGCGTGCGTGGGGCACTCCGATTCGCGATGCGGACCGTGCGTACACAAAGTTAATCTGATTGATTCGGAGTAGGACGGAGTGTGTATGGGTGCGTGATTGCAGCAGCAGCTCGACGCGCGTGGCGTTGTTCGTACTGGCGATTACCCTCGTTCCTTTTGAGGAGGTCACGAGCTCGGATTATCCGGAGCGCACTTTGCCAGAAATAACTGCGTTACAAAACATACCTCGCACGTGTTTTTTGCGTGTGGAGCTCCAGTTATGTCGATTCTATAGGATGAATGAATGCAAATACAAAGCACAGGACACAGGTGAACGTTCATCAATCTATATTTTTTGAACATCGAGATATTTATTTTGTACAAATCCTTTCTAAGCACATACATCTACTTTTCAACTAACATACGTTCAAATTACAGTGACTCAATTCGAGCTCCCTTCTTTCAGCCTGGCGGGAGATCACTAGGCCTACAGAAGTTCTGTGAGGAGCGAACTTCAAAGAGAGACTGCTAGGCGCTCGGTTAGACTCTGCTTCACTTACAAGGAACCACAGTATAGACACCACAGGCGATTGAAGTCAATCCAGTGCTATGTGGGTGTCACGTGGCCTTCAAAAGAAGTGTATCGACGCGCGGCCCTTATAAAACAACTGTGGTGCTTTTCTGGTGGAAGGGTGTTGAAAACAGTTATCAGAGGATACAAAATGTCAACAGCTTTTATCTCACTTTCTCTAGCTTTTTCGTTGACTTTCTTTTGATTATTGACCCACTTTTTAATTAAAAAGTCAACAGACGTTTTGTAGTCTCCAAGATACTATTTATGTAGCTTTTCAATTAAAAAACTACAGCTTTTCAATTGAACAACTAAAGACGCGTCTATATAAAAAAAAATAATGCTTCACACTTAAGCTATTGATTCAACATAGCTTTGGAAGTTTACTATTTTTACTCTTCTCCAGACTAACTGCAGCGGAATAAAAATAAAAATAAAACGCGAGTTTTTTTTTATATATGTCGTATTTTGTTAGGAAATAGCGTCCCTGGGGTAACTGAACGCACTACATACATACTATAAACGCACATTAGAAACGAACACGAACACAACCACCATGAATCACTCACCTCCCGAATCACAGTACCGTTGCACTGCTCCAGAGACTTATAAAGCCTACATTTTGAAGGAAATCATTTGACCTGTGACCACCTCAGCATTTATTAAGGCTCCAAGTAACCCATCTCCTTCTCGTGAGTCTGCCAAAGGAAAAACAGTGTTTTGAAGATCGTGGACTCTATCTCGTACCAAAAAGCATTGGTACAACTAATAATAATTCAGCGCAGTCGCTAAAACAACATCCACAAAAACGGCTGTAGAAGAAATGTTATCGCTTCTCTGCCTAGCACCACTCAGGACGAAGCGAATTAAGGCAGTTGCTCCACTTCAAAATAGTTATTAAGCTTTTTTTTTCTATTTAACTAGTTTAATAGGGTCAAAATAGTCACTATAGTAACTAAAAAAGTGAGAACGGCAGGGCGTGTCTTCCGAACGCCTGGTCTCCAGCACGCACCCCATGCCTTCTGTCGTGCTTTGACTGCGCGCGCGCGCTCGTGGTGCGCGAGACGCCGAAGCATTGTCAAGGGTAGAAGGCTCGCGCTGGAGGCGGGATAACTGAAGCTCCTCCCTACCGTCTCATCTTGTTAGAGACTATTGAGAAACTTAGTGACTTTGGACATCTAATTAAGATGTACTATGTTCAATAAAAAGTCAACAAAAAGTCTGCAGCTTTTCTATTGACACTAGCTACAGAGAGTCAACTGAACAGTTTCAACTCGAAGTGAACATAATGTCTACGGTATTTCTAATTGCAATGTCGATTGGAAGTCAGCATAAAAAAATCAAGGGAAGGTAATAGAAAGTCAACAGCTTTTCTCTTGACTCAGACTGAAGAAAATCACCAGAAAAGTTTCAACACAAAATTAACAAACTTTCTGTTCACCATTTCAGCAGAAAGTCAAAGTAACAAAAAAAAATGACTGCATCTCCACGTGGTGAATGATGTTGATTGGGCGAAGCTCTGGTGGTGCTGATGATACTGATTTTATTGTCCATAGGTAGTGCTGATGGTGCTGATTTTTTTTTATTGCTCATAGGTAGTGCTGAGTTCCGGGTTGCGTTTCGACTTCATTATTACTGCGTTATGGTCGGTGAAATGCAGAGCCATGCATGCAAAGTTTGACGCAATTATATACGCATTTGACCGCAGCGCCCTCTCCTGTATAGGCGTTGAGCGGCTACATGCAACGTTTCATCCATGACATCCCCAGCTCTTGAGTTACTACCTCATCTCAAAGTCTCCTACTCGTCCCGCAGTCGTGGCCGAGTGGTTAAGGCGATAGACTAGAAATCCATTGGGGTCTCCCCGCACAGGTTCGAATCCTGTCGAATGCGCAAACATTTTTTCTTTTTTTTTGTGAGCACGGACGCCGGACGGACGGACGGACGGACAAGGCTAAACGCTAAATAGCTTCGCAACTAAAAGTCATCAGACTCAACAAGAAGTCAACACGTTTTCAAGAGAAAGAAAAAACAAATATTGGGGGGGGGGGGGGGGCGCTTGATCACGTGATGCGTTCGTAGCTCTAGACCGGCTAGGACGTCTCGTAGCGCCTGCTGCAGTGGATAGTATGATGAAAAGTAGTATAATTAGACGAAAGTAAGACGTTTTCTATTCTAGGAAAAGGTGCAATATGAAGTGAAGTACTATTGAAGAGCCGCTTATCTGGGCTCTTATTTATATTTCTAAACAGGCTACAGAACTGTAAGTGTGAGTGAACAGAGGAGCCGGACAATAGATCGACCTCACCAGGCGTTCCACCCATTCGTGACGCCGCCATGTCTGTAGACCCCAGTAAAGTTCACAGGAGGCAGGCGGCAGCTCATGAGACAGCTCGTGCCGTCTCGTGCTCTGCAGCGGGGTGGCTGTGCGTGCAAAATGGTAAAATGCCCACGATGCATGGCAACAACCGCGGCGTAATGAAACTGGCTGGTGAGATCGGTGTTTACGGAGCGCAAGTTCGTCTGCTTCTCAAGCATGGGTTGTGGTGACGTCAGAACGCAGAGCTCCGATTGGCTCTGATTGAGGGATAGTGGTTAGACTTCGAAGCAAATTGCCAATAGGTCTACCCACTATCTTTCAATCAGAGTCAATTGGAGATGGGCGTTCTGACCTCACCACAACCCATGCAAAAAAAAACAAAAAAAACAGACGAACGTGCGTTTTGCACTGTATTTCATGAGCCGCCTATCAGTCTTGAACAGCTAAGATCGATCAAGGTTGGAATGGTTCAATCCCTTTAATAACATACAAGGAATTCCAAGTGAAAGTGCAAAGGATTCACTCAATACACCGCGTTAAGTCTCAATTGAAACACAATAGTTTGTTTTCTTCCTATTGAACCTTCACAGGGTATTGGCCACTGTGTTTAATTGAATTTTTTTGCAATTGCATCTTAATTAAATTTTGGAAATAATGCTTCAATTGAATTTTTGCAATTTGGTTTCAATAAAAGGTTTGCAACTGTGTTTGAAAATATTTTTTTTGCAACTGCGTTTAAAAAACTCCTGCAAGGTATGGGGAATTTTAATCTCATAATTCTTCAAAGCATGGAACATGGAGGAAACGAAGCACATTAAGGAAACGAACACAAACATCATAGAGCACTCACAAAACACTATTTACACTCCCCATGACTACTTTACCGCCTTATATACTCTACATGTGAAAGGTATTCATTTGGCCGGTGTCCACCTCCGTATTTATTAAGGTTCCCAGTATGCTATCCCTTCCTCGGAAGTCTGATAAATGATAAACAATGTTTAGACGTCATTAGACCCAATCCCTAAGTACAAACAAAACAAATATTTGTACAAGGAATGATCGTTCGGTGCAGTCGCTAAATCCATTTTCGTTAGCATATGTAATGAGTAAATTCAAACGAATGGATCCTGAGTTCTAAATGAGCAATTAATAAAGTTCTAAAGAATATATATTCAGTTCCTCATGAACAAACTCAATCGCATTCTTGATGAGTACACTCAAAAGAAGATATATTGCATTCTTATGACCAAACTCAATTGCATTCCTAGTGAGTACGTTCAATAAAATAGATATTGAGTTTCTTAAGACCGAACTCAATAGCATTCCAAAGGTGAAAATTCAAAATAATATATATTGAGTTATTAATGATCATACTCAAGTGCATTCATAATGAGTAAATTCAATAAAATCGATATTTTTTAATGATCAAACTCTATTGCATTGCTAATGAGTAAATTCAACAGAATCGATATAGTTTCTTTTTTCAAACTCATTAAACGTTCAGTTTTATTGAGTTTCAATTGACTCTATAGGAATATATTAGAAATTCAATCAAAACTCATTGATAATTTTTGTAAGAGATCATTTCTACCGATATGATTTTCGCTCAATAGTTTAGGTTTAGTTTAGCTCGATTAAAGTTATTGCAAGGAAAGCGGAAAGCAATCCGCTTGCATGAGCGTAAACGCACGCTGACAGTAGATTTATTTTCACGCAGTCACGAAAGAGATGACAAATCTGTTCGATAAATACACACGGGAAGAAATGCACACATGATAAATACTTAGCCCGAATGTGCACGCAATTGACTGTTTTTGTAGGGCTTGGACATTTGAAAGAGTGAAATTTTTTTGCTCGTTTCTCGTAAAATATGCGCATGACCGAAAATGCAGAGACGCTTACGTCGTATTCCCACTAGCTTTGTCTGAATGTTACTAATTAAAAAGCGATTATATTATGTAGGCATATCTCAGTGTTGTAAAACGTTTCTATAAAACAAAAACGAAAGCTCGCTCCTTGTTTCTTCTTAATCTTGGAACGAGTCCCCTTTACAAGTTCCAATGGTGCGAAAGGAACTCGTTCCAGTTACTTTTCTAAGATTGGAATGTGTCTTTACTTTAAAATAACATTTGTACATTTTATTTACATGTTGTGCAGAATAATTCATAAATTAAATTAGACCTGCAAGTGAAGATATTCACGTCAAGCTACAATAGGAATTTTTACGAATTATGCGTGTGGGGTCGACACGGTCGATCACATTTGCTCCAGTTCTTTCTTTTGACTTTCCCTAGCTCGAATATGTTTTCCCTTCCGGTGAAGTCGTGATGACGGACGTTGACATATTTACTACAACAAGGCCTAACTGCCTGCTACACTCGGAAAAAATTTTCAATAAATCCGCAAAATGAAACGCCGTTCCACCCGCCGTTACCTCGAAAACGTAACGATATCGTGTTCCTGCTCCACAACGCAAAAGGGAACGGAAGAGTTCCTCCGTTTCTCCCATGAGGAAAGTCATTCCTTTGACGCCGTTCTGTGTAACACTGGTTTTTCTTACGAGTCATCATAAAGACAACTTAGCGATGGCATATTTGTGGGCTTATGGTTTCTGATTCTGGCAGGGTGTTACCGTCTCAAGTGTTTTGCAGAAACGAAAACAAAGTACGTGATCTGAGGTACACAGGAATCTTAAGTATGGAATATCATGTATGGTGTTCGAAGAATTAATTTTTTATCCGTCGTTGCGACACAGGAAATTGAACTCTCCGTGAAACATATGTCGAATATGAAATTCTAAAATTACTGTATGGGGGATTACTTAGGCTTCTTCCTAATTTTGTTAACAACACAATATTATGCCCAAGCAATTTCACTTAAAATTTTACTCGGTGTTGCTCTGTCTGTCAAGATATGTATATAAAAGAAATATCAACAAAGCGTAAAGAACTCAAATGAACAAGACATAAAAAACACTGAACATTTAACATTAAAATATTACCTTCTCATCCCCCCTAACACTACCGAGGCCGTAACGTTTTGCGCGTCCGATATTCAATGGCTCACAGTTGTGCGCGTTTTGTTGAGATGCTGCCCTTGCGTGGATTGCAATCTATGGAGGCGCTTAACTATCCCCGAGCGCTTCCTCTTCTATTTACTTGCAGATGTAACTATTCGCACTACAGAATACTGTCCCGTGCAAGCTAGATACAAAATGTCAGTGCTCGAAGTGATTCGCAAGAAAGAATTCGGATTGGCATCTCACACAGCATGATATAATTCATTAAGAGCTAACGCTGATATGCAGTATTAACAAAACTAAACGAAGACGACGCATAGATAAAAAAAAAATCCCTTCGTGTTCATTTTTCTGCAGGGCATGCGGAGCTAACAGGAGCTAGCGCGAATGAAAGCGGTGCTAATGACGACACTTAAAGGGCAACAAGCAGCCAGATAGGAGGAAACTATTCCTTTTCATTCGTGAAAGATAGAGACCTTCCTCCTTTCTGCGGAGAGCTGCTCAGAGACCCGCTTTAGTGGGGATAGTAGGAGAGAAGACTGCGAGAGGGAACGAAAAGAAGGAAACTTGGAAAACGGGTTTCTGAACGGCAGAAAACAATTTTGTTGGTCGGCCTTAAAGCGAAAAACTTAAAGGGTAACTCCGCTCAAAAATCAAAACAAAGCAAATGACTTATATATATTTGTTCAGCTATTTGGCGGTTTGTCAAGCAACCTTGTGTCCCGTTGTCATCGTCGTCTTCAGGGAGGTTTCGTACTTCGCCTTCGTTCGCCTTGTTTTTCTCTCGCATTTTTAGCCGTTCGAGCGCACGAATTTTGCACGTTATGTTTTAATTTCGCGGCCTTAGTTAATAAGTGCTCTTCGGCAATCGCGCACGTAGATTATAGACTCCCTGCTCGCACAAGCGCGACGGGGTGCCGAAGGTTTCATTCACTGGCGGCCATATAGTTTAGTCCGTTCCTGCTTTGCGCGAGCTTACGATTAGCTTCCAAAACGCTTCTGCAAAGTACATTTTTGTAGTTCTTCTCAGAAGATAAGTGGGGGCTCGTTCTGAGCCTGCGTTCATCGTGGAAAACTCGCCTTTCGGCCGGCAACTTTATGAGCATGTATTAATATTTGCTACAGATGTCTGATATCTGCAGAGCAAAGCAGGAAAACAGCCGTAGCATCTTACCTGACTCATCGGAACTGCCTTTGCGACAGGCCAGTCGTACGTTTTGCAGTGCCGCAATACGAACTTTGCTTCACACGATGGCCATGCAGCTGATCACAAGGGTTGCTGTCCTGCTCCAGCCGGTTGCTTCGGTTTTGCCGTAGGCCCCCGAATTAAAACTTTAGGATATGATATATACAAAATTAAACAAGGCATAAAGAAAAGCTCGAAGACCTTGTAATTTAGAGATAGTTCCTTCACTAAAAATTGTCGTAACCCTAAAATCGAGAAAATGTACCGGAGTCACCCTTTAAGACATATTCGACAATTGTGTCCACCCATCTACGTGTGGATCGCAGCGTGCTGTATAAATGGGCCGGTATGACTGAACGCTTTGAACCGAAAGACATCTTGCGTCATCTAACCTTGACGCCTCGCTCGACACCACGGGAAACGACGGGTCAGCGAAAGAGACCGGTTTAGTTATCGCTGCTACTTGAAGCTGATCATAATTCGCCATATTATGTAGGTAACAACCGCGCACGCCTCAACAATATCACAAAGTTCAATATTCGCTTCGTTCCGAAGTGAAGATTTTGACCTCAATAGACTTTTTTCCAAGGTTGTGAAACGTCACTTTGTCGTAATTGATAACTTCCACAAACGATGAGTCTAGCGACCAGAAAGCTCAGGGAATTCCCAGCCCGCCTTAAAAAATAAAGCGTTATCGGAAAACCCTTAAACGTAATCCAAATATCGATAAAAGGGTGCAACTTCACGCCATGAGTCATGATTTGAAAACGCTTGTGAAAGACTCGAAGAGCAAATTTTATAACGTCACACTGAAAAAGTTTCTTAAGCTGATGACCCTGCGAAATTTCGGCGTTATGTTAATCTGCGTGCTAAATTGGGAAGCGACTCCGGCAACAGTCAAGAACGCGTTGAAGATTTTCATTTCTGTTTTTCTTCTCTTTTTACGCAAAATAATGAAACTTTGCCGGTATTTAAAGATTTCTTTTAGTATCCTTTAATTGACGATATTGAAATACACGAAGGAGTTTTAAATTTATTACTTAATATCAACGTTAAGAAGAGTTCCGGTCCCGACGGAATTCCAAATGCGTTCTTAAGAAGGTACGGTGAATGTATTGCTAAGTATCTTACTTTAACTTATCTATCATCCTTAAATGAAGGTCATGCGCCTAAAGCCTGGAAGACTGCCAGAACTATACCTATTCATAAAGGCGGTCTGCAGAGTTGTGTGGAAAATTTCCGCTCCATATCTCTTATTAGTACATGCTCCAAACTCCTTGAACACATTATTTCTAAACATATGTTGACTTTTTTAAATGACCATAATATACTGTATGAATATCAACACGGCTTCTGCAAAGGTCTGTCTACGACCACACACATTGTTGAGACCGTGCATGATCTTGCTCAATCTCTTAACAACCGAAGTCAAACTGATGTAATATTCTTAGACTTTGCCAAAGCATTCCACAAAGTGTCTCATCCTAAATTGTTGCTTAAAATTGATACCATATTTAAGAACTCAATAATTACAAATAGGTTTTCTTTCTATCTTTCATCGAAAGTTAAATTTGTCAAGTCTACAGAATATAAGTCTAGCTTTGCACCTGTCCTTTCGGGAGTTCCACAGGGTAGCGTACTGGGACCACTATTATTTTAGTATTTATAGAGGACCGCCGCTTTAGGAGTTCTGTTCCAATGAAGTTGTTTGCAGACGACTGTGCATTGTATAATAAGATTGAAACCCAACAAGATCAAATGGAATTAAGCAATAACCTCAGAAAAATCAAACAATGGTGCGATGAGTGGCAGATGGTGTTAAATCCTTCGAAAACGCTATTGATGACAGTAACACGAAAAAAACAAATTTCAAGTTATAAATATTATTTTAGATGGCACTAAACTCCTCCGTGTGAATGAACACAAATACGTAGGATCAGCATTCACAAGTGACTTGCGATGGAACAATCTCAATGAAAAATTCTCCTCAAAAGCTAACAATGCACTCTGGTACCTTTGAAGGAATATAGCTAGTGCCACACCAGAAATAAAAAAAAATATAGTGTATAAAACATTGGTGAGACCAGTTCTCGAATATGCAAAAATTGTTTGTCACTCCAATACAAAAACCTATACTACTACACTCGAAAGGCTACAGCGGCTTGCAGCTAGATTCATCTATAGTAAATATAACCGCACCGATTATCCAAGCTCTTGAATTAAGAACAAAGTATGAACGTATAAAGTTTTTGTTCTTAATTTTGTATGATTTAATTTGCATAAACAAATCTCATTACATGGACATACGCATTGGTGAATCCACAAGGCATCGTCATTCTATGCACATAAGAAAGCCGTCGGTTAGAAACGATTGCTTCAAGTATATAGTTTCTTTTCTAGAGCCATTAAGGAGCGGAATTCTCTGCCAAGTGGGCACTGTCACCCTAGGTTCAGTTAATGAGTTTGTTAAAAAAACGTCGAGAGCATAGTACTTTGTCACACGTCGTAAGCGTTGATGAATCACGATGCTTGTCTGGTGTTCCATTCCAACCCTCAGAGTCCATTCCCATCCTTTTTTCACTTCTTTTGTGGGCTTTAGACTGTACAAGTGCTTGAGCCTTTTGAATGCTGTGTCATTGCTTGTCTAGTCAGCGAGTCATATGATAGCAGCTCCTTTTTATGCAGCATGTATTAATATTCTGTGCCGCTGTTCTTTTCTTAGTTATTGTGCATTGTTGTTTGTATGAATGTGATTTACTGCATAGTACTACCCCACTCCTATAAAAGCCATGTCTAGGGCTGACAGTATAAATAAATAAATAAACAAATAAAGACTCTAAACGACTTAATTTTCGCAAGAGCCTAATTTTCGCGAATTTCGCGAATCGCATACAATTCGCAAAAAATAGGTTTCGCGAACAATTCCGGTAAAATCTAAACACATTGAAATCTATATCAAGATCCCACCGCGTCGCGAAAATTAGAACCCGCGAATTATTCTAAAACTTCAGCTTTGAGCTAAATCGCGAAATATTGAGCCCGCGAAAAATAAGTCGTTTACAGTATACTCCGTCTCACTAAAACCGTGCAGTGCAGCCAATGCTAGAGGGGAGAGAGCGAATGCCAACCTGTTCAAGAGGCGAGAAAGGAAGAACGAGCGAGAAGGTCTGGGATTCCCAACAAGGTAGAGGGGCTTAGAGCGATAAACCGCGGTTCCGGTCTGCACTCGAAAGTGACCCCCATAAGGCCGCTGCCATTGTACGCAAATTTGACCACTCGTCACGTGACCAAACCAAATACGTGACGTCACAGGAAAGATGGCAGCGCTTGGGCAGCGGCTGGCCCCAGCTGGGCCGGAGCTTGTCGGATGCTTTGTTCGTCGTTGTTCGTCTCGGCGAATTGAGTTCATACGCGGAAGCCGTCTAATGAGGTCGGTCGAAAGCGACTTCAGAGTTCAGCGTGGTGTCTCACATAGGTATAATGTGAAAATACGGAGGAACGGTGTGCATTTCGCTGGCGATCGACGGGGATATGGCCACAAAAGAAACAATCGGCCCTGCGTTGCTCGGACCTCGGATTGATTCGGATATCGTTAAAATAAATTTTAAGGCGATGTTTGTGTGCTCTCGTTGACTGTTGGAATCTTCAAGGTCTGCAGTGAAGCGTGTGTAATGTATCTGGATACACAGTTTAGCTACGGAAATAGCGTGAGTCGTGCTTGGCAGTGTGCAATCGTGGTGCCGCTCTGTTTAAATAACCGAAGGCCCACTTTGGTTGTGCGGCGCACCGGAGAGCTGCCTTGAAGATGGAAGTTCCTGTGCCGTGCTTTAGGTGATGCTGTGCTGCTTCCTAAATTGTTCTGGCGTAGACGTGCACTTTCACGGAGTACAGGTGTTGCAGTTGGTATTCATACCGCTGGTTTGTCGCACGTTTCGTCGACACAAACGTTTCATCAACACTCGTTACGGGAATTGCAAAAGCTGTATGGACATTTCATCGAGCGTGTTACCTACCCAGCTCACCCCTTCACGCCACTTTGCGGCGACAGTCTGCAGTGGCTCATTACCAGAAAAGTGGTCCCAAATCCATTTCAGTTCAGTTCGTCCACGGCAGTTGCCAAATCCCGAAGGAGAGGATTTATTCCGACAGGATGCCACTAAAGCAATGCAGCTTTTTTAGTGGTCAAATAGACTCTCTTCTGTCAGTTTTGTTATATTTTCACGAATGCTTGTTCCAGTCTTATCTTTTATTAATATTTGCTATTCTGGAAAGTTCCAGGCCATGCCCGGCTGTCATCGTATGTTCAAGTGGAGATTCTGAGTACTTCACCCATACCCCTTTATTCTGTGTGCACCCTGGCGGATCCTCAGCTGAGTTGACCGATAATGGGACATGGGTGGCGGAATATCCCGTGTCTTAAAGGCCCGGCGAGCCGTGAACAAAGTCCTATCCCGAGCCCGCCAGAACAACCGCAAGACAAGCGAGTACCACAAGAACGAACCTCGCAAATACACCACGAAGACCCTGAAATCCGAGCCAGTCGCTGCTACCAGGCAGAACCACCGGAATAGACCATTTTCTATATTACCCATGCATCAAGGAGAATGCCAGGATTGGTGTCCCACGCGCCACACGCGCACGCCTTCCCCGTATAAAAGGTTCGAAATAAAATAACCAAAACTAAAGCGTTGACGAACACGCGTGCAAGATGACATTTGTTTTCGGTATTTGCTTTGGAAAAGTTGCTACTGCTGAGACCAGCAGGTGCGGCGCGTGGAACACCAATCCCTGCATTCCCCTTGATGCTTGGGTAATATAGCAGTAGGTCTATTCGATCCCCTGCCAGAAAAAACGGAAGCTGTCTAAGCCAACAATGACAAACCTGCAGCAAACCGGGTCCGCTCCCACCACTGTTTGCATGCCCGTTGCCCCTCACACTCCGACGCCCTTTCAAGCAAGGTGTATGAAGACGTCGAGGACTGGATTGAACAATATGACCGTGTCGATCGCCACAATGGGTGGACAGACAACCAGCTCCTGCAGAACCTATACATCTCGTGGAAGAAACTGCCAGGCACTGATCTGAGAACCATGAATTCTCCTTAACGTCGTGGGAAGTTTGCAAGATCGAACTGAAAATCACGTTCGTCAGCCAACAACGACGAGAAAGAGCCGCATTCTTGATTCTGTCCAGGACATGAAACCAACGAGAGCGTCACCGCCTTCGAGGAGGATGTTTTGCGCCTGATCGAGCGCCCACGCCGACCCTGATGCTACAGAAGACAAGAAGCTAAGAATCCTATGTCCTTCATGTGAGAGACAACACCTTCTACAGCCTTGTCCGCAACCCCCCGACAACAGTTGAAGGGTTCATATCACCGAGGCTTCCAACATTGAACGTGCACTGCATGCCCGAGCCTGTCACAATCAGCAACTTCCCGACGTCTCGACACTCGATTTGTCCAGCTGCTACTTCGACGCTAGCCTCCCAGGCATCCGCGACATCATCCACAATGTTGTCCGGGAGGAGATCAGGAAGCTACTTCCTGTCATGAGTTGCCCGGCTTTTATTTTGATTGTCGAGATTGTTTCCGAAGAAGTTCGACAGGCATTTCAACCGGAGACCTCTGTGAGCGAAGCGGCATCTGAAAAACCGAGGGCGACTTACGCCACAATGGCACGACAACCGCCACCGGCTGCCCCTTAGAATTCAATGCCAATTCAACTAGACACCCAAACGCCGAAGTATTCCCGACATCGGGTGTAGGTCTGCGCTGAACAAAGTACACCGAGGAAAACGGAGGTATTGCGAATGGCCAACCGAAAACCACTCTGCTACCACTGCATGAAGCCGACCATGTCTACCGGAGCTGCCAGTACCAATGAATTGGCCTGCGAGGGTTCGTACCGAACGACCCTCGACCACGTCTCGAGGAGCGACCGCGGGGCATTGAGGATTATCTTCGGCGGCCTTTGTCCCTGGTGGCGACCTTTGTCCCTGGTGCCGACATTACCCCGAAGCTCCTGATCCCTATCACCTCGACGGGAGGTAAGCACGACAAAGCAGGTGCAATGACAGTTGATTTGGTGTCGGTTGTCGTCCAAAGACAATACCTAATAGTTTGGTGACACCAATTATCTGTGTCCACTCCACGAAGCACAATTTTCAACTTTGAGGGAGAATGCCGCTGAGTGACTTCAAGAAATAGAATGGTTGGTTGTTCTGAAAAGCGGACACCAAGCATCACCCGACTTCACTTTGCCACACCAGACTTACACAATTTGCAGTGGTCGCGGGATGCAGAAGAAATCGCCATTACAAAATGGAAGTGAAATGGCTTGGATAGAAAACAAACATTGTTGCCAGCCATCAAGTCAACGGTACAGCAAAAGGCACAGCCACGTAAGCAATAAATGCCCGAGCTTGCTGCAGTGACGCAGAAAACTACCAGGAAAATTTGTGGATTAGAAGCTAGCCCTGCAGCTTCAGTGCATCAGATGTCAGTGGCTGCACATGACGTATGATTACAAGACAGCATCAGTCAGTCAAAGTTGCCACTTGACCCAACTGAACACCGACGTGCCAGGAGTGTCATCCGACTACAAGGAGCACTGGTACTACGACTGAACGCCTGACACGAGACTGTTGCAGAAAGAACTCGTTATGGAACCATTTGCTAAGAATGAATAATTATGTAATTAAGGGGAAATACATATATACGATACACCAACCAAATAAATATATTTCCGCTCGCCTTTACGCCTCGAGAGTCTATACACCAAGAATTGTGTTCACTCCACGAGCTGGACCTTTTGAGGACACTCGCATCTCTGACCCCTCAATATTAATCAATAGGACACACCAGACTGGCAGACTTGCTGCATGATGCTGAACTCGTTCCGCCTCTCCTGAACATGCGGTGCATCTGAAAACCAACTCAGTGATGTGAAAATGTTATTAATTTATTCCCTCCAAGGGCCTTTTTAGGCATTGCAGAGAGGATACTTAAAACTACACACATGATAATAACATCAAAGCACACTGACATTAATGAGCACTAAACGGGCCAGGCTAACAATAATAAATATTACACTCGTAAGAAATATTTATTGCCTGAACTTGTTAATTGCAAAAACAAACACACCCCTGAGAATCTAGTTTAATAGTATGTGTTGATGCATTGTTATACAGCAGGACACCTCCTATACGTACGACACAATATACCCTTTGCAAAACCGCATCAAGCAACACGACTGTCAACATTTTTTTTGGCGTAAAGCACACGAATGGGCCCCAGTTCACGTCGAACGCTAATGCAGCATTCGAGTCCAATAGGCGCTGAACTGAGTTCAGAGTGATGGCTGACATAACCTTCTTGTCGAACAAATACCCTAAGTATGAAGGCCTTGGGTAATTAAAGTAGTAGCTACTGTGATTCGTTTCATCACAATTTGGCAAACGGCGAAGGCTACAGTCTCGGTGAGTCAATATGCACGTTGGAGAGAGGCACATGACAACATATCATCAGAGTGCTCATCTGCAAAGATTTGTCACCCACCTTTACTCTGTCTCTGATTGGCTCGAGGGGGCTGTGGCGGTTGCCTTTTCCAAGTTACGGTGAAATGAAGTGTAGGCAGCCCACACTTTTGAAAAAAAAAGTATATTGAAGAGACTAAAAGGAATGGCAGTCAACATTTTTAAACAAGACTGCAGTTCAGGCAAGGGATGAACGCAAATATGAGTCATCTTGTCCAGGTAATTAGAACAAGTAAATAATTGACCGACTAATACAATGCACTCTTGATGAAAAAAATTACTGATACAATAAACCCTACGAACGAGAAAAAGGTGCAGTTATTCTTCTATTTCCGAGTTGTATTACATTTAACGAATTGCTGGTATGTGTGGTTCTATCTCTAAACCTCTAGAAAAACAAGGCTGCGTTTCTTTTTTTTTTGTTTTTTTTTTTAAAGATTTTTGTAGTTAGAATGATGGATTAGACAACCATCTAAGATCATACACATGGAGTTTACCGTGTACTATTGACACCAATTGGCCAGGTAAAGATCCTACTAATACTAATTTCTAAGGGACATCGGATGCAAAAATGTGTGCACTGATCAATCAAAAATGTGAAGACTTGCTGTGTTCGGAGTTTCAAGGGGACAAATAAACCGTTTTATGAACATAAGCCATGAACGTTTCTCCGAATGCTTGGTTCGAGTGCTTCGTAACAGTTCGCGTGCACGTCAAAAAGGCAAACGCCAGCTTTTCGCTTCAAAAAAGTATTGTGATCGAGTGTAGAATCGTCGATTAACACAAAAGGTTAAAGATCGCAGGAGCTTTCTCGCTAAAAGTTGCAATGGTTATTCGGTGACGCAGGGCTGAAACAACATCCCCTAGGCCCTGACGCGACGTATACCTTTCGCTTCGATTCTTAGGCATTCCAACATTCAAACAAAGCTAAGAGGATGTGAAAATTTAATGCTAAAAGCACTCAAAGTTTTATCAATCCTCGAACACATCCGGGAATCCGAGCACCGGTACGGCGATACGACTGATGCTGTCACACAAGTGTTAATATCCAGATGATCCAGAGCGATCTTGCGCAAAAAGGGTATAGTTTCATTACTTTATATTTTTACATTATACTTGCGGCAGCGAGCACGAAGAAGCCCGACGTCGTCGGAAAGCAGCTGCACATCACTGCTACCGCGCACCGAACAAACTCGGACCGCCATCTCTGGGCGCTGCCATCTTACCAGTGACGTCACGGCTCTTGTGAGGTCAAGTGACGAGTGGTCACTTTTGCGTACAACACGGCGGCAAACGGGGGGGTGCCACTTCCGAACTTCCGGTTTATCACTCTAAGCCCCTCTACCTCGTTGGGGATTGCCCGTTCCTTTTTTCCCTTCTCTTGAACAGGTCGGGACACACTCTCTTCCCTGTAGCTTTGGCTGTACTGCACGGTTTTAGTGAGATGGAGTATAGACCATATTGACTCTAAAGGCCGGTTCACACAGCCCAATTTTCTTGCGTTATGCTACGTTACGAAAACTTACGTCTGCTTACTCCAGAAGTCACCGGGCCATCTTTGCTTCATCTTAAGTGTGACTACCAGTTCATGGAGATAGCCTGGCTCGCGGCATTCGAGACACGAATGTTTCCGTGACTTATACATAACGCAAGGAAACGTAAGAGAGTCAAAGGGCGTCGACATGGCTTTTATTTCTAAAAGTTCTGCTTACTTGGTACCAATAGATTATGTTGTCAACGGGGAGGTGTTATGGTGTAAGGTAAAAGCTCAAGGTAACGTGTTTGTTGTTGGTACAGTATATAGACCACCAAACACCGCCCCGAGGTTTTTAGAATAATTGTACGATTTCATGGCGTTGCGCTTTAGTGACTAAACTAAAATTATCTTCATTGGGGACTTTAATCTTGCTGACATTACTTGGGCAAATCAAAAACCAGGTAAGATTGAAGTTGCGACCACCGAACTTTTATTGGATATTGCATTTAGTTTCAATTTTGAACAGTTAGTGAACAGTCCGAGGAAAACAAATAATACGAGCCAATCAATTAGGGGTTTACTTTTATAGCAATATAGTGGAAGTGGATAAAACACGTATGGTCGATCGAGTGTCAGATCATAAAATGGTGTTTCTTGTCTTAGAACTTCAGAAAACAGATACCGATAAAGGTTGCCAAGAACGTACTATCAGAGATTTTCAAAATGCTGATGCTGTATCTATCCTCGATTATTTGGAAGAAAATGTTGACCACTTTAGTCAGTTAAATGAGGTTACTGAATTATGGAAAACAGTTAAGAATACTGTTTATTACTGTATATATCACATTGTTCCGAAAAGGGGCGTGAGAGCAAAACACCATCACCCATGGGTAACGAGATAAATTTTGCAAATGAAGCAAAAGATTAAGCGCAAAAAAAATGCTTCGGAAATTGTATATTTGGGGCGACATTTGAAGGAGCTTATCTTGCAAGCCACGGAAAATTACTGTGGCAATATGTTCTCTTGCTCCTTCCTGGAATCTCCACAAAAATTCTGGCGGTTTTTCTCGTCGAAAACAGAAGCAGCAACAGAAGTGATGGTAAACGATGAAGTCGTATCATGTTCCATTAAAGTCGCAGAAGACCTTAAAAAACACTTTCAGTCAGTCTTTACAGTCTCAAGTGACCCGCCGGTAGACCATGTCAACGGCTTTGATGAACCTCGTATATCAGGTCTAGTCATCTCGGAATGTGGTATACTTAATTTGCTTTTAAATATTAATGTAAGAAAGACGTCTGGAGCAGACGACATTTCAAATGAATTTCTGAAATGATATGCCGAGTGGGTGTCACGGTATCTTTTTATAATCTTCGAGGCTTCGCTCCGACAATCAAAGCTACCAGCATACTGTATATGTGGTAAGATTATACCCATTTACAAAACTGGACACAAAATGACAGTTCAAAATTACCGTCTTGCATCATTAACGTCGGCTTTCTGCAAACTACTGGAGCACCTTATTTCGAATCATTTCACTCAGTATTTGGAAAATATGGCCTAATATATAAGGATCAGCACGGTTTTAGACGAGGTCTATCGACAGTCACACAATTAATTGAGTGTGCGCATGAACGTTCATCTGCTGTGAATGAGCGTGGTCAGGTTGACGTCGTGTTTATGGATTTTTAAAAAGCCTTGCATCGTGTGCCTCATAATAAATTAATTAAAAATCTTCATCTCGTGGGTCTTACCAGCAACATAATATCATAGATCCGGTCTGACCTAACTAACAGAACAAAGTACGTCTACTGCAATGATGCATGCTCTGTCCCCTCTTACAATGAACTCAGGGGTGCCACAAGGGTAGGTATTAGGTCTCCTTTTGTTCTTATTATATATAAATGATCTCGTAGATTATTTGCCCCAAGCTGCTCAGGTAAAGCTATTTGCGGATGACTACATGTTGTTTCCAAAAGTGCGTACAGTCGAAGACCAAGACTTGCTTAATGCATCTCTAAAGAAAATTTCACTTCTGGTGTGAAAAGTGGGGCATGGTAATCAACTTTGATAAAACAGTATTCTGCAGCATTGCGAACAAAAGGAACAGTTTAGATTATCCATATAACATTGATGGCATGCATTCGCGAAAGGGGGACGAATTTAAACATTTAGGTGTTACTTTTAGTTCTACAATGGGACATAACAATCATGTAAGCGACATTTGTGCAAAAACCTACAAAAAAGGTATTCTTAAGAGGACAACTTCGCCATGCTAATATTGATGTTTGAGAACTTGCTTACAAGTTCACCCAGTGCTAGAATGCAAGCACCGTATGGGACCCGTATATAAAATGCCCCGAATGACAAATTGAAACAATGCAAAATCTGGCTCTCCGGCTTATCTTGTCAAGATATAAACGCAGAGAATCTGTCTTTGCAATGAGACAAGAGGCACAGCTTGACTCGATTGCCAAGCGAAAGCAAATATTAAAATTAAAATAACTCTTTTCTATAACGAATGGAATTCCATAGCTAAATTCACAACTATACGTGCTGCCTTCAACGTCACGTTCACAGAGGACGTCAAGGAGATTGCTTCTTATCAATAGAGAGTTTTAGGGAACCGTTTTTGCACACCCGATACGGTACGATGGGCCCTCCGGTACGAAGTGCGCATGCGCTTGTCTTCCGCGATCTTACCGTAATGCGCTGCTCGAACCGTAAGGCGCGACCGGCACGACCAATGGCCGACATGGACAGTCTCGCCTGGTGAGCAAAACGGCGATTTCGCTGGCGGAGAGAGCGTGCCGTGGCTTCAAACATGAATAAAATAACTCGTGGTGGTGCCTGGCAGGAGCGCCATATGTGACAGCAAGTGCATAAAGTTGGAGTCAGCAAATAAGAAAGAGAATACAGATCGAAACGCAATAAGACATTCCTGATAGAAATAAATTAATGCTTAGCAGCCGCGAAAATCGTCTGCTCAGTGGCGCAGTGGTTTGGAGCGTTAGTTTCGTGAGCTTGTAGTGGAGAGTTCGAATCCGGCTGGCCATCCAGCTAATTTTTTTTTTTCATATATTAATTTGTTTTTATTTTTAAGTTTTTTATGTTTTCCGTTTTTTATATTTTAAGTTTTTTTTTTTTTTTTTTCCATACAAAGGTTGGGATGTGCATTTCGAGCTCTTATCAACCGTTTTTACAGCTGCTTTTGTAGTGTCAACAGAGTGAGCAACAGCTTTCTGGATCAAGGATCTGGATACTTTTTAATTTAAAAATGTTGCATGAATTAAAAATTTGTGTTCTAATGCTAGTCACATATATCCTATAAAACGAGCCCTTTAAATATTGGGTGATAGTTTTAATAAGTGCACAGCAGTAAAGATACAAGTTTTCCTTTATTTTTTTATTTTTTTTTTTTTTCGTGGTCGTACCGTACACGGCTCAACGATCGGTTCGCGGGCGTACGACCGTGATCATCTGCTATCTTTACCGTAAGAGAGCAACATGGGCGCCGTATCTACCTCCGTCCCTCCGCCTCCTCCTCGCAAGCGGTTTTCAGCGGAAGATGATACCTTCCTACTTCGGGAGGTGCTAGGCGCTAATCCTTTTTTTACTCCGGCCCTTTGGGATGACGTCCTTAAAGGCTTAAACGCGGCGTCGAAAAAAAACTTCTCGTTGCGAGGAGCGAACGGATTGACCTCCTCGTAACTTTGTACAAGAAAAATGACCGCCTCAACCTGAGAAAGTGATTATATTTCTGTTATTTTTGTATTTTCTTCGCGATTTAATATTTCTAGTTTTATTTGTCCGTAACTTTCTTAATACTCGACCCTGCAGTGGGCCTCGAGGGAAAGACACAGGATCGCTGGCAGACGACTTCGAATGTTGATGATAAGCGCGCGCGAGCGTGTTCTTATTTGTGTGTCAAATCGAGTTTGCTGTCGGCGACTTTTCAGCACATCAGGACGTGGTTGGAGTAAACATCATATTTGGTTGATTTAAAACACCAAAGCTTGCCCACTGAGAAGAACGTATGACTTACAAACCAAGTTACCATGTAGGACCGAGGAACTATTTTATTCCCCGAGGATATAAATCGGGTAAACTGAAAAAAAAAAAAGAAAAACGGTGGCAAACGAGCCCCCGACACCCAGATTCAGCCGTTGGCTGTCAACGTCTCCGGGATGCGCAGCGCCGATCGGAGATGGGGCAGATCCTCCTTTGTGAACCTGAACTGCCGTACGACGTCCTCCTCGTCCATCGACGCCAAGTTGAACGTCCCATGCCTTGCCGCCAACAAGTGCCTTCTCTTAGTACGCAGACAGTCGTACAAAATAACGTTTTGTAAATTGTTTTCGCCGAATAGAGCCAACTCCAAGTCGTCGTCAAAAAGATCGAGCGCCGTTGTTGTCGGAAAGCTCGTCTGCTTCTTTAGCAGACGAACATAGAACTTCGCAGTGCCAGTGGCGACACGCCATGGAGCGCCAGGTTTTGTATTACGGAAGCGCATTCATTCGAGTAAAAAAACGAGACGAACTATAAGTAGGTATACATTGTTTTAGGTTCTTGATATTTATAGGATGCGATTTTTATTTACTTCAGTTTCTGCGATTTGTACAAACACACGCAAATTTGCTTTTCTCGATGTGGCCGATGCAGGTTTCCGTTGCCAGGGGCCGCGACCTGTACCGATCGTCTGCTCTCGTCTGCAAATACGGTTCCCCCAAAGCCGTTTCGAGGCACACGATCGGTCGACTCGCCCGATCCAAGGTATCGATCGTTTTTGTTTATCGATCGTATTTTGTTCCGGTTCCCTAAAACTCTCTAATACCAAAACGATGTCTTTAAGTACTCCTTCCTTTGTAGGGCAGTATTAGAATAGAATGCTCTGCCAAACAAAGTCGCCAGCTGCTGTGATCTCAAGTCATTATTATCATAACGCAAGTGTTTAAGCATGTGTGTGGAATATATTTTAAGATGCGCAGGGTGTGACAACACCCCTGCCTGCGCACAATGACTCACTTGAGTGTGTGAATGTATTTTATTTTGATTGTACAATATTTTTTCTCTCCTGTGTTGACTGTAAGGTTCACGATATCGCAAATAAATAAAAAGAAAATTGCGCTGTGTGAACCGTTCTTAACGGGACACTGACAGGGTATTTATCATGTTGGAACTTAACCCGAGACTGGGGTAGAAATAGGAAACTTAAAAGTAGAAGGGACAGAGACAAGTGAAGAAGAGAACGTCTCAAAAAGACGTTCTCTTCTTCACTTGTCTCTGTCCCTTCTACTTTTAAGTTTCCTATTTCTACCCCAGTCTCGGGTTAAGTTCCAACATGGTAAATATCCACCAGCTCGCCTGTACCTTAAGCGTTTTTTCATTAAGGGTATTTAAGTTCGCCGATGTTTTTAGTTGAACGTGACATATGAGAGCCCAACTGCCCAAAACAAAATTTGCGGCTCGAAATTCGATTTCTTTCCGCCCGAAAACCGCCGATCGAGAACTGGCCGGTTTGAGTCGCGCTCACTCTCTTTTATGTGGTCACGGGCCGTTTTCTAAGGTTTCGAAGCGACCACCAAATTTAATCAAAGTCGTGGGTCACTGAAAGCACACAGTCAATATTAAAAATAGAAAAAAATTTGAAACCCATTTTTTGTGGCTTCCAGAAAGCTACAAATACGTTGATTCAAAAACAAAAGAAGGTTGCACAGACAACCGGAAGCATTCTGTGCGTTCACTGCATAATTCTCAACATGGCGTCGTTTCGCGTATCGTGGGACTAGCGGATAGCAGCGGACGACTTGCGTGGGACCTCTACTTCAGAACTGTCGTTCACGCTACCGGCGAATTCTGTCTTCCTTCGAAAGAGAAATTTTGGACCGATCAAAAGAATTGATGTTCATCCCGTACGACACGCCCGACCAGCAAGCCGATTGCACGAAGACGTCGCCAAGCCGTCGTCCCTTCTCGTGGCTGAAGACATCACTCGCTCAAACTTCCAGCACGAAGTGCGTACATCGAGTTGAATACGCACGCGTACGGTTTCTTTACCAGGTGAGAATGTGGCCAATGCGTGGTGCTGCCCGATTTCAAGCCGGGAGTGCATGTACTGGAGGGAAATCGGCAGCAAACTTTCCGACATAAAGTCGACTGGCTGCATTACTACGGCCGAAAGATTTCTTTTAGTAGCTCAGTGGAAAGGCGTCCCCTTCACATGCAGCGGGCACGGGTTCGATCCCTAGTGTGGGCTTACCATTTTTTTTTGTCAGACATTTTGCGATGTTTACATTTATTTGTTTACAATTATCACTGAAAAAAAAAAAAAAAAAACAATTGCTGTGGACGATACGTCGCCGAACTAAATGGTATGGGATTCCATTTTGACACCTGCGAACTCAATGTAGTCACTTTCCACAAACTGCAAGGAGCATATGAATCGGGTAGCGTCCGCTTTCCGAGGTTCCCGTAACTGTTCTACAGGAATTGCAGCCAGCCATTGATCCCGACCCGTTGATCTTTCGGAAACTTGTGCACTCTGCCGCACAATGCCACTTTCAGATGCAGGACATGTGAGGCAGCTTTTCACGCAACATCTTGGGAGTATTCTTTTCGGAGCCGCTCACGGGAATTCACCACGGGCACTCACTACTAATTGCCAACACTTAAATGTACAAAACATCGAGCGGAACAAACATAACTGCAAAGGAATCGCACGGCGAACGGATTCCGCAACGCATTTCGTCTCCAGCGTTCGGAGAAAAAAAAAACAAAAAAAAAAACAATCGCTCGGTCGAGTGTAGTTACGTGACTTCCTCCACTCACTCTCTCCTCTCCACTTCTCCGTGCGTTGCGGGCGTTTCGGTTTCGGTTTCGAGAAGTTGCGTTTTTTGGCTTTATTAAAAAAATACGCGACTCTGTAGCAAAATATTAATTGGGTAGTATTCCGACACAATAATAAACCGCCTGGCAAAAAAATAAAAGAATTGGGGGGTGTCAGTGTCCCTTTAAGGGGCACACCGTTGTTTTCTTTACAATTCCCGATTTGCCTGAAAAATTGCTAAACACATCAACAAACATCGCTGAAATAGTAACCCAAATATTTGGCCAAAATATTTTTTCCCTGAATTATTGAATTTACAGTTTTGGTCCTCACCGCATTCTTCAAGGTGAAAGTCTCTATTGGCAACGATGAAAAAGTAACGTCAGGGGAAGGCGGGGGTTCACGCTTAGACTCAATAGTTTGTTCCCAACTGATTATAGCAGTTTCGTGGTGTCAAATTAATTCTACGGAAGCTTGCTCCAGCAGCCCCGCAGCAACGCGAAACAAATGCTCGTAGTAGTCCATTTTTAGATTGCCCGCTCGACTTGGGGCCCTAAACTCGTCAAACACAAAGTTGGAGCAAACAGTTCGTAGAGCGCGCCAATCGGACGTCGGCGAAAAAAGCGTGAAGCCACCGTCGTGATAAGCCGATTGGTGCGCTCCGTCAACTTCGGCTCCAACTTTGTGGTTGACGAGTTTAGACGCGCAGCACGCCTGTCTTCCCTTGACGTCACGGCATTGAAAATCGCGCGTATATTTGAATCTTGGTTTTGGCATAATTTTGAATTGCCGATTCCACAATAACTATTCTAAATTTTGCGATACTAAATATCGTACCAAAAAGGGTAAAAGCCGACTATTCCGAAAATATATTTTGTTGGGATAGGTCAAGAAATCGTAGGGATGTAGGGCTCAACGTAATCAGTGTAGCCGTTCAATCGGATGGCCCCGCGGCGTTCCTCGCGCGCGCTCCACTGAAGCTGGCTACGACTTTGTGTTTCACACTCGCGCTGGAATTTGAGCACCGAGAGAGTTTGGATGATTGACATATCGTCCCGCGTGACGCCATGGTCGGGAGAGTCCAATCAGCACGCTCCGCGAACTTCGGCCCCACCTTTGTGTTTAACGAGTTGAGCGACCCAGTTCTTCATTCTGAAATGGCAAAATCACGACGCAATTTCAAAGCCAAAACTGTGACCGCCTGTGAAAGCACTGAGAGGCCCCCTATGGTCAGAAACTTCAATCTCATCTGGGCTGAATTAGATTTAGACGAGTCGGTCTAGCTCTGTGAAATCACAATTTTGCTGAATTCATTAAGCCCCAGAATAGAGAGTTTTAGTATTGTGTGAGAGAGCAAACGCAAGCGCTGTGCGTTAGCGTTAGCGTTGCGTTCTCCTTTCTTCACATGTGCGTCGTCGACAAGCTGAAATCCAAGACCACAGTTTGGGCTCCGCGCACTCGCAATGTGGAATACGCAATGCGAACGAAAACGCGCAGTGCTCGTGTTGGCTCTTATATAGGGTGGTTCAAGTCACCAGGCTCGATCTAAAATGGACCGTAAAAATCGACGCCTGCACGTAGCCCTTTCAACTTTTCGTCAAACGTGTAATTCACAGGTCGGTTTTTTCTTGTAAAATTACAAAGCGTAGCTCTCTTTCTGTAAAAAATAAGGCCAAGGAACTTGCCAGGGTCTACGGCGGGCAGCAATGCAGACGACAGGGGTCCAGTAGCGGGGTGTTTGGCGTTCATATTGATAGATGGCGCTACCTCCTTATCGCGACGACTCGCGACCACCGTGGTTTATTAAAATGAATATAATATTTTTGAAATGTACCGTGGGTTAAAAAATAAATGCGAACAATAAAAGCAAAACTTAAAGTAAAAAAAAAAACGCGTCTGCATAACGGCTGCGCTTTTGCTGCCATTGCCAACGGATTTCGTCTGCATGTCGTCTGCTATCTTTCGCTGGTCGGCTGCACCTTCAGACGCTGCTCCCGACGCCATCTATCAATAAGAACGCCAAACACACCCCGCTACTGGACTTGGTCGTCTGGGTCGCCGCCCGCCGTAGACCCTGGCAAGTTTCTTGGCCCTATCTTTTTCTAAAAGAAAACTACGCTTTGTAATTTTACAAGAAAAAACCGACCTGTGAAATACACCTTTGACGAAAAGTTTAGACGGCTACGTGCAGGCGTCGATTTTTACGGTCCATTTTAGATCGAGCCTGGTGACTTGAACCACCCTATATACACAATACTAAAACTCACTATTGTTGGACGCATTAGAATGACCAAACTTAACCTGCACGTGATTTTCTACGACGCGCTGTTTAAGCATATCAAAACTATTTGTTGCATATGGTTACTTGAGCAGGACGACCTAACTCTGCGTCATCGTTCAAGTAGTCATCGGTCAAATTTTGGCCGTTGGCTACATTCAAAACTTCGTAAACTTTTAAAATGTTCAGGTTGCCCGAATCATCCCGACCAATACGAAATACCGAGACTTTAAAACTGTTGTTCTTTTAGCTATCTAGTTTGCCTGAAGTCTAACTGTCATCTTACAGTGACTTCATGACGATGAAAGTAATATCTCTTGTAACATGTTGAGAACAAGCTGCAGAGCGTGATACTATATATTTCTCATAGAAGTGATAGAGTTTACATACTTAATATCATTGTTTCTATGCTAATGATTTATGCAGGAAGTTCTTGAAAAAATAAAACCGTATTTTTCAGCCTGGGTAAATTAACTATGCATCGTAGAACGCTCAAACGTCGTGAGAGTGACGCTAGCGGTTGTGATGGAATGCCAAAGTGTGAGAACATGTCGCATACCTGGATCAAAATAGAATTGAGAAAAACAAGCTTTCTTTATGAACCGATGTCCACCAAAGCCTAATTTAGAACAAACAAACAAACAAAGATTTACGTTGTGGGTGCTTGTAGCATCTATTTCAGTGAAACAAGAAGGGAAAAAAAGCATTGCGTTTCTTGCTGACAGGTGTTTTTCACAGATATCCATCTTGCGAGCGTTCTCGTTTTGACGATTTTAGGCTGGGCGTCGACTTATAAAGACATTTAGTTTTTCTCAATTATCTTTTAATCCAGGTGACTTGATCTCCTCAAACTTTTGGGTTCTATCCGAATCGCTACCTTCACATATTCACGGAGTTTGAGCTTTCTGAGATACATAGTTTATTTATTATCCGTGCCGAAGAACCACAGTTTCTTTTCTCAGGAACTGCCTGTATTCAAATGACATCTTCGTAAACTTTCCCCCAACAATTGACGACCACGAAAGCCGCATGCGAGCAACTTAAGAACAAAATTCGCCTTGAGAATGCTACACGCGATGCTCGTGTAGGAGAACTAAGTTGTTCTAGAAGATGCTGGACACCCAGTACTTGGTATTCAACCTATGGCTGCGAAATCTCTAAATAAAACAAACTAACCCGCTCGGATAAATAGTTGTTTGTGCGATCTTTAACCAGTCACACTGACGTCTTCTTGCGCTTAACCCCTGCAGACACAACATGACTAGAATTTTGGAGGTCACATGGCATTCCACTTGTCGGCGACAAAGCGGGTACGGCGGCGGGCAATGCCTTAGCGTCTCACTGACCTCTCGCTTGCCTGCCTCGCGCCTTGCGACATTGTGAACAAACAAACAAAAAAAAGTTTTTGCTCGGAGGTGTTTATTTGAACGTCCCGCGAAAAAATATTCCACTCGCGTACATTCGCTCTGCGGCGACCGCCGCCTCATGCACGCACGTCAGCCAACCCATCTGCCCGAAGAGAAGACGCCTTTCATCGTAATACGTGTCGCATCGTCCTTGCAAGTTCCTCTGGCGCAAGCCAGGACACCGTGACTCTGCTACAAAACACGGTGCGGGTTAAAATACTTTTTCCTTTAAATTGCGTTAGACGACCGGCCGCGGAGCGGAGTATGAGAAAAGGAACGGCTCGTGTTGAAGTAAAGAGAGCAAAGGGAGGAGGCCGCATTGTTCCCTATACTTCGGTCGCCACCAAGCTGATAGTGGGGTGGAAGCTACGTGCTCGTTGGACCAGTCATACGTCTATCTTTTTCCACGTGATCACGCTCCCATCTATTTCCACGCGCAGAGAACAGGGTCAGGTGATTAATGGGAGGCAGCTGATTGGTCCGGCAAACGCGTAGCTCGCACCACGCTGTCCGCTTAGGGATTAAAGGAGTATATCGCGCTCTTTGCCCCGTCAAGTTTTTCTTTTATTTTATTTTTCTCTGGTCTGTGTTGGTGGTGGCTTATATTGCTCAGACACCTTTGGTATAGGAAGGACACGCAACGATGTTAGGTTTTCTGAGTAGCTGGGAAGAGCTGCTAGAACCTTTTTCAAGTTCTCAGAGGCCTTCGCGGCCTGCGTAAGCTCAACGTTCGGATCGTGCTATAGACTTACAGGCGTCTTTTTTTTTTTTTTATCGAGGGGGGGGGGGGGGGGGGCGAGGGTTGAGAAGCGGAAAGAGGCCGGAGATGGAGGACGAGCGTACAAAATCCAGCAGGCTTTTGGTATATTAAAAAGAAAGACTCAAATATATTTTTCTTTCAATTCTTTTTTTTTATTTATAGCGATTAGATACTATAGCTCACCACAGATTTATAGTTATGGGATAGAGTACGCGGTTAAAAGCGCCGTGTGTCTGTTTTTTTTTTTTTTCTTCGGCTGGCGCGCAAAGTTAATGAATAAGACGTTGAAGTGCATAGAGACTCCCCAAAAATGTGTCGGGATAAAAAAATTTAAAAAGTGCAGCACCGAGACGAAAAGTAATATGATGAAGAGCTTGGAACTCGCAACGCAGTCCATTCGACGAAGTGTACATTGGCTAGCCCGTTTTGTTTCCTACTTTGTGTTTAATCCTAGTTGTGAGTTTAAAAAAAGAAAAAAAAAACTTGCAATTAGGTTATGTTTCTGACAGCATTGCTCTTTTTTTTTTTTTTAACCGGAGTTATGGTAGTTTTCAATTTCCTCCAACTAATAACAGGTGCCTACTTTCCGTCTGTCTACATGGTACACTTTTGTGATAGTTGCAGGTCCGACAAACGTAGCATGTTGTGTGTTTGTTTCGCGTTAAACACCGGAAGTTAACAGTAGGTCGGTCACAAATTAAGAACAAAATTACTTTATGCGCGATGCGCACTCACTCAGACAAAGAAAATACTATTTTACAGCGAAACTACGGATGAAAGACGGTTGCAGTTCCCTGTGTAATTCAGATCTATATTGTCAGAAGCTTGAACTGCTACAAAATGCTCTTGCATTAATAACGACGAGAACCATCTATATTGTCAGTAACAACTTAAAAACCACTAAAAAGAAAAAAAAATGTTTTTTTGTTCAACAGTTTTGATAGGACACGCGTGTCAAAAAAAAAAAAAAAAGATAAATAGTGACGGCGCGAGACGCGATTTAGTTCGCAGTCACCTCCTTTCTACTTTTTTCCTCTCTCGGCATTTCGGCCGCGTGAAGAAGAGGTGGAGCGGCTTCCCCTTCACGAACGAAATGGTCGTTCCGGAATGACCAGTGACGTCATGGACTTCGCGCGCAGAATTTCAAATAAATCTCTCGCCGTCAATATTGCTCAAAATTTTTTCTTTCGCATAAAATTTATTTTTTGGAAATTGTGTCCCGATTAAACTGTAAAAAAAAGTTTTTAGTTTTTTTTTTTTGAAATTGTTGTGTCCCAGCACGGGACAACGGCATGGATTTCGTCACTGTAGAGCCGCTATCAGACAAGTGACCCTTATTGTTCGAGCCCAAGGGCCCAGCTTGAGAATAAGGGGAAGAAGAGGTGGCAGCTACTGGCTGAATATATATATATATTATATATATATATATAACGAAGTGAAAAACTCACGGCGAAAAACAACAAACAGCGGAAGTTTAATCGACAGTTTCGCCGAGAGACTAGAATTTATATATATATATATATATATATATATATATATATATATATATATATATATATATATATACGACAGTGAAAGAAGAAGTGAGAAGACAACATCCCCCCCCCCCCCCCCGGTTAAAGATATAGAAAAGCGCGGAAGATAAATGAAACTACAATAATTGTCAGTTTAGCCATTGGTCTCAATCAAGGTACCCAGAGTTCGAAGTCAAAAGCATTCGATATTACAAAAACATTAGATATTGCGAAATCATACTATGAAAATTGAATTCCGGGTCCCGTTCTAAAGATGTATTGGATATAGATATCACTAATCGCAATCAACGTTCGCTCAGAGAAACAATATACTAACACGCATAACATTAACACAGCATCTCAAAGCCTCGGAGGTTTCCGTCGTTCTCGACTCGAGCGCCTTAGCGAAGGTTGCGGAACAGTCTCGCTTGCAAGCGCTGTTGTGGAAATGTTCGGTACAGTTGCTGCACCTAAATTTAACGCTATCCTGTTGTCTGGGATCTTGAACGGGAAGTGCCATGATCACTAGTAGGCTGAACCGGTGGATCCCGTGGAACAACGCCTGAAAACGCGCACTCGGCAGGAACCTGACGGTCATCCGCGACAGGGGGCGGCGCCAGGGCCCAGTGAACAATCAGGCTTCCTGATGGCCGACACTGTAATGTATTTGAGAGCGTCGAGTGTACCTCGGGTGGAACGGCAGTGGTCAACTTGGACGCGTTCCAGGTTCTTCCGTCCTCTAGGCGGAAAGCCCAACGCCCAACTCGTTCTACTATTTTTAACGGCTCGCTGAATTTTGACTTATCGTAGCGCGTTTTCTTTAATAGCCGATATCTCACAAACTGACCTGCAACGAATGTCGGTCTTCTGGCTCTTCATTGTTTATCCACGTATTTTTTACTGGACTGTTGTCGCTGGCGTGCTCTTTCCCGGAGACGTCTCATCTCATTTACTGGATAGCGAAAAAATTCCCGAGGCGACAACCCCAGGATGTGGAGACGCATTTTCCGTTTTCTTCCGTGGAGCAAGCGCGCTGTCGACAGACCTGAAGTGGCATGGACGGTACATTGGAACACCCCTAGATAGTCCATATAGTCCGTGACTGCCTCTTGCAGACGACGCTTCTCGATGACCGCGAGCTGAAAGAAGTTCTTTAGAAAGCGATTGAGTATTTCAAAGAGGCCATTTGATTGCGTATAATATACCGACGAGCAAACGTGGTTTATGCCTCAGTCTCTTAGAAAGTCGTCAAACTGTGATGACGTGAACTGTGTTCCGTTATCCGATAAAAAAAAATCTGGATAACCCTCTCAAGCGAACACTGATAACAGAAATGACTTCACTAGAGAGGTTGTCACGTGGTGACATAATTGAACCTCTGACCATTTTGAAAAATAATCAACAAGAGTGATGACATACTGGCATGTTGGCTCTGCGTGTACAAAGAGACTGACAATGTTGATGGAGACTGTGGCCAATGGCCGCTCCGGAAGTGGAACGGGCTGCAAGCAAGGGTATCGGGGAAGCTTTGACAAACTTCTGTGTCGCTTGGCACACCAGTGAGCTTCTGGTCGCACTTTCGGTTCGGCGCTTCATGACTGGCCACCAATAGGGGTCTCGGAGGCGGCTCTTTGTCCTGACGATTTCTGGATGGCCTTCGTGAGCAATCCCAACCAGTGAATTTCTCAGTGTTGAAGGAACGACATGTTCTCCTCTCATCAGTATGTTGCCTACCACTGAGAACTCTTCAAGAACGTGAAAGAAAAGAGCAATGTCGGTGGACCAAAAGTTATGTTATGTCCAGGAGGATACTACAAAGTCCATCACTTGGGTTAGAATGATGTCATCTGTCGTAGCTTGTTGCAGCTGTTCTTTTGTGACACAAAGAGTGATGAACGAGACGATCTCCTTTTCAAACGATATGTTAACTTCCGTGCCAGCTACTGGCAAGCGTGACAGAGCATCCGCCATATGGCTATCAGAGCCTCGCTGATACTCAACCGTGAAGTGATACATCAGTAGACGTGAGGACCAGCGCGTGATGCGCATCGGACGACGTCCTGTACCATACGTCGACAGTAGGGAAACCAGTGCCTGATGGTTGGTACGTAATGCGAAGTGGCGACCCGATAGGTTATGATGCCACCGCTCACATGGCCAAAGGCATGCGAGGGCTTTTCATTCTCTAACGGAATACTTCCTTTTCGCTGGAGTGACCGCATGGGAGCCAAAAGCTACAGTATGGGAATGCTTCCCTGTCCGTTGCTGGAGGACAGTTCCAAGCTCCTTGGTAAGCGCAGCTGTTTCGACGATTATGTTCAATGTAGGGTCGAACATCCGTAGTACTTGACCGGATGACAAGATAAATTTCAGTCGTTTGAAGCTTTCGTTTGCCTCGACGTCCAAAATGAACGAAACGTCTTTGTGCAAAAAGTGCCGAAGCGGTTCCACTTCGGTCGCAAATCTGGGGATAAATCTTGAATTGCGTTCCACTAGTTCTAGGAATGATCTGATATGGCTGATATCCGTTGGCACTGGTGTCTGGTTGATGGTGTCGACTTTTGTGCGAGAAGAGCGATTCTTTGACTGCTGACTTGTTGACTCAAGAAGAAGAGTTCTCTGACATCAAAGGCGCGCGCACTTGAGATTCAAATGTAGCCCCGCATTTGAGATCCGCTGAAGGACGGCTCGGGGCTTAACAAGATGTTCCTCGCTGGATCTGCCAAAGACAAAAATTTCGTCTATGTATAACAGCACTCCTTCGCAGCCATGCGAAAATCTAGACATCATTTATTGGAGTGTGGCTGGAGCAGAAGCGAGGCCGAAACATACTCTCTTAAACCGGAACAGGCCTTCATGGGTTACAAAGGTTGTCAGATCTCTGCTGTCTATGTGCAGCTTTAACTGATGGTATGCAAAAGCCAGATGTATAGTTTTGAAAATCGGGTTGCACCAACCAGGGCGTTAAGCAGCTCCCCTGCGTGCGGAAGGGGAAAGCTGTCAATAACAACTGCCTTGTTTGGCTCCCTAACATCTACATACATCGTGATTTTTTCATCTTGCTTCTGGACTACGATGATTGGCGACGCCCATGCATTCAGACGAGTCAACAGATTCAATCACTTCATTTTGTTTCAAGACGCCCGAGCTCGTCTGAAACTTGTTTGCGAACCGCAAACAGAAGACGTCGCAATTTGCACTGTACAGGTGGAACAGAGGGACGGACCTTTACCTTGTAAATATAGCCTCTGGCGCGACCAAGCTCCGAACCAAACAGATGTTTGAAGTCAGCGCTCAGAGATTTTGGAAGGCGTTCCGCTGTAGATGCTTTATATGTTTCAGATGTCTCTGTTCCAGCAGTGACTTGTTCTCCGACATGAGGAGGACGACTCTTCGGAGAGAGCCGTGATGTGGAACTTGGTTCCTCTACAGCAGCACGTAGACGATCTTCCCACGACGAGAGGCGCTGCTGCAATTTTTCTGGAGGGTTGTGCGCTGCTCCGGCGCTATTTGGTACCTCGTTGGTCGATACATCTCGCCCCGATGAGGCGACTAACTCTTCGACCGGCGTATGAAGACAGTGCAACATTGTCCTCAGGATGCGAAGACCCAGGGCTTGAATAAAGTCAAGATGCAGCAGAGACGTGCCGATGTTTGTGACATCCACACAACCCCAATTATATAGAATAATATAAATGCTGTCTTTCCCTGGTAAAAGTCATCTGCGTAAAATGCTCTCAGAACTGTTATTTTCTCGTGTGAATAGTTCGGGAGTGCCATTGGAGTCGAAAAAAGCTCGATGACCTTTTGCTCTTTGAGGCACTTGCAATCCTCGTCCGAAACGATGGAAACGGCGGATCCGGTGTACGCGAGAAAATTGACAACATGGCGAAAGACAAAAACGTCGATGTAAATTCCTGGTCGACGACGTCCAGTAATGACGTTCATCATGACTCCATAGTCGTCATCGTCGTCGTCGACAATTATTTCTTGGATATGAATGCTCTGACGACGGTTGGAGCTTCTGCAGACTCTTGCATATTGTCCGCGCTTACCGCACCCATAGCACTTGGCGTTTCTCGCTGGGCAGGCGGTGGAGGTTAAACATTTGTGAAATTAGTTTGGCCTCGTGGTGCGATCGAGGTGCCCCAGACCCGGATGTGGGACCCTTGCGCTGAACCAACTCCCGGGTGTCATGTGCTGCCAACGCTGCTCGCTCTTGAGTATGCGTTCGGAAGACACTTTGACGTGAGGCTTGGCGAGACAGCGACTGGTCGTGTCGTGGTACACGGTTGGCTGTTGGTCTTTCCGCCGCGGGTGAACGCCACAATACCTGGTGCAAGAAGCAACGTCCCTTTTTACCTCGCTGTCGATGGGGGGATCTACGACGTTCTGCATCGACCGCGCATGCTATTAAAGGTTCGTCGACATATGGCTGTGGTCGCATAGCACGTGCTTCTTGTGCGGCTTTCGTTAGGTGAAGAGCGACGTGTAAACGGCGCACTCGAACGTCAAGGCGTTGTCGTAGAGTATTCGTCCTCGAAGAGAAGTCGAGGATATTTCCGAGATGAACTGCTCTCGAAGGTCTTCATAGTCGCGAGCTTCAAAATCGCCTGTGGTCGCCATTTGATGTAAAACCGCGACAAACCTTAATAGCGACTCCTTGGCTTTTTGGTTGCGGCGGCGGAACTGATGTCGTTGTACAGTGGCGCTCGTGGTTCTAGAAAAATGGCTGGCTAGGGCTGCGGCTGTTTCTGCGTAACAGTCGCGAGACGGACTCACCACAGGGACTGTTCTTGACGTCGTACCTTCTCCAGCCGTGTCTTCAGCTGGCCGCGTTGCTGACGGAAGCGCAGCGGTAGCGGGTGGTGGAAGACGACTTACTATGACGGCATCATAGATTCGCTAACCTTCGTCACCCAAGTTGTGGATGACGATCGAACGGCGGCGAACGGAAGAAAATTCGGCAGCACCGCCTGTGTTCATGTAGTGTTGGAACCGCTTGTGCCGTTGGTCAAGAGGTACCGGGTGTCGTCATGGCGCATCCAGAAATGGTTTGGGTGGCGTGATGTTCGCCAAAGCCATCCTCGGTTAAGAAGCGGATCAGCTCGCGGCAAAGCAACCTGGCTTCCTGGTTCGATCTAGCGGGAGGCTACGCCAACGTTGTCGGAGCGAGGCCTACATTCGAAGGCTGTGAGAAGGCCTAACTGCCCTGAGTCCAAACTTGAGCGGCAGCAGGAGTGCTGCATCCATCAAAAAACGAAGACGCACAGGCCCCTGACGAACTTGCAGGCTTGCAGGGACCGCCCAGCATCCTCGTCGCCAAAATAAAGTGTCGTGCCCCTCCGCGGGACAACGGCATGGACGTCGTCACTGTTTAGCCCCCATCAGACAAGTGACCTTTATTGTTCGAGCCCAAGGGCCAAGCTTGAGGAGAAGGAGAAGCGGTAGCGTCTAGTTTCCGAGAAATATATATAGGACACTGAAAGAAGAAGTGAGAATACAACAGAAACCCAGGGCGTGGCATGTACCCTTGCATCTCATTATCTCTCCGCAACCAATGAGATTGCGGCATTAGCTGTTGAGGACTCCGAAGAAAGAATCACGAAGCAGGAAAGGGGAACAAAACAAGCAAACGATCTGCGTTTCTTTGGTACTCAGTGACCCTAACAGTAACAAGAACTCGCGAAATTGGCCTCTTTCCTGCATAGGCTATGACGCGGATATGTAACTCTGTGCAATATTGACCTATACCTTTCTGTTTCGCGTGCATATTATTTGAAAATCTTAAGAACGCCCTAAAAAATGTCTGTGCATCTGCTTTCCCGCACAACACTAGGAGAGCCAATCACCGCAACTTACGGAGGCAGCTCAGCGAATGACAATGCCGAAACATATGTTTAGCCCAAAAAACGCAGTCTGAGTTGTGACATTAAGCAATGCAAAACGTCACGCTTGCATTGCTTAATGTCACAACTCAGACTGCGTTTTTTGGTCTAAACATATGTTTCGGCATCGTCATTCGCTGCGCTGGCTCCATAAGTTGCGGTGATTGGCTCTCCGAGTGTTGTGCGTGAAAGTAGACGCACAAACGTTTTTTTTAGAGTGAAGCAAATTGTTTTGATACCTTACTTGCACGTAAAGACTTGGAATATATTTGATCCAGACAGGGTCCTGGAAGTCGGCGCAATTGGTGCACACAAAGTTCAATCTGGAATTAAAGAAAGCAAATATATTTGGTTATAAGGCACTTACTATGATGGACGCCCTCATTTTCCCGCCACGTAGGAAACGTAGGAAACAAAAATTTAATTAAGCATGTTTTTACTTGGTTTACGTTCGAACAAACCCGAGCCGCGTACGATATATATCTCACAAAGCACGAACTGATTTCCTGAATTCCTAAGATTATATTTGATTACATTGTATCCCATGAAATAGTTATGTGTCTGTACGAGTTACCCCTTCCAATTAAAATAAATGTGAGCATTGTTTACCTGCAACTGTGTACCCGCTTCCTTACAGGTTGAACAACGAGGGACAATAAACTACCCAAACTGCTTGAAACCATCGAGAACTAACATTCATTCCCGGTCTTGTAGGCACTTTCAGTTTCTTGGATAATCATTTGTCTCGCTTACATCCGACAGTCCCCGCGGAATTCGTCGCATCGTAAGCGCTGGGACCACAGATTAACTTATCGTTCCTTGCGACCGAGAAATCGAGCGTCTGTAGGGGCAGGCACTCTCCGAGAGGTGCAAATAAACTCTGATCACCAAAAGAAACAAATGACAGTATAGCATGAATTCCGAATATTGAAACACCATCTAACTGTCAAAAAAAAGAAAAAAAAAAGAAACGAGATGGTGTTGAGGAACGCGATAGCTCTGTGTGTCGTCATCGCTTGTAAAAAGATTAAACATAAAATGACCCATGACGAGTATAATATTTGACTCTCCTAAACCTGTTTAGAAAGCGTCGGGAACTATATTCCGTCTCACAAGTTGTATGCCGCGCTGTCAAAATGTACAGGTGCGAAGACAGCCCTGGGGATAGCTTGCATGAGCATTCCTGCAAAAAAAAAAATACTTTATTCCTAAATTCACGCACTCAGGGCCATGGTCTTCGCAGATTTTTTTCTAGAAATACTGAGGCGGTCTACAACAGCATCACTAGAATGAGTCACGCACAAAACAGAAGCCTTAACAACTTCTTCGAGAAACGAGAACATTCATTTATAATAATGAAAGGTGCTCCTCCAATTACCCTGTAGGAGCCCTGGAAGTCCTGAAAGTCCCCTTACCCCCCCCCCCCTTTCCCCCGCTACAAGTCTAAAGGTAACTGCTGTTATGGCGAAATGGGCACGCGGAAATTCTGCACAAACTAATGGCGGGAGACATGTTTAACGCTACTTCCACCTAATCGAAAATGTTTTTGCTAGTTCTAAATTTATATCATTTCAACTTCATTTCAACAACAACATTTCAACAAATAATGTAGAGTGCCAACATTAGTCATGCGTGTTTGTATATGTCGTGAAAGCGTTTTTTTTTTCTCCCTAATGCGTCGGGAAATAAAATAAGCTTAGCGTTAAAGTAACATGGAGGTTCGGGCGAGTTGGTTGTTCATGACTGACAAGGAAACAGCGCACCCTCAAAACAAGCACTCTAAAGTTTTCATGCACACAAAAGAAAGAGCCTCTTACACAGCGCTGTGTAAGTGGCTCTTTCTTTTGTGTGCATGAAAACTTTAGAGTGCTTGTTTTGAGGGTGCGCTGTTTCCTTGTCAGTTAAAGTAACGTATTGATTCATTCACTCGCCCCACAATCACAACATCACAAGTAGAACACGCGTGTTTACGAAAAGAATTTTATGCGTATACCTAAAGCTCGCACCGATGGACATCGATATTTTGCTTACCACTCCAAATTGTGTTAAAAAAAATAAAAATATTTTTTTTTGTATTCTTCGTTGTCTAACAAACATACTTAAAACACACACACATGCACACTAAATAAAGGCCTTATGCCGTTATTCTGCTGCGTTGGCTACGTTTCTGCGCAACGCCAAAGTTGCCCAACACGAGTGGAGCTGCTGAAACACAGTCGCAGATGTTTTAAATTAAGTTATCGGCTGATGCGAAAAATCATCACAATTCCCCTGGCAGTTCAAATTTGCATACCCTTATTCCACCACTGTCGAAATTTACCCCTAAAAAATATCGACCGCTCGAGAGGCGCCCGTTATTGCAATAAAACCATAGACACCCAAATCTTAAAAAACGTAAAGCGTGGCTTATTTGTACACGCGTCTATGCCGCGGCGTTCCTTCGGCATTCCTGTAGACGCACGCACGAGCGCCCAACAGATAGTCGCGTTAATATTTTTGTTGTTTTGGGAGAATGTATCCGGCGTTGATCGAACCCGTCCCAAAGCTCCACTATCCGCGTGCGGCCTTGGAAGATGTTCCGCATCACCTCTAATACACAATTGGGTAAAGTATAAAATTAAAATATAATAGAACTACAGTCGGCACTACTTTCCTTCCACAATGATAAATAAAAACAACAAGAATCACAGCAGCATCAAAACAAATTCAGTTTAATAACAGTTATTTTTTTTTCCCTGAGAGCTACTTGACGTTGTTCATATTTATTTGATATCATCGTTTCGAAATGAGTTGTGTTTCTTCATTCCTTGCCACAGTCATCGAGATTCATTAAATGTATAACGCTGTCAGACGTGCATTTGTCGCTTTCTGTGC